>CM055816.1:35588072-35658130 GCA_029582265.1 Zoroaster sp. YZ-2022
AATTTAAATATGACTGCTACCTAAGAAAATGTATTTTATAGTGGCCCTATATGTTGTATTTTTATAATTTGATTATATTTTTTGTACAGCATCATTGACAAAGATAGTATTAGGCACGAAATACACTAGTACTCATTTCAAAATACCTACGTTTCAGTGGACACCATATTTAATGATAACATCACTTTTCTTTGACACACTATATAAACCTGAGCCATACAACATTTAATAACAGTCCACAGAATGTCTTTGCACATCATTAAAAAAAATGGCAGAGAACTTGTTCACAAAAAAACCTGGGTGACGAAAAGTCTACCATCTTATGGATGCATTCAGTCCCTTTCATGTTTGTTTCAATGCATGTTTTGTTCAAGTTGAGTTTTTCTTGACTTCTGACAGAGTAGATAAGTTGGCAGAGCCTGTATGTTTATGTGAAATTCATCACAACATAATGTTATGAAGTATTATTAAACAATACAGACTTGTTCACAATTTTTTCTGCTTCATTGGCATGATGAAATTTAGTACCTACGTTTTCATGGACACCGTGTCTATGTGCCATTCAGTGCAATCAGTATGTAAGAAAAAAGAAAGAAAAAAACAGCGCCTTGTCATACATGTACATGTACATGTAGGTCTTTTTATGTCCGATGAAGTTAATCAAGTACATGTAAGACTGTCATCAAGGAGTGTACATTTCACAATTCCAAACTGTTTAATGTAGAAATAATCTATCACAGAATGGTACCTACGCATGTACATTGCAGGGACACCATATCCATGTGACACTCCTACGTTGGCAGATAGTAAAACAAATTTAAAATACAAATATTCACAAACTTAAACCTAGTTAAGATGCAGGCCATTATGCAATATAATTACTATCCAATATTCTACATTTTATTATCCTCAACTGTTCAATGTAGAAATAATCTATCAGAGAATGGTACGTACATGTACGTGATGATGGGGACACCACACAAACAGACGTCTCTAGCTAGCAGTACGAATGGAAAATTACATTGACCTTTGTACCCACATGAAGCTGCAAGGCATAGTGCCCTGTCATGACAGGCGCGTTCTCAATGTTGGGATTGTTTGTTTTATAGCTGTCGGAAAGTATACCTACGTGATTAATATGTGTAGGGACACCATGAATGGGTCTGCTGTTTTTAAGATTCGTGCACGGAAAACTAAGTAGAGTTTGTTTTATATAATGTTTTCTGTGTAAACTAGAATCACTAATTACAATTGTGGGACACTCTGATTTATTATTTAATTAATGTTATAGATGATCAACATCATAATACCAACATTTTACAGATTTTTTTAAGGGGACACCACGCATCACGTAGGTAAGCGTGATTTTATTGTGCTGTGAAAAAAAAATGGAGCAGTGTTTGAATGCAAATTACTATTTTCTGGAAGGTTGAGAATGTCTTTAAAATTAATACATGCATTTTCTTAATTGTTATTTTTCTTCACTAAAAGAAAACCGGCAGTATTTTTGTTTGTGTTTTGTTGTAACACAAACAAGTCTTTAAAAAGGGGGTACACCACAAGAAACTGAAATAAATCTCACATACAGGAATTATTTTGTATTTATTTTTTCCTCCTAACAATAATGCTTAACAATTGACTAAAACATGTATTTAAATAAAATTGATTTTAAAGTCTTAAAGGCACCTGGCACTGGTATTTTGTCCAAATGTAGCTTTTGTGATAAATATATACATTTTTATGAGTGGAATGTGAATAAACAAGTAACTAAGGTTACAGAAATAGTGGTTTTATTGTATTTACGACTTTAGAATAGGCCCCCCCTTTACATTGACACATGGTGGCGCTGTTCGTGACGTCATTCGAGGCAGGGATATTTGAAGAGAAAATGTGTAGTCTGACACATTGGTCATTGCACTATAGTCTATACACAACTGTCAAGTCTGTCATGAACTGCCAGCACACATACTTACAAAATGTATGCCTAACCTGTAACCTAGTTTCAGATGAAACGACAACGTAAAACAAGGCCCAATGGGAAGCATGCAAGTTTTCACGATATAGGTGCAGCAATGCCGCTAGTGCTACGAAAACGGTACCTACTGACTATAACGTTACATGTACATGTATAAAGAAAACACAACATGCACATGGATTTTTTCACGTTTGGCAAATGCTCCTGTAGGTTTGTCACGTCTTTCGGGTTGCTTCTTAGATTTCCCACTAACTGGGAATATGGTTGGGATGGCGTCATGTTTCAGAATTACTTTTTTTGTCATGTCAAATGTGTGGTACATCCCGGATTCGAAACACGACGGCTCGAAGTGGTCACTGCATAGCGCTGAAAACGACTCGGAACGGACCACTTTGCCCTCGTTATCCTGACTTTCGCTGCCCATAACCGCCTATATTTGGGATCAGCTGGAAACAGATGCAGGCTGACCCCATCTTTAGTTGTTTTGTTGCATCCAGCAGCAATACACCTGGTCGGCATTGCTGGGAAAATGCCGGAAAAATGCCTTTTTTTATAACAAACCAACCACACGTGTGTAAACACAGGCAATTCTCGAGGGCGTCGAGGGGGGTCGATGTTCCATCAGCGGCGAATCCTTCCTCGAATGACGTCACAAAAAGGGATGGGCGGAGTCACCCTACAAACAACTTCATATTGTTTTTAAACATATAAATCCTGACAAATAATCACTCAAACAATTTGTTTATTGTTAATACACATATACTTTATTGTTTAAATCAATAAAAAACCTATTGCCAGGTGCCTTTAAGTGGAAAAAAATGCTGTAAAAAGAGACATCCCTGTAAAAGTGGTTTTGTCCCAACCTGGTGGAATGACCCAACTATGTAGTAATGTAGTTTGAGGAAGCCGACAAGTCAGGCTGGCTGGCTGTGACTGCAGCGACTGTTACCTGCAATAATGCATTGCCTTTACACAACATAAAAATTGCGGTCGTGAACTGTTCGTGAACTGTTCGTGAACTATTCGCGAATACTATTCGCGAGCAATGCTGCCAATTGTACTGTTCTGTCCAGGCACTGCTGGTAGTTGTACGCATTGTAGTATTCGCGAATAGTACTCACGAGTAGTGCCTTTGAGGGAGCCGACAGGGCAGCCTGGATGGCTGTGACTGCATCGACTGTAAAAGTAGCATAAACTTAAAAGTAGCATAAACTGAAGGTAATTACTAATTAAATTTGAACACTACAAAATCATGTAACGTTTTTGTTTTTTAAAGAAAAGCTGGAGATGATGAATTAATGATTAAACAACTGCGATTAATGTTTCATGTTGTTTATTTATTACACATCGATTTGTTTGAAAATGTCAATTTATTTTCATAAATATTAACTACGAAAAGCATGGTCTTTGGTCACTGTCTTTCGCATTGCTGGTGTAATTGCCTTTGCACTTGCAGGTAACGTAGGTCTACTGATGAGTAATGATAAATCCCACCGATCCACTTATTGCATGACGTAATTGTTTGCCACGCCCCATTTGGTTCCCAAGAAAAGTTTGTCCAATAATGATAACGTAATTTGCAGTGAGCACAAGTCAATCACAAAACACATAGGCCGTCATACAAAATCAGTTCAGGGTACACTCACCACATGCGTGCCTGAACCAAATAGGCAAGGTTTTTAGGCATAGTGCGGGGCACACTGCGGAAGCTAGCTTTGGACGTAAACAACGAACACGTCTAAAAAGTGGCCCCTGCATGAGCATAAACACGTACTGCTTGCATGGTTATTTATTTTGTGTATATGACTAGGCTAATCGATTTGAAATAACAGGGGTGACCGTCAACTTATTGGTATTTCTTAACGGCGACTTAAATATAAACAAGATCTATTCAATGCGTTCATTTTATGGGGTTTAGGTGGACTTCCCTCTGTTGACATGGGATGAACGTAACTGCGCGTGACTTAGCATGTGCTCAGTGTGCACTGTTAATGCTAATTTGTGCTGGAAGTTTCCCACGCTGCCAGAGTAATAACTCGATGGCGATTGGATTTTCACTTACGAAAATGTATTATTTCGAGTACAATTTTGCCAGAAATAAAGAAAAAACAACAACAGGCATGAAAGAGCTTAATGTATGTGTTTGTTTATTGTCTGAATGTTACAAATAGGCCAGAAATTACTATCAAAGGGCAGTTCCACGCCAAATGGGGCAAAACATCAACAATTTCAAACTTACAGTCCTGACTTCAACAAAATTAGTATCAAATGAAAGCTTAAAATCTGTATTTTCCAGATATGTAAACAAAAATTCAAATTTTGAACATTAAATACCTGAAATTTAATTTTTCGTGATTATTATCGCAAAATTGTAAAAAAATTGTAAAAACACTTAAATTAATTATTGTTCAAATTATTCCTTAAATAAGACAATAGAAACTAAATTTAATGATGATGTGAGGATGAAGTATAGATTAAATTAATAAAATTAAAATTTTCACAATCTGAATTTTTTGCATAATAAATTGGGATTAATCGCATAATTAATAAATTGTCACTCCGTTACCGAAAAAATGCCATTTTTTAGAATAATTAAAAAAATCAAAGTATGAGATCAATGAAATTTTCTGGCCAAATCAACTTAACATAAGCCTAATAAAAGCACTTAATTAGGAAATCTGTGTAACATTTGTTTAGTAATTAAAATCATATTAATTAGGTCACTCCGTTACTATTCGGTAACGGAGTGACATCCCATTGCATAATACACACATCTTACATTTTCTGCTGCTGTGTATTCAGAATTTCTACCTAGATGCATTCATGTGACTATCATGTGTGAAATAAATGGTGTTGCATGTGGACTGTACATGTTTGGAACATTTGGAACATTTTATTATAGAAGTTGAGTGCATAATTAAATATGTCATGCATATATTAGGCCAATCAAAACAATGCTTTTGGAATGAATATTCATTTTTTAAAGAAATTGGTGGGAAGTTAAATTGTTTGAGCGTCATGGATTAAGGCATTGTATGCTGTTCATTATTGAGGATAGACACAGGTTCTTGGCTAACTACGGTGAAAAGTTACAGATACAGTAAGTGAGTACACTTTGTTCCTAATTTCAGTGCTTGGAACAACAAAATGAATGTTATTTGTGATTTTATAAGAAACATTTTAAGTTACAATATGTTTTTTTTATACAAACTTGAGTCTCATCTCTGCTATCCTGGCTTTGTCCAGCCAAACTTTTAATGGTAGAATAACCTTTGAAAACATGAGTATTTTGTTTATTTAATTGTACATGTACATGTAGCTACATACATTTACATGTACTTCTGTTTATTAACCTTAACCACCCCATATCCTCCAAAATCCTCAAAGAGGCACTTTTTGGGGAAAAATTCATCACTGTTGGAAACTGGTACTTTCACCTATTCAAATGGGACAAAATTACTACCTGGCAAAAAGTACAGGCCATAAGTGCTGAATATGAAAGATCAACGAAAATGCATGGTGCATTTGGAAGATAAGGCATGTTTCCAAAAGTGCACTGGAGGATTTGGGAGGATTCAGGAAGGTTCCTAGCCAGAATACCAAGGGGGTTAGGGTTAATTGTAGTAACACACACATTGTATTATAATACAAGTATAAGTATGCCATTTTAACCCAAGACATGTACACATACAAAAGCAACTTTTTGCAAGTATTCTGTATTATTAAAATATTTTACAAAGGTGTGTTATTGATTCTTCATATTCATGTCCTCAGTATGCCTTTATCGAGTGTCAAAAAACAGCATAGATATAGGGGAAAAATCATGAAAAGCTGCAAGAAAGATGAATACTTGTTGAAAGATAGAATGTAAGAAAGCAAGGAGGGCCACTGCTACATAGAAATGTGCATACATGTACATGTACCAGTTCCAATTTCGTAATGACTTGGCATAAATGCAGACCTGTACATGTACATGTACATGTACATGTACATGTACATTATAAAGTAAAATAGTATCAAATGTCAACTTCTTTTTTTCTATTAATTACCCCCACATCCCTCATTATATTACTTACTTATCAAATATTACTTTTATTTTAATAACTCACTTAAATAAAACATTGACTTCAGGTATTACGTAAATTATTTGGCAGCACATATTATTGTTTTGTATATCATTGTACAGTGTATGTGGTAGTACATTTTGTCACTCCGTTACCGTCACTCCGTTACCAGACACAAAATCGTTAAGGATATTGTATAATTTTTTTAGCCAATCATTTTTTTAAAGTGGGGTATCATATTAAAGCTTATGCTTTGTACTTTAATATTGACACCATAGACAACTCTGAAACCATTTCATTTCACAGGGTTTTCATAGTGAGTAAATGAGCAAAAAACGCATGTCCATTCAGCGTCACTCCGTTACCAGGGAAAGAAATATTCATAATTAATTAATGGAAGTGGAAAAGAAAATAAACAAATACACACTGACAGATACAAGTACTAGGTAGTTAAATGTTACCAAACTTTCAGGATTAATCAATAAACTCTTTGTGATAAATGTGTTTAAAATCTGAAAAATGTGTTTTGGTGTCACTCCGTTACCGTGGAATTGCCCCAAAGCAATTGTTTTTAATGTTTTAGTACTTTTATAAACCGCGGGGAAAAATGGACAACTATTCGCGAATAGTCGATTATTCGCGAAAAGTTGCGCGCGATTCATCGAATAGTAAATTTTTACTATTCGCCCAGGCCTAGTACATACATGTACAAGCCTGCTGTCCTTTCCAAGTAATCTTACAAAATCAACTGTGTGCCACCCAAGGCCACTGTAAATGTTTGAACATACTGTACATGTATTAGTATTGGCCTGCAATGTATCGATGGGAGACCACCTTTTAATACCCTGCAATCTCAGTGGTGTGACAGTGCACAGAAGGGTAACCATAGGAGGCCACTGGCAACAGCTAATGGCTTAGAGTGGCCTGAATGGGTTGATTCAAAAATTGCACTGATTGTAGGAGGGTTAAAGAATACAAAAGGAAATATGTGTACATGTACACTAGTACATTGTTGTGTAATGATCATAATGTACAGTACATGAATTTATTTGTAATTGGCAATAATAATATTTTGAATGTATTCTGAAAGAAAATTTGTTCTCATTCTTTAGTGCCACCGAAGGCATCGTTGATGTCACTGTATTATTCCAGCGGTGATCTAGACCCAGAAGGTTTAGTACCTGTAGACCAGGGTACAGAACACACCTTCACATGTAAGGTACAGGGTACCAGACCAGCTGCAACCATTAAGTGGTATCTCGATGGTACATCACAGCCAACTGTGAACCCAACCTCTAGTGAAGTGAATGGATTAGTCGATACAACAGGAGACTTGGTATTCACTCCAGGAAGAGGCAATCACAGACAAGAGGTGAAATGTGTAGCAAGTATTGCAGTGTCACAGGATCCATTCCCATCTGTGATGGTTACATTGGATGTCACCGGTATGTACATTATGCAAGTCACTTGATCTATTTGTTAATGCATGCTGTATACATGTACATGGCAGTTTACTATTTGATTATTTTGATAAGGTAGGCCTACATTATTTAGGCAATTTTGATAATAATTTGGAATACAGACCTACGTCCCAAAAATCTCAGATTTTGAAAAAAATTCAAAATTGCCACCCAAAAACCACAATTCCCGAAGATTAAGAAGAAAAAAATGGTTGCAGCACAGCGGCTCTATTTGACCTGTGCATGCAGCACATTGTGTACACGTACATGTACATGTATTGCATGCATTTACCTCGCCATGCTGTACATGTAACTCGTTTCCCCGGCCCACCTTACCTGTAAATTTTCATGCAATTCATGAAGGCAGTGGTGCATACAACACAAACTGTCTGGTTGCCTGTATGAGTCCATGTACATACTGTACTACTACTGTAAAACTTTAAGCGCATTAATAGGAAAGCGCCCTCAAATGGTGGTAGTGGTTTGTTTTGTTTTGGGGGGAGGAGTCTTTTTTTCTGTTACCCGCCGAACTTCGGTTGAAAAAAAAAATGTATTCCAAGTAATTAAGAACAAATGGCCTTACTACATTGTATACTGCGGCGATCCCTGCACATAATTGGTTTGTTGCAGTATTCCCTACAAACATCACCATCTGGGGATACGTCATATCTGGTGGAAGGAGAAGATCGTCAGTATACATGCCGGGTACCAGACATCAACCCAGCAGCATCATTCAATTGGAATGTTGGGAGTCGGGTTTTAACTAGGGCTGTGCCGGGTATCCGGGTATCCGGATACCCGACCGAAACTGTCATTACCCGGTTCCGTTTTTCAGTTCCGAGTACCCGTAAACGACTTTTTAAAATTGGGACTTACAATGTACCATTTCAGCGGTGTGAACATAAATTTTTGACTATTGAACAATGTACTGTTTACACTTTTAGGAGCAATTTTATTCAAGATAACGCCTTTGTAGTATTTTACATTTTCCATACACTTATGTCCAACCGATACATTGTATCCAATCATTAAGACTCAAATAGCCTGCTGCGGCATGCTACAAACAAGTATCAAACTAGCTGCTCAGGATGGAATGTTTGCCTATTGTTCACAGTAATTGGATTAGTGGGACAATAACTGTTGGTTTATGTCTGCACTGGAGTGTGCACCATGATGTGTTAATAGAGGGGATTTTATTATCAGGGACGTCCACATTAATTGTCATAATAAAAAAGTAGTGTTGAAATTGGTTTTGTTGTGTAATTATTTTGATGTGCCACTGACCATCCCTCAGCATATCACCAACATTTACATTTATTTATCCACCGATACTGAGCTCTCTTGTGTATTACATTTGCCGACAAGGTGACAGTTTGTTTCAAAGAAAGACATAAAAAAGGAGGTGTTAAGTCGGTCATTGTCTTTTAAACCAACAGTAGGATCCATAATCAGTCGGATTTGAAAGGTATTATTGGTTGCGGGTTTGATCCTTTCAATTGGGCAGCATATTTTTACAATCACCTAATCTCCTATCAGTTGAAAAGACGTTTATGAGGGACGAAATGCGGTTGCTTATGATGAGCTGCGAATTATGGATCGTCAAACATTGATGGAGGGGACAAATTGGCTGAATACTAATTAAACGATACGTTTTGTTAAGTTATTTTTTGATGAGTGCGGATCCTAAATTTTAGACTCATTTCTTGACTGACCGATCAACACGATGCCACGTTCAACAGGGAATAGTCAAGTTTGGTCCCATTTTGAGAAAAAGGGGCCCAAATTGGTAAAAATTCATTCTTTCAAGAAACAATGTTTATTGACAGGTTTATTGAGCATATTAATATTCAAGTTCTGATTTTAGATTCATTAATTTTTTGCAGTTTGTTAGTTTAATAATATCAAATATTATTTTAGTACGCAAAATCATGTCCTTATCCAAAGCCAACATGGCGTACGGGATATCCTTATTTAGAAGGCAGGGCGCGGCAAGGCGCAAGCACATGAATCGTTTTCCCACAACGGGTTAGTTCCGCCCACATCGCCTTTGACCAATGACATTATTCAACACGTGTTTTGTGACATAAATATTAAAGTCAACTTGCTATACGCATGCGCTCTGATCACGCACGCACCAGTGTGATTATTGTCTTCTGATGATGGTAGTCACTCCCTGACACAGTCACACGCGAGGCCGCTGTAGCTGCGTGATGCACCGGCCATGCGTGCGCGCGTGTGATCAATTTTTACGGTTTTATTTCAGAAATAACTTTCCGTAAATTAATACAATATTTTGTCACCAAGATGTTATACTTTAATAAAGATCGAATTAAATATGGTATCCTCTGTATTATAAAGGTCAATTTTGTTA
The DNA here is from genome assembly GCA_029582265.1 of Zoroaster sp. YZ-2022. Classification (NCBI taxonomy): domain Eukaryota; kingdom Metazoa; phylum Echinodermata; class Asteroidea; order Forcipulatida; family Zoroasteridae; genus Zoroaster; species Zoroaster sp. YZ-2022. The sequence goes on from CM055816.1 coordinate 35,597,943, forward strand.
ACGTTTACATGTATTTGTACACCAAAGGAGGCATGTTTTCAACAAGAATGAAAACGGGTATCCGAACTTTACTGATTTCGGGTATCCGGTTCCAAAAATATCCGAAAACGCACAGCCCTAGTTTTAACAGCTTCTGACAACCATAATATCACTGATGCCGATGGATTCACTACAAGTACCAGTACAGCTACATTATCAGCTACGTGGAGTCATCATGGAGAGATGTTACAGTGTCAAGCATCAAACAAGGATGGCCACTCTGGGATCAGTGTCAGTGTCATGCTTGATGTTAAAGGTAAAAAAAACTTCATTTTTTAAATACATTGTATAGTGGAATTTCACTGGTCAAGAACCAGTAACATGGCAGTAGTCTGGAGGCCATGTCAGGGAAAATAATGTATCCTTCGGTGTAAGAGAATAACAGTTTGTCGCGTGGTCTTTAGTGCAGGATAATGACCGGTTTTGGACATGTCAGAGGCGATCACACCCAAAACTGGTTGTTAACTTGTGGCAAAGACCTAGCGTCAAACTGTTATTTCCATTCAAAATATTAAGAAAATTTAAATTTTTGTTGAATAAAGTAAAATAGGAAATACACAAAATACTTCCAAAGTATATGAGTCAGGCGCAGGATGCCAATCTTCATCACTCCTGATTGGTTGAAATCTCGCATTGCACAAAACAGCTGGCGAAGAGCTGGAACATATTGTCGTGTCAGTGCAAAAACGTATCTCGATTTTGCAACGATGTTGTATCTCACACGAAAACGCGCCGTGCAAAAATGTCGTATCTCGGCGCCTATTGTTTTTGTGTGTACATCCGGGCTATTTTAAGCGAGATACGACCTTTGGCGCATGTTCAAACTCGAATGTAATTTAAATATGACGTTTTTGCACTGACACGACGATATGATTACTTTTTGTCCAGTAAGATTGTTTTAAATTGTCTTCAAGGGCGCCATGAAAGATGTATGTGTTATACACCACAGCATTAATACATAATTTGTAACGTGTACATTGTACAAAATGTTATTTCGATATCATTTTGGATACTAATGTATGTACATTCTTCAGGAAACATTTTTATTAATAAATAAAATCAATCAATAAAATTGATTAAATAAATGAATTAATTGACACCTGTAAATACTATACTGTACAGTATGTTGATAATGTATTGAACTTCTGTAAATTAAATGTGAACACGTTGTTTGGGGTACATGTTTATCACACAGTACAAGTCAAATGTGCATGTAGTTGATTCATTTTATTTATTTTAAATTTTTTTTCTTTAGTGCCACCAAAAGCATCGTCGTTGTCACTGAACGATACCAGCGGTGACCTAGTCCCAGGATCTTTAGTGCCTGTAAACCAGAGTACAGAACACACCTTCACATGTAAGGTACAGGGTACCAGACCAGCCGCAAACATCGAGTGGTTTCTTGATGGTGTATCAAATCGAACCATCAACTCAACCTCCGGCGTGGTTGATAAACTGGTTGACACTATAGGGAAATGGACATTTACACCTACATGTACAAGAGATTATCACAGAAAGGAGTTGAAATGTGAAGCAAGCACTTCAGAGTCAAAGGCTCCATTCCCATCAGTCGATATCACCGTGGATGTCAATGGTGTGTACATACAGTACAGGCCACAAGTAATTCCAAAACCCTCCGAGTGCGTGGCGAGTACCCCCGTGTAAACTGCGTGGCGTGTACGGGGCTACTCGATGCCCTGCGGGGATTTTGCGGGGGCACAAAGGGGCCTTTGCGTGCCGGGTATGTGCCGTGGGCAAACTTTGCGGGGGCACACGAAGCCCCGCAACAAAACCAAGCACATCTTTACGCTCGGATGAACATGAATACCTGATATGTTAACAGCATAGTGTGCTACTTGACAAGTGAAAATTTGTAAATACTAATAGTAAAGTTTTGCACATTTTACGCATGTCCGAATGTCCGAAATACATGTGCATGTACAGGAATCAACGGCACTGCTTGTGGGATCGATGTTTCTTCGACTCCACGTGTTTCTTGACATCGTTAAGGCCACCATGGCTAATGCAGAAATCCGTGCTGCATATTTTACAAAATTCGTGAAGTTCCCCAAGTTTGGAGGCAGCCATAACTGGGTAGCTTTCTGAGTATTTATCTTGAAATTTCTGCACTGCAGCTTTCTGCGACATTTTTATTTTTCTGTTCCGTTCCCGTATCACTATAAATTATTTACGGCATTCGGGAATGTCGAACGTAGTCCCGCTGGTTGCCTGCTTTCTGCACAACGTACATGTAATCACTACAACGGCAACCAACGAAACGATGACTCATCGCCTGCTACGCGTAACGAATTTTCCTATTGGCTCCTTCCGTAGACTACGATATAACGAATTTTCCCATTGGCTCTCTGGTACACGCATGGCATAGACTACGATCTACGTCGTGGATTCTGATGTCGCTGGCGCTAAAACGTTGCAACGGTTTTTTCAGAAGTTTTGAATAAATCTGTGTGTATCGAGGTCCGCTCACTAAAACTGACAATGACCAGACCATTTTCGCTACGAACAATAAAGGTTTTTAGGTTTCTGTTTCTGTCTGTTTACCAACGATTTTTGCTTAATTGTGCATTGTGTTTTGTTCTTCAAGATTCATACCTCGGCGTATAAGCCGCACCGCGTATAAGCCGCAGGCAACTTTTACCATGTCAAAATCAACGTATAAGCCGCGGCTTATATTCCGGAAATTACGGTAGTTACTTGCCTTGGTATGGGTATACGACACTTCCCTGATCACTTGAACCCACGCAACAACCAAGTTTCACGCGTCAATGATTGACAACAAAGCCCCCCCTATCAGTCCACGAAGCAAAGTGCAGACTGTGCGGGCCATCTGCGTGGCCCCGCATTTCTTCTCACCAGGCACGGTACTTTTTGCGGGGGTACCCGTATGCACGCGGGGATTTTGCGGGGATCCACGGCACCTACACGGAAGCCCACGCGGGTTACTCGAAGGGATTTGTAATTACTTGCGGCCGGTACTGTATGTTATCATCATGATACAATAAAGCGTGTGTTTGTGAATTAATTTGCATGAAACGGCACCAGAACCATCAATGTGCATCCTTCCGTTTCAAAAGATTTAGCTATAACTTGATAACTAGCATTGCAATATTTAAAAAAAAAAATTCACTAATTTATTTTGATTATCATTGAAAAACATGTTTTTTCATGTTCAAGCTGGTGTTTTGTTTTTGTTTGGGTCACCAAATTGTGGAGTTTAAAATTAGACTTTAAAAACAAAAATAGACATTATTTATGACAACATAATAACTTAAAGATGTATCGCCCATGTATTTTGCTATTTTAACAAATTTTATTTTTCATCTGAACATTGTTATTTCAACTGATTTTAATTTTGCCCAACACCGACGTGTGTATATAGCACTGTACACTCAGTGCTTTCCGAGTGTCTGTTGGAAAAAAACTTCGCAGGCGACTCGGGCGGGATTCGGACAAACATTATTTCACTTGAGGAAGTGAATACAAATTGCTTTAAAATGACACATTTCTCAAAATAGTTGTGAGTTTACAAAATGAAAGTATGGTGAGTCCTACCATAAATTAATTTTTTGCACTTTTTTACTGTTTAACCAACCTTCTGACACCTGCATGTATTTTGTGAAATATCTCATTTCAAAGTATCTGTTTTCCTTTCTAAAAGGAATGTTTCTGGTAAAACATGGGCAATACATGTACGTCTCTAACCCTAACTCCCTAGACATGACAACAAAGCCAGTTGGAGGATTTTGAAGGATTTGTTATTGTTTTAATACAATGCCTAGGGAGTTAGGGTTAATCTTGAACAAGTGAATTTATAATGATACGGCGTGCATTAATTACTCTATTTCAACTTTCATTCATGCAATGTTGGATTTGTTTGTGTGGTGTCACATTTAAAATCTCAATTACATGTAGCTACACAAATGCACACTGTGGCAATCAAATCTAAATTGAATTGTCCAGGTGAAATCATCATATCATAAATGCTGTGTGCAACCTTTGTAATCTTATCCTTTGAATTTTACATGTACATGTAATTTTAAATAAGTATTTAATTATTTCTCCTGGGCAAACTTATATGTATTCAGGTGTTGAAATTAACTTGAATTTTATTGTAGCCCACAGGACTAGTAATGTCAAAATTTTACTGGTCCTTCTCATTTTTGAAGTGCTGAAAAAAACCTGAATATAAATACAAGAAAAAGAAATGAACCATGAGCTGGTGAACATCATGTTCTTGCTGAGATCATGCTGAATGTTTCATGCATACTTTTATTTCACTATCCCATCGGATTACCCAAATCCCAGCAGCAAGTAGTCCCGCTGGTAAAACCACTAGCCTCAGTCTAGTGGACTAGTGGTCATTTTGACCACTGTGTATTAGAGATCATCTGTGATTTTCCTCAGGGGAAAGATCATATGAGAAATTTCACTTTTAGAATGTTATTATTGATGGTTTATTAACAATCTGACAAAGCAGCTGGTGGGCCATAAAACAATCAAATTTACGAGCATGTACAGTAGTTCAGTCAAAATACTATAAAAATTTATATGGAGGAAAACTCCAGGGAATCATTCCAGTGGAGGGGAAAGGTTTTGTTTCTTTTGGTGCATACATGTACTTTCGACAAATTCTTGAAACAAAATGGCAAACACATGTACATGTATGTATAACCACCATTTATGAAGCTTATAATTCATGTTACATGCACGTATGTGTACAGAACATTTTAACATACTTGTATCATCTGATTATTTGTCTAAACTGTGTGGTAAAAAAAATTTTGGTCAAAATCAGCAAATGGAATAAATGGTTTTTAATTAATGATGACATAATGAAAATGTATTATACTTTTAACTTGTATTTTGCAGGCAATTACATTAAGTATTTCATGTACCCTGTAGTGTTATGGTCCATGGCTCTCCCTCCCTGGCTCTCCATCCCTCCCTCCATGGCTCTCCCTCCCTCCCTCCATGGCTCTCCCTCCCTCCATGGCTCTCCCTCCATGGCTCTCCCTCCCTCCCTCCATGGCTCTCCCTCCCTCCATGGCTCTCCCTCCATGGCTCTCCCTCCATGGCTCTCCCTCCATGGCTCTCCCTCCCTCCCTCCATGGCTCTCCCTCCCTCCCTGGCTCTCCCTCCCTCCCTCCATGGCTCTCCCTCCCTCCATGGCTCTCCCTCCCTCCATGGCTCTCCCTCCCTCCCTGGCTCTCCCTCCCTCCCTGGCTCTCCCTCCCTCCATGGCTCTCCCTCCCTCCATGGCTCTCCCTCCCTCCATGGCTCTCCCTCCCTCCCTGGCTCTCCCTCCCTCCATGGCACTCCCTCCCTCCCTCCATGGCACTCCCTCCCTCCCTCCATGGCACTCCCTCCCTCCCTCCATGGCACTCCCTCCCTCCCTCCATGGCTCTCCCTCCCTCCATGGCTCTCCCTCCATCGCTCTCCCTCTCTCCATGGCTCCCTCCCTCCATGGCTCTCCTCCATGGCTCTCCCTCCATGGCTCTCCCTCCCTCCATGGCTCTCCCTCCATGGCTCTCCTCCATGGCTCTCCCTCCATGGCTCTCCTTCCATGGCACTCCCTCCCCTCCTTCGTGGCTCTCCTCCCTCCTCCGTGGCTCTCCTCCCTCCCTCCATGGCTCCTCCTCCCTCCCTCCATGGCTCTCCCTCCCTCCCTCCATTTCTCTCTCTCCCTGCCTCCATGGCTCTCTCTCCCTCCCTCCATGGCTCTCCCTCCCTCCATGGCTCTCCCTCCCTCCATGGCTCTCCCTCCCTCCATGGCTCTCCCTCCCTCCATGGCTCTCCCTCCCTCCCTCCATGGCTCTCCCTCCATGGCTCTCCCTCCATGGCTCTCCCTCCTCCTGGCTCTCCCTCCCCTGGCTCTCCTCCCTCCCTCCATGGCTCTCCCTCCTCCATGGCTCTCCCTCCCTCCTGGCTCTCCCTCCCTCCATGGCACTCCCTCCCTCCCTCCATGGCACTCCCTCCCTCCCTCCATGCACACCCTCCCTCCTCCATGGCTCTCCCTCCTCCATGGCTCTCCTCCTCCTCCATGGCTCTCCCCTCCTCCCTGGCTCTCCCTCCCTCCATGGCTCTCCCTCCATGGCTCTCCCTCTCTCCATGGCTCTCCCTCCCTCCATGGCTCTCCCTCCATGGCTCTCCCTCCATGGCTCTCCCTCCCTCCATGGCTCTCCCTCCATGGCTCTCCCTCCATGGCTCTCCTTCCATGGCACTCCCTCCTCCCTTCGTGGCTCTCCTCCCTCCCTCAATGGCTCTCCTCCCTCCCTCCATGGCTCTCACTCCCTCCCTCCATGGCTCTCCCTCCCTCCATGGCTCTCCCTCCCTCCCTCCATGGCTCTCCCTCCATGGCTCTCCCTCCCTCCCTCCCTCCCTCCATGGCTCTCCCTCCCTCCCTCCATGGCTCTCCCCTCCCTCCATGGCTCTCCCTCCCTCCATGGCTCTCCCTCCCTCCCTGGCTCTCCCTCCCTCCCTGGCTCTCCCTCCCTGGCTCTCCCTCCTCCATGGCTCTCCCTCCCTCCATGGCTCTCCCTCCCTCCATGGCTCTCCCTCCCTCCCTGGCTCTCCCTCCCTCCATGGCACTCCCTCCCTCCCTCCATGGCACTCCGTCCCTCCATGGCACTCCCTCCCTCCCTCCATGGCTCTCCCTCCCTCCATGGCTCTCCCTCCCTCCATGGCTCTCCCTCCCTCCATGGCTCTCCCTCCATGGCTCTCCCTCTCTCCATGGCTCTCCCTCCCTCCATGGCTCTCCCTCCATGGCTCTCCCTCCATGGCTCTCCCTCCCTCCATGGCTCTCCCTCCATGGCTCTCCCTCCATGGCTCTCCCTCCATGGCTCTCCTTCCATGGCACTCCCTCCCTCCCTTCGTGGCTCTCCCTCCCTCCCTCCCTGGCTCTCCCTCCCTCCATGGCTCTCCCTCCCTCCCTCCCTCCATGGCTCTCCCTCCCTCCCCTCCATGGCTCTCCCTCCCTCCCCTCCATGGCTCTCCCTCCCTCCATGGCTCTCCCTCCCTCCCTCCATGGCTCTCCCTCCCTCCATGGCTCTCCCTCCCTCCATGGCTCTCCCTCCCTCCATGGCTCTCCCTCCCTCCCTCCCTCCATGGCTCTCCCTCCATGGCTCTCCCTCCCTCCACGGCTCTCCCTCCCTCCCTGGCTCTCCCTCCCTCCCTGGCTCTCCCTCCCTCCCTCCATGGCTCTCCCTCCCTCCATGGCTCTCCCTCCCTCCCTGGCTCTCCCTCCCTCCATGGCACTCCCTCCCTCCCTCCATGGCACTCCCTCCCTCCCTCCATGGCACTCCCTCCCTCCCTCCATGGCACTCCCTCCCTCCCTCCATGGCTCTCCCTCCCTCCATGGCTCTCCCTCCCTCCATGGCTCTCCCTCCCTCCATGGCTCTCCCTCCATGGCTCTCCCTCTCTCCATGGCTCTCCCTCCCTCCATGGCTCTCCCTCCATGGCTCTCCCTCCATGGCTCTCCCTCCCTCCATGGCTCTCCCTCCATGGCTCTCCCTCCATGGCTCTCCTTCCATGGCACTCCCTCCCTCCCTTCGTGGCTCTCCCTCCCTCCCTCCATGGCTCTCCCTCCCTCCCTCCATGGCTCTCACTCCCTCCCTCCATGGCTCTCCCTCCCTCCATGGCTCTCCCTCCCTCCATGGCTCTCCCTCCCTCCATGGCTCTCCCTCCATGGCTCTCCCTCCCTCCCTCCCTCCCTCCCTCCATGGCTCTCCCTCCCTCCATGGCTCTCCCTCCATGGCTCTCCCTCCATGGCTGTCCCTCCCTCCCTCCATGGCTCTCCCTCCATGGCTCTCCCCCCTCCATGGCTCTCCCTCCCTCCATGGCTCTCCCTCCCTCCCTGGCTCTCCCTCCCTCCCTCCATGGCTCTCCCTCCCTCCCTGGCTCTCCCTCCCTCCCTCCATGGCTCTCCCTGCCTCCCTCCATGGCTCTCCCTCCCTCCATGGCACTCCCTCCCTCCCTCCCTGGCTCTCCCTCCCTCCATGGCTCTCCCTCCCTCCATGGCTCTCCCTCCCTCCATGGCTCTCCCTCCCTCCATGGCTCTCCCTCCCTCCCTCCATGGCTCTCCCTCCCTTCATGGCTCTCCCTCCATGGCTCTCCCTCCATGGCTCTCCCTCCCTCCCTCCATGGCTCTCCCTATCTACATGGCTCTCCCTCCCTCCATGGCTCTCCCTCCATGGCGCTCCCTCCATGGCTCACCCTCCCTCCCTGGCTCTCCCCCCCACCCTGGCTCTCCCTCCATGGCTCTCCCTCCATGGCACTCCCTCCCTCCCTTCCTGGCTCTCCCTCCCTCCCTCCCTCCATGGCTCTCCCTCCATGGCTCTCCCTCCATGGCTCTCCCTCCATGGCACTCCCTCCCTCCCTTCATGGCTCTCCCTCCCTCCCTCCATGGCACTCCCTCCCTCCATGGCACTCCCTCCCTCCCTCCCTCCATGGCTCTCCCTCCCTCCCTCCATGGCTCTCCCTCCCTCCATGGCTCTCCCTCCCTCCCTCCATGGCTCTCCCTCCCTTCATGGCTCTCCCTCCATGGCTCTCCCTCCATGGCTTTCCCTCCATGGCTCTCCCTCCCTCCCTCCATGGCTCTCCCTATCTACATGGCTCTCCCTCCCTCCATGGCTCTCCCTCCATGGCTCTCCCTCCATGGCTCTCCCTCCCTCCATGGCTCTCCCTCCATGGCTCTCCCTCCATGGCACTCCCTCCCTCCCTTCATGGCTCTCCCTCCCTCCCTGGCTCTCCCTCCCTCCATGGCTCACCCTCCCTCCATGGCTCTCCCTCCCTCCATGGCTCTCCCTCCCTCCAATGGCTCAATGTAGTTTTGACATGTTTCTTTGTGTGTCCAATGCATGAACAGTGTAGATTGAATTGTGTACATTCATATATCATCATGTGTATAGATTATACACTGCACTTAAAGCTCTGTGTTTTAAATTCCGATATTAAAGGGACAGTATCGTCACAATCAACAGCGCATGAAATCGGAATGCTAGTTTTAGATTACTGCCATAATACTTAACATAATAAGGTCATATTACCGTTGCTGCTGCATAAATGAGTCGGTAATTTTCAGTCACTGTGACTGTTCATCTTGAACTAGGACAGCGATTCCATGCCCTGTTGAAAGTCTGCCCTGATTGTGACGATACTGCCCCTGTAACTGTATTGTACATCTTTGTTTCCGACATCTCTGTCATGGGTCTACAAATATTAATGTATTAATCTTACATACTTGATGGTTTTAACCTATAACTAATTTTTTTTCTGAGGTGCTGCAATTTAAAATTCAGGAAAAAGTACCTCTTTAGAATGAATACATGTACACAAATCTTAATGCATTTTTTACTATTTTCTTGTGAACTATGTACAAGATACACATTAATATATCATCTTATGTTTTATTTAAATCTGTGTATAACTTACATGTACACTCACTGGCCATAAGTATTAATTTGCAACATCCCCAAAGTTCAGTTTAGAGAACTGTGTTACAGTAATTTATTTTATTTTATTTACACTGACTTAAGACTTCTTGAAAGTGCCTGTGTTTTGAAGTCAGGGTTCTGTTTTACTGTTCTTGCTCGGAAATTATGTAATACACGATCGATGAAATCAGATTAAATGATCATCTCACCTGTTACTTGTAAAGTGCTATTTTGAGCATGTTGCAATACTTTTGGCCAGTGAGTGTACATTATGATGTTTACACATGTATAATTCAAATACTAAGCAAGCATGCATACATGTTAAAGCAGTTTTCCCAACATAACCAGACCAGTAATTAAGTACAAATGTACACAAAATGTACTTCCCCATTGAAAGCACTGCCATGTTATTAAAAACACTGCATACTGTACTGTAGGCCTACATGTGGTTCCTTAAACAAGATCAGTGTATGCACTGGAAACGCATGCAATGCAATAACGTTAAAGTTATAGAATTGGCAAACACAAACTTTGTATTCATGTCTAACGTGGTGTTACCTCGGACAAAAATATTTCAATGAATGTCTGTACCATCATCAACTTTACAGTGTTATAAGTAAGACTAATTGTGGTGACACCATGTGAAATTCTCTATTGAGTAGTAATAATTAGTTCTGAAAAGAACTGGAGGTTACAACTCAACGTTTCGATCAGTGTGCTCTGATCGTCTTCAGGAGAATACTGGACTCTGGGAAACCCTACTGCTTTACAGTGTTATGTTTTAATGTTCATAGAGTACGTGTGAAACTTTAATCATGTTTTTATTTGTTGAAAATAAAAATGTACCTTCCTTATACAGATCTCAATATTTTTAAAATTTATTTGAAAATGGTGTATTTGTTTAAATATTATGATTTTATTGTAAGTATTTCGTGTTTGCAAAACATGATAAGAAAGATCTTATTTTCCTATCTTCCTTTCTACACCTCACATTTGATGCTCAATATGCGACAGAGTGAACCCCCTCCCATTGTGTCTTTATTGTGTTCCAGGAATCTTAGGAATTCTTCAGAGGATTTCAGGGGTGGGGGAGGTCCGTTAACAATAGAACAACAGTGTGTTAGTGTATATTTGGGGGGTGGCACTCTGCCGCATATCGAGCATGGTATAACACCTCAAGTCAAGCTACATCCTTGCTATCCCTAAAAGTTCCGCCTTCTGTAGTAATTGTTTGATTTTTATATTTTATATTTTTTGGGGGAAGGTACATGTCATAGTTTCTTCCAAATGGCATTTTGTTTCTTTTTCTTATCCCTAAAAAAGGAGGCTTGGGAAGAAACTTGGTAATTCTGTGCGAGGGTGCCATGCAAAATTGCACCCCATGAATGCATTAAACAAGAAGTTTGATTTGTTTCTGCAGGTCCTCCCGATACCCCTGTGATAACTGGTAGTTTACAGATGACTGAGAATGTGTCGACTACCCTGACATGCATGGCAGATATGGGGTATCCTGATGACTGGAGCTTGGATTGGTTCAATGGAGACACAGATATCATGCCTATGTCTAATACCACAGCAGCCCAATCAAGTGAACGCTACAAGTTCAGCAGTCAGATTGGGTTTACACCTACGAGACAAGACAATCGTAACATCATCAAGTGTACTGCACAGAAGGATTCATGGATAACACAACCATTGCCAGAAGGGTCTTGGGGTCCTATTGATGTCCAATGTAAGTACTTTTATTTTTTAAAATAACGTGAGCATGTAACATTTAGACGAACAAATAACATGTATTGTAATGCACTATCATCTTCACCCTTAACATCACGTTTACTTGAACTGAATTTTATTATAAAATATCAGAAAAATAACAAATGTTGTAAACATTTCTGTATAATTAAACTGATGTAGACCTGTTTGTTTTATAATAAGGGAAGTTTGTTGCATGGTCTTTACAGCAGGTTAACCCTAACCCCCTAGGTATTCTGGCTAGGAACCTTCCTGATCCTCAAATCCTCCAGTGCACTTTTGGAAACATGCCCTTATCTTCAAAATGCACCTTGCATTTCCATTGGTCTTTCATATTGAGCACTTATGGCCTGTACTTCTTGCCAGGTAGTAATTTTGTCCCATTTGAAAAGGTGAAAGTACATGTACATGTACCAGTTTCCAACAGTGCTGAATGTTTACCAAAAAGTGCCCCTTTGAGGATTTTGCAGGATTTGGGGTGGTTATAGGGTTAATGACTGGATTTGGGCATGTCACAGACGAAAAGGACTGAACTGAAGCCTGTGACCATGCCCAAAACAGATAATTAACCCTAACCTTTCCAAATCATTCAAAATCCTCTTTGCCAAAGTGAAGGATTGAGGTTATGTGGAAATTGCAGTGTTGAAGGATTTTGAAGGATTGAGAGCAGATGTGATTATTTGCTTGGTGGATTATGGAGGATTGAGGTTATCGGGCTATATTTGACACTGGATGAAAATGGAGGATTGGGGTTACATGGTACATGTTGCCCTGTACATGTACATGTACATATGTACATGTATGTACATGTGTACTTGGGTTTTTTTTGCCAACCAGTGAAACATGTGGTACACATATATACGTGGTAAGTGGAACCAGACCAAATTTCCTCTACACAAAAGTATGCATGGTGGCTAATTAAGAGAGGCCTCACAAATAGGGCAAATGTTTAAATACCGCCATGTGAAAAAGTCGTTTCAAACACAGAATTCCAATCGATCCAGCAATTTTGGGTGCAATTGGACATCGTTTCATAGCAAATAAAAAGAAAACTAAAAATGGTGATGCGTGTGATGACCAGAAACCAGAGACTTTTTGGGTCTTACATGTACATTGTACATGTACGTGTGTACTTGGTACCAATCATTCTAAGAATTGTTTCTGTCTGACTTCCTGTACTTTTCAAGAAAAGCTAAGCACGAGTTTAAATCTGAAATGGATCACAGGCTGTGATCTATTTCCACATTAGAATGCACACAATTTATAAACAAATCTGAATGCATTTCCACTATTTTTCTCATAAACGACAAAACAAAAATAAAAATTTTACATTTGGAAAACGAATTTGATATGGGCATTTACATACATGTATGAATGGGAATAAAAGTTTGACACTTGGTCTTTACTGCAGGTTAACTCTTACTCTCTAGGCCCATTTGCTTACATATAACCTGAATCCTTCCTAACTCCCTAGGCCCATTTGCTTACACATAACCTGAATCCTCCAAAAAATTCCTTCAGTAGTAAAGCAAGCACATGACATGTATGCACACGTTTCTAATCTGTGATACATGTACATGGCCAGGGACCCTCCCTGCATGCATGGAGCAATAAACAGTGTCCACTGACCCAAGCACTGACCTTGCAATCACTGCAACGAAACATGTACCATGGAGTAAGGAAGGCAAGTACATGTATGCCTAATAACCTCAATCCTCCAAAATCATTTTTTGGACAGACCAACTGTATGTATAAGGCCAAAAAAAAGTGTCTGGTTTCTCGTCTCCTCGTTCGTCGCCTAAGACCTTTGAGTTGGCATTTTTTATAGTTTTCTTTATTGCTATGAAATGATGTCCAATTGCAGCCAAAATTGCTGAATCGTTTGGAATTCTGATGCACAGTGTTTTAACCCTCCTAGCTATGCCCAGGCTGAAATTTGGCCCAGTCAGCACGGCAGCCACAGACACTCACTTGAGTATTTTTGATTGCATTGCCAATAGGTCAAACCACAGAGTTCACACAGAGCTTTGTATGTACTTGGTTTTGGTTTGACCTCCTTGAGTGCACTGCACAAAGTCAATGGGTTGGGAGAACTTTACATACAAATTTTGAGTGTCTTTGGGTTTGACCTCCTATCACAGCCACATATGTTTGCATGTATTTGAGTGCACTGCACAAAGTCAATGGGTTAAGAGAGACATACAAATTTTGAGTGTCTTTGAGTGTTAAACCTATAGGAGGGTTAAATGACCTTTTCACAAAAGCCACCATACATTTTGTAAGGAAATTTGATCTGATTCTAATAACCACATATATAAAATACCGCACCATTTTTGAAGCCGACTTATGAATTGACCAGAAAGACTGGACACTTTGTTTTGGCCAAAGCTTTTAGATAATAATTCATTCAGGTTGTTTTCGGGTTATTGCCCGATTTGTGAGGCCTCTCTTAACCACCATACTTTGTGTATGGGAAATTTCGTCTGGTTCTGTATCACTGGTTGGCAAAAAAAAAGATGACCAAAAATACAAAAAAGGGCCTCACCGCACCGATTTTGAAGCTGACCTATGACCAGAAACTGAAGACTTTTTTTTTCCTTTTTTTTTCTTTCTTTTTTTTGGTCTAACCTTTTACATGTAGATAAGAATTTGTTCAGGTTGTTTTCGGGTTATTACCAGTTGGTGTACACTGTCTTAAACACACAGATTCAGCATTTATCACCAATAAAGCAGATAATGAGGCTGGTGCTACAGATGGTAAAGATGAGGTCTTGACATGCATTGCTAAAGGCAATCCTGTACCTGACATGATCTGGTATGACCCAAACAACTCAATGATAACCAATAGTTCAAATACTGACAAGTACCTGGTGGAAAACGCATACACAAAATCAGAAGAGAATGGTATTCAAGGAGATGTAATTACCAGCAAATTGACCATCAAGAAAGTGAACTCGGAGACGGACTACGGGATGTATACCTGCAACAGCTCCAATGGAATCGGAGGAAAAGACTCGCATGAAATCTCTCTCAATGGATCAAGTAAGATACAGTACATGTTACATGTACTTTAAAGGGACAATATTGTCACGATCAACAGGGCATGGAATCACAGTGCTCGTTTTAGATTAACTACATGTAATTAATACCCCACATGATAAGATTATATTACCATTGCTGCTGCATACTTGTAAATGAGCCAGTAATTTTCAGTCACTTCATCTTAAAATAGGACACCGATTCCATGTCCTGTTGAAATTCTGCTCTGATTGTGAAGATATTGTCCCTTTAAAGGGATTAAATGCAATAAGGATTTGTTTTAACTTAGAAACACAATGCATGACTCTGTATCCATGTTGAAATCATTTTGTTACCTTGTTAATATTGCCAATCTGTGGGTGTTTTGAATTTCTGTTGCACTTGTTAAAAATCCATATTAACCCTAACCACCCGAAATCCATCAAAATCCTCCAAGGGGCACTTTTTTGGGGGAAAATTCAGCAGTTGATGGAAACTGGTACTTTTACTTCTTCAAATAGCCCCAAATTACTACCTGGCAAGAAGTACAGGCCATAAGTGCTGAATATGAAAGATCAATGAAAATGCATGGCGCACTGATGGATTTTGGAGGATTCAGGAAGGTTCCTAGCTAGAATACCTACATGTACATGTAGGGAGTTAGGGTTAATGAATGTACATACAGTACATTGAATGTACATCACCAGCTTATCTCTGATATCATAGCAGGTTCAAATGCAACATCATGGTTATTTTGTAGATTGTTAAAGTGGATTATATTTTTTTGTTTGAACTTTTTGTGTTTCCTTGTTTAAAGATGTATCGCCCACGTTTTTTGCCACCCTCCCCCGCCCCCCCCCCCAAAAAAAAAAGAAGAAAAAAGGACAGAGAACAAAACCAAGCTAATAAATTCTTAGTCGATTTCTCTCATAGCACACAGCAGCCATATTGCTTTTTCCTATACACAAGTCTGTGAGAATCAGAATAAGGCTAATGTCCAAAACGGATGTTGTTATCCCATTGTGATTCTTTATCCTGATTGGCTAAAACACATTCATGTGGGGGTCGCGTAGTTACATGTTCGCACACAAGTCTGGTCGGAGAAGTTAATTAAACATGTGTATAGGTGTATCATTATACATCATTATGATTTGTGACTGGCTCTGGCAAAACCTTAAACTTGGACCCAACTTTTCGGAGTGACATCCCAAATTTATTGTGAAAAGTAACAATGTTCCAATCCCAACAACGTTTCAGGATTTTTCTTTTTCCATCAAAATCTACAGAAAATGCTCTATATGGTGACATGAAAATCTCAAACTGGTCCCTAGGGTCAGTTTTTGACCTTTTCATGGTTGTTATGCCGACAAATTTTGGGGATTTGTCAGAGCGGGTCACATTTAGTTGTTGCTTGGTTTGAAGTGAAAAACAATTTAAATTAAAATGTTTTGATGATTTTTATGGAATATAATGGCTTGCAGTGTGTTCAAAAACAGCTGTTGACTGGCATTATTCAGGCACTAGTGCACGTCTAATTTGTGCCTGTGAGTGACCATTTTTAACAGTGGATCTTAGCAGTAGTTGAATAATGTGTCTTTTTCTGAACAATCAGATTTCAGAGTATATTTCATTGTTTTTTAGAAAAACCTGACATGCCTACCAATGTTATCTTGACAAGCCGTACTTCAAGCTCCCTCAACGTGACCTGGAAGCCTGGATATGATGGTGGCGAGGACCAGTGGTTCAATGTTAGCCATAGGAGGACCTCAGACCCTGCAGGTATGGAGACATACAGTCCCATGATCACAGAAGCGATGTACGATGTGACCGGCCTCGATTCATACACAAAGTATGTGATAAAGGTTTATGCCGAGAATGATATTGGCAAAAATCTGAATTACGGCAGCATAACGGAGTATACATTGCGTAAGTTCCAAATCATATTTCTATTTTTCCTGTTTGTTTGTTTATTTGTTGGGGTGTCTGTTTGTTTGTTTGTTTGTTTGTTTTGCTTGTTAGTTTTCTTTTATCTGTTTTTAAAAAATGTGACTTAATATACAAACTAAAATAACTCAAATAGATTACATGTACATGTTCATGTATCAGCACTCGGCCGCCATCTTTTTTTATTCTCTATGGGAACTAAAGTGATGATAATTTTCCGAATAGATTGATGCTTTTAATTTTTTTTAAATTTTTGTTCATAATGACTTCTATCCGGCATTCAGGAAATCAGACAAATATAAATACAGCAGACAAGGCAATGCAGGCAATTGTAAAAGGTCTCTAATGTACGAATGACATTGCCTGGGTACCATTGTAGGAGTACACTGGGTGACAACAACCCCTTCAGCCCAAGTAAACTCAAGATAAATGTTGTGCCTTCCCTTTGCTAATTCAAAACCACAAAAAACTTATCAAATTGAAATGTGATACTTAAGCTGATGATGGTGTCAGTCTTCCCTAATTTTTTATTTATTTTTTTCTCGATTGATGTCACTTTTAAGAAATGTGAAATCATTTCCAGATTGATTTTTAGCAAAGAATACCGGTACTCTTTGTTAAATTCCAATCTGAATGCATTTTCACTCATTTTTTTTCTTCTTGATAACAACAGCAAATTAATAAGTTGAAACTTTTACAGGTTATTTTTTTATATATTGATTAAAAGAGAGTATTAAGGCATACTCGTAGAAGCAGTTTTGCCGACATTACCAATGCTGCACAATTCAATCAATTTTATATTAGCTTTTTCTCACTCATCTGAAAAGCTTCACAGACCATTACAGTTTATAATGTTTAGGTTTGTATAGTGTTTTGTACACGATATACATTACATTATCTACAGAAATACAAAATTTTATGTGTGTGGTGACATTCTACCAATTACAATGTATAACTACAGTGCATGTCTTTAACAATTTCCTGTTTTGTTGCATGCTTTCCTTTTCCAGTTTCAGTGTCTTTTTAGTTTTAATTTCTTTCCCACAGTGATTGACTTTTTGGTTAGTGACATTTACCCATAACAAGCACATGTACATGTACTAGTACTACACATGTACACACACTGTAAGTTACAGTTTATATATACTGCACATGTAATAGTGCTGTGAAAGTCAAGACCTTCTGATTATAGACTTACATTTAATTGCCTCCATTGGCTCCAGATGGTCAAGTTTGTCTTACAGCCTTGGCACACTGTATGTGGTCAGTCATCCTGAGAAAAATTCCAGGATGGATTTTGAATGAAATACATGCAATAATTTTCCACAGGAGCATTTTTCTTGTTGGTTTCTAAGGCGTTTCTAATTTGAAACCAAGAATACATGTAATTTGAAACTAAGAATACATGTATTTGGCAATGGCCAGGGTGAGGAGGCAGGGACAGGAGTGGATCTATAGGACAGCATTTTGGCAAGTGATAGGTCTGGGCCCTGTTTAAGCCCCCCCCCCCCCTCCTCTCTTCAGCAAGGAGGCAATTGCCTCAATTGGCTCCAGATCGACAAGTTTGTCTTACAGCCTTGGTACACTGTATATGGTTAGTCATCCTGAGAAATTATTCTGTCTGTGGAGTGATTTTTATCTAATAGAACAAAGGAATTGTGATGGCAACTTTTTGTAAAAATAAAATATTAAACAGTTCAGTTTGTTGTTGTTTTCTCAAAAACACACAATCACCTGTACATGTAGCTTTTGTAAAAAACTTTTCACAGGTTAATTTCATGAAAATATCTTGAAAACTCCATTAAGGCTGTGCACCCGGATACCCGACCGAACATGTCATTTCCCTGAAATTACCCTGAACATTTTAAGCCACACAAATGGAAATTTTGATTTTTTTTTTGCTAACAAAATGAACAAAACTTGGATGAACATTTGCCGACAGCCTTTCACAGATTTGTTGTCTTTGTTTGAAATTTGTGTTTGTATTGGTTATTTTATACATTCGGGTGTATTTTATGTGTTTTTACAAAATTGTTTATATGGTTCCTGGGTATCCAAATATATCCATCTTCTGGTATCTAAAGATTTCCATCTTCTGGTATCCAAAGATTTCCATCTTCTGGTATCCAAAGATTTCCATCTTCTGGTATCCAGTTCCCCTAAACTACGTGTACAGGGTTTGAATGAATGCTCATTCCTAGATCCCAATGGTGTACCATCCCTTAAGAAATATGTACATGCATAACTGTTTGTATAGTACATGTATAGTTCACTGTTTGCCCCAATTTTGTAGGCTTCCAAGGAAAACCCTAGCTTACTTACAATACAGGAAGGAAGGAGGGAAGAAAAAGGTAGAATGTTTTTGTAGATTGGGTGTGGGATGTTTGACTAGAATTTGACATGTGGGGTTCGCTTCCTGTATGAACACATACAGTATTACATGTGTGGGTTATTTTACACTATAAACAACTTCACCTTGAAAATGTCCTGAAAATCTGTTTCGACTTGAAATAACAGTTCATCATAATTTCACTGCAATTTCACAGTGTCTCTTCCTCTCGGATATTGTCCACTGTGATTTCACAGCAAATTCATAGTGCTCTCGAGAAATAATGAGCTGCCCCAAAACTGCCACGAGAAGTTCATGGCATTTTCACAGCGTTTTCACGGCGAAGGAATTCCAAGAGTATTTCATGGCAATTTCACGGTGTTGTGCCGTCGCGAAATTGCAGTGAACTATTTATTTCATGGTACAACAGATTTTCAGGGCATTTTCAGGGTAAAGTTATTCATAGTGACATACAGTATTACATGTACAAATGTATGTGGGTTATTTTATGGTGTAAACAGAGCTTATTTTTAACCAGTTCGCGTCGGAGGCCGTGTATACACTCAATTGTTTTTGCACCACGGATCGGAGTGTCTAAACACGCCACAGGAAACTCCGGAATATTTGTATGCATGCTCGGTTGAGCCACGCGTGTACGGTGACATGCTCGGAAGTGCCGGCCACCCGCTGTGTAAGCTTCCATAACGTGTGTGTGGGAAAAAGAAACCCGCCACGGGGGCCCAGAAAAACTGTTTTATTCCCGACGCGAACTGGTTAACAATGGCAACATTGGGTCCTCAGTTGTCAGTTATTGTTTGTAAATGTTCTTGGTTGTTAAACGTGTAGAAAACAAAGGGGAGGTGCCTAAAATTTACACCATAAGTCAAACAAAGGGAACAAAAGAGGGGACTATAAGGAGGTCCTCAGTTTACACCAAAAACAAATGTGTGAGTGTGTGTTTGGTGTTGTTTGTTTGTTCTTTTTTGGGGGAGGGGAGGGGATGGAGGGGTGTTAATTATTCGTTTTCACTTTCTGGACCTTCTCAACAGCCTCAACTCAGACAAGCAGATGTTGTGCATTTTAAACATTTATAACCCATCTAAATGTAGATGGGTAGGCACCAACCCCGTCCCCTGATTGTCCAGGTGGATCCAAGTATCATTCCCTACCCCCACACCCTCCCCCACCTGATTGTGGGATGACTGTACCCTCTCATCAAACCTGGAAATTCATAGAGGCCATTTCAAAATGTTCCAATAGACATTCTCAATGAGACGATGCGATCTGTGATGTCACATCTAAACCAAAACAAGATGAGCGTGGGCAAAAAATGTGACCACACCACTAATGTATTTTGTAACATCACATCGTCTACATAGTGTACATTAATCCTCCTAGTCCTACTAATACAAGGGTCAAAATCAGTCAAAATGTTGAAATACTTCCCAAGGTATATGTATATATATCTAGTGCACTTAAAAGTCAACCATTGTCAAACCTTACGTGTAGTAAGTACATTAATACCAAATGATTTGTACTTCAAGCCCCGGTTTGGTCACAAAGATTTGCATAGAAGTACAAAACAAGATGACTACACAGTAATAAATAACTGATAAATAACTAGGTAAAACTTGTAGCTTTGCATGGTGAGAATGATAAGTAAGACTAATTGCGGTGACACCATGTAAGAATCTCAATTGAGTAGTAATTAGTTCTGAAAAGAACTGGGGGTACAACTCGACGTTTCGATCAGTATGCTCTGATCGTTCTCCTGAGGACGATCAGAGCATACTGATCGAAACGTCGAGTTGCACCCAGTCTTTCAGAACCACTACTCAATTGAGATTCTTACATGGTGTCACCGCAATTAGTCTTACTGATAAATAACTGATAAATAACTGGCCTTGGGTGGCACACAGTTGATTTTGTAAGATTACTTGGAAAGGACAGCAGGCTTGTACATGTATGTACTGAAGGTTGCTTAAGAACAGAATTTTGTGGTTCAGAGTGGCCTCCATGTGTAAGAGGGTTTTAATGAAATTCTTTTGTCAGGTTTCCACATGTACATATGTTTACACCTCACTTGGAAGTCGGTATACATGTATATGTCTGTGAATAATGCATTCATACTGTACATCATAAAATTCAAGAAGATTATTGCCTTTTTGTGTATTTGTAAATACAGGTTAATTAATGTTCTGTTTTCTTTTTCTTTGTTTTCCTCCCAACATGACTGGATTTTCTACATGTAGCTGAGCCGCCATCAAATACTGGTAATTAACCTTAATGTTTAAGTTTAATTAATTAAAGTCAACATGTACATCATGCATATTCACTGTTCATACATATATATATACATGTATATATATATGTATGTATATGTATATATGTATATGTTATTTTTTTTGCTACGTGTACATGTAGGTCCCAATCATCCTCCCTCCCACTTTTGAAAAATAATTTGAGTTCAGGTATCACTTATTAAACCTCCCCCCTTCACTATTTGTCTTGAAAGTAATTTTTATCGCTGGTAAAATGTTTGTTTCTTGTACATATTTTTGGACCTCTATTTTACGCTATTTGCAGGTTTCACCATAGAGTTTAACACAGATGAAGGCACAGTGACTGTGACTGGAGTGACGGGCAAGGATGGTTGTATTCAGCTGGAGGTCAAGTATGAAGGCATCAATGATTGGCAGGAGTGTGGAGAATGTATCACTGATACGACAGTGACATTATCTGAGCAGTGTCCAGCAAGTCAGACACGAAGAAGACGAGCAGCTAGGGATGTAGAAGATGTACGCTCTAGGATTTGTTATGGCGACTTGTGCAGTGATCCATCAGTTGCCAAAAAGAGTAAGTTTGAGATGTTTTTGGTGTATTCAGCTTATAAGATTTTTGTGTGAAAGAAATAATGCAAAACATTCATATACACGTATATAATTATGACAAAGGAGACTGGCAGGTATGGTCGTACCACACTAGCCTAAAAAGGTGTCAAAAATGAACGCCCCAAGCTGTGGAATTATTTGAATATCTCTCTTAGAAATACCTGTATATCAAATGTTTCCTTGTTCTAATTTAAATTTAAAACTCAATTAACCCTCCTACTATTGATGCACTTTAGTGGAAAGTTGCTGTAGAGGTCAAAACCAGTCAACTGCCTGTTTTGACTGTTGACCCAAATGTGCACACGGGGGCATTTTTGACTGGTTTTGACTGTCATTTTGACCACCCTGAACAATACCAGACAATGCTTTTACCAGTCAAAAACAGTCGACTCATTTTGACCTGTAAATGTACTTACATTGTACTACACGTAAGGTTTGACAGCGTTTGACTTTTAAGTGCACCAGATAGACCTTGGGAAGTATTTCAACATTTTGACTGATTTTGACCCTTGAGGTAGTAGGAGGGTTAATCGGCAAATATTCACAAGCAGATTAATTTTCATTCTTTAATTATCTTAGGTTTACTTCATATACTAGCTGTATACCAATCTCTAAGCTTTAATTGAATTTGCATTGTTGTCTTCATAATTGTTCTTTGTTTTGTTTGATGTATCTAGTGGGTTCTTCATTCAACAAGGTAATGCTTTTTGGAGACCTCCATCCACACACATTCTCTAATGCTCTTCATCTATGTTATTATAATGTATATAATAATGTACTGTATATCATGTTATTGCTTGGGCAATAGGCCTATAGCATGATAATATTGAATGTCACGATACCTTTTTTTTAATTCAATTACGATATCAAGAACCTATTCAAGTTATCGAGATATTGGCAAATCGACAGTAAAAAAAATATATCGTAATTAAAAATTGCCATTGTGAGTGAAGAAATTCCATGGAAACAAAAATTGGGACAACTATTTCAGCTTTTGGAAGTGAGAAACAAAAACGAACTACTTCAGAAGTACATACATGCTATGCAAACGAATTTGTGATTTATTGTGACGCTTGTAGAAGGGTACATACCTGTGGTTATCAGCTCTAAAGCAATCATGCGTACATGTAGAAGATGTGCGTTCAAGGCTTTGAAATGTATGTTCAAGGCATCAAGATCTGCGTGAACAATGTGCGTTTACGATGTGTGTTCACGATGTGCATTCACAATGTGCTTCGTTCAAGGCTTCAAGATGTGGGTTCACACGTTTCTTTTTGAAATTGATTCCTGCTTTGAAAGTAAATTTCCTTTGTTTTTCTTTCAACGAGAATAGAGGGATTATCATAATCAAACTTGAATATTGAGTGTTTTTCCCCGTTTATTTCATTTTGTAGTCACAAACAAAGGTCCATTCAGCCCTCCCAATAACAATGCTGTTGTCATCGCAGGAGGTGTAGTAGTAAGCATCTTCCTTCTGGCTATCATCATTGGCCTCATTCTGAGGAAGACATCACCAAAACATCTAAAGACAAAAGGTAAATGGTACCTTCTCAGTAAGGGGTCTACCTGCAGGATGGTATCCAAGATTTTTTTCCAGGGGAGTACTATTTGGGTTATTCATATGATGTATTGGTCCAGACTGACAGGCAAGGTCTCAAAAGGAAGCAGTGCAGTCTGGGAGGGTTATCCGGCATGTGAGAGAACTGTAACTCGTGCGCGCACCCGGGCGTTTAGTGCAGATGGTCCGTCTGTGACTCTAGTTTAAAATTGCGTTTAGTTAAGTGCCTAATCCTATGATACCCTACAGCAAGCATTCAGGGTAGTTATACTAGTTACATGTATCATGCTCATTGTGCATTTAGAATACAATGACGGAGAATAGAATACATGTACATGTATGTTAACCCTCCTACTACAACATGGGTCAAAATCAGTCAAAATGTTGATATACTTGCCAAGGTATGTATATCTAGTACACTTAAAAGTCAAACACTGTCAAACGTTACGTGTAGTAAGTACATTTACATGTCAAAATGATTCAACCGTTTTTGACTGGTAAAAGCACTGTCTGATATTGTTGAGGGTGGTCAAAATGACAGTCAAAACCAGTCAAAATGCCCCTGTGTTGCACATTTGGGGTCAACAGTCAAACAGGCAGTTGACTGATTTTGACCTCTATAGCAAATTCCCACTAAAGTGCAGCTAGAGTAGGAGGGTTAAAGCACCGATGAGGGAGCATGTTCCTGTTTGCTTTCCAGAGTGGTTCCAAAAGGATTCTGCTAATGTCACAAAATGCTTCTCCCATTTTTCTTCTTAAAGTAAAGGCCGGTTCATACTTAGTGACATCGACTTAAAGTAAAGGCCAGTTCATACTTAGTGACATCGACAGTGACATCGACAGTGGTTCACGGCAAATATTTGCGGCGAAGGTTCGTAAAAAGTTGAACACATTTCAACTTCCACGAATCATTCGCAGCGAATTTGATGACGTAAAATTTGCTTTGCATTCTCTTTCGCGTCAAGTATGAACCGGGCTTTACAGTTGAAATCGTTTAGTGTTGTACACTGTCGTTAATCATTACAATGTATCTTTTGAAAATATATGTTAAATATGTTAAAGCACTGAGGGAGCGAGTTCCTGTATGCTTTCCAGAGTGGTTACAAAAGGATTCTGCTTACATCACAAAATGCATCTCCCCATTTTTCTTCTTAATAGTGTTTAGTAGTTAATCATTATAATGTACATGTACATTGTAGGTTTTGGAAAACATTGGAATCATACTAGTAATGGCTGCTATTTTAGCAATTGAATTATATTGAAAACATGAAAAAATGTGTAAAGGTTGTCATCTTTTGTAATTGCACAATGAATTATTCTTGCATTTGAGTTGAAAAAGAAGTGCGCATACTGTCGGTACACATGCGTATGACGCACCTATACTCACAAAGAGGATGTCTAATAAGCACATATTTATTATTAACCCTCCTGCTACTACAAGGGTCAAAATCAGTCAAACTGTTGATATACATGTAAGTAAGTACATGTAGTATATACCTTACATTAACCCTAACCACCCCATATCCTGCAAAATCCTCTAAGGGGCACTTTTTGGGGAAAATTCAGCACTGTTGGAAACTGGTACATTCACCTCTTCAAATGGGACAAAATTACTACCTGGCAAGAAGTACAGGTCATAAGTGCTGAATATGAAAGTTCAACGAAAATGCATGGTGCATTTTGAAGATAAGGGCATGTTTCCAAAAGTGCACTGATGGATTTTGGAGGATTCGGGAAGGTTCCTAGCCAGAATACCTAGGGGGTTAGGGTTAAGGGGACAATTTAATGAATTAATTGTCCTGGTGAAATATTTCACTATTCATCAATATCTAACAATAAAAGCAGAGTACTGTAGAGTACTTCCTTGTTTTAACAAGTTACACTTGTTTTTCTTCATGTGAAATTCTAAACTGAAATTCCCAATTGAGTTCTTTTAATAGATTGTACATGTGTTCATAGTAATAATAGTAATAATAACAATAATAACTGGATTTATAGAGCGCCAAAGGATACAAGGCGCTTTTACATTATTACCCTGCTCATTGGGCCAATATCAATCCTTAAACTTTCTCAGCTCCCTGGGGAGTATACTGCCCTGAGCTACCATAGCTACCATAGCTACCATAGCGCATCATAAGCTTTTTCAACCACAATACATGTATCAACCTCTACCCTCACAGGTACACATTTATATGCCTGGGTAAAGGGAAGCACTGTACAGTGAAGTGTCTTGCTCAAGGAAACAAGTACCACAGTCACGGCCAGGATTCGAACCCACATTCTGATGACTCGGACATCTGATGCGCTAAACCACTCGGCCGTGGCACCCCAGATTCCTTATCATGATTTGGTTATTACGTTGTATTTTCATTCAGAACATAAAAAATCTAATTAAAAGTTTTTTTAAGATCATTTAACATAAATACTCGCTATTTATTTCCTTAATAATGACCGCATGATTAGTATTGAGTGTCATCATGATTACTTAAAGTTGTACAGTCATGGATCTAGACGGGTGGCCACATAAAACAGGTGGCCACATAAAACAGGTGGCCACATAAAACAGGTGGCCACATAAAACAGGTGGCCACATAAAACAGATGGCCACATAAAACAGATGGCCAAAATGAACATTTGGCCAAAATGAACATTTGGCCACAATGAACATTGGTCTCAGCCTCAATTAGCATTTGGCCACAATGGACAGGTGGCCAGAATGCATGGACAGACCTGTAGTCACAATCTATACAGGTGACCACAATGAACATTTGGCCACAAATGACAGGTGGTCTCAGTCTCAGTCTCAGTTAGCATATTGGCCACAATGGACAGGTAGTCACAATAGACAGGTGACCACAATAATCATTTTGCCACAAATGACAGGTGGTCTCAGTCTCAGTTAGCATTGGCCACAATGGACAGGTAGTCACAATAGACAGGTGACCACAATAATCATTTTGCCACAAATGACAGGTGGTCTCAGTCTCAGTTAGCATTGGCCACAATGGACAGGTAGTCACAATAGACAGGTGACCACAATAATCATTTTGCCACAAATGACAGGTGGTCTCAGTCGCAATTAGCATTTGGCCACAGTATGGCCATAATGGTACAGGTATACATTCTTTACCTTTAATACATGTAGCTACATGTACATTATTATATAAAAACCTTACTTATCTTATGTTTGTTTGTGTGTTTTTTTTTACAGACAGTGACAGCATGGAACTTGCAGGGTAAATTATGATCATTACTCTGTCTTGTTGTGATTACATTGTGTATGTGCCTGTGTGTCACTACGAGTATGTCTAAGGTGTAAACCGAGGACTTATAACAAAGGGGAACAATAGGTCTTCGGTTGGCGGTTATTGTTAGCAAATGTCCTCGGTTGAAAAACGTATACAAATCTAATGGGAGAAGCCTCAAAAAGTTTTAAGTCCAACAGCAAAGAGAACAAAAGAGGCGAACAATAGGAGGTCCTCAGTTTACACCTTAGACAAGATTGTGTGTGTATGTCTGTGTATACATATATCTGTCCACCTGTTCCCTTCTTGGTAGTCTGTGTTTCAAATCAGTCTCACACAGTCGTACAAATTCATCAGCAGTAGGCAAATCTTAGTTTTGTCACTAAGGCGAGCCAATAGTCACCACCCCATACCTCCATTTATTGTGTCTTGCAAGTGTTCGACATAGACAGTAACCAACCAATTTGTAATTCTCGGCTTATTAACTGTTCACCAATTAAGGATTGTGCGTTTTCGGTTATTTCAGGAACCGGGTACCATTGATCAAATTTGTAAAAACACGTAAATACTCCTGAATGTATAAAATTACCAATACATACAAGTTTCTCTTGTTTATCAATAAATGTGGACTTCTTGTAATAATTTCCACGACTTGTAGCATCCCCATTCCCTACACACAAACAAAATTAATGTGTCCCACACCTTCCACTAATCCAATAACTGTGAACAATAGGCACAAATACCAACTCGTGGTACATGTACTTGGATGACAGCAGTCAACCCAAAACAAACAAGATACATCAAATTAAAGCCGGCAATATCTGTGAAAGTCTGTCGGCAAACTTAAAAGCCTTTTTAGCCAAGAGTCATTTTACGGGTAATTGGAAACCCGAAAATAATGAAGTATTACTTATAAAACCTGTGAAGTTGGTACAGGTATCATTCATCATGCAGTATTATTTTATCTGGAGTGTTTTCATCTTAGATAAATCAGGAAATGTTGAATTTACCCAAATTTTACATCCAGCAACTTTTTAAAACGTTTTGAGACTTTATATGGTGGATAATCATTATCGCTTCGGTTAATTTCCTTTTGTAAAACACAAAAAACAACAACAACAATAATGGTTAATCTCCTTTTGTAAAACACAAAACACAAAACACACAACATAATTTGCAGTAGTTTTGTTTGTAGTTTTCTCAAAAACCTTGTCACCTTTTGTGATGTAACTACGTGTTCATTAGTTTAATGATATATTTCTTGAACAACAGAGGGTTAAAATGAACACACATTACCAAATACCAAAGTTGTAACTTTCCCTTAATTGCAACATTTCAAAACGTCCTGTTTATTTATGCAGAGCTGCCAACTCTTCCGGATTCTGCGGAAGACTTCGCTGATTTGACTTACTTAAATATATGCAGAGGCCTCCCTTTGGTGCCAAAAGGAGAGGCCTCCTTGCATATATTTTAAGTAAGTAAATTACCGTCAAATACGCAAAGTCTTCCGCAGAATCCGGAAGAGTTGGCAGCTCTGTTTATGGTAAACACTTTCAGTTTCACTTTTTCGACACTAAATGTTGAAATGAGAAACTAGACGAGAAGATGGTCTAACGTCCTGAGAATTTGTTTGTTTATTTTAATTCATTTTCATAATCATCTTTCCTAAAGGAGGAGGGTACTTGTACAGTCTACAACATTCTTATTTGGGAATCATATCAAATTTTTGAAATATACATGTACATGTACTTCAAAAACCAACCAAAGGGACCATTTCGTACCACGTCCTGTTTCATTCCAGTTGATGCAACATTTTCCAAATGTGCCGTTTATTTTGTGATAAATATACTGAGACGCAATAGAAACTTACCACTTTTCGACCTTAAATTATCAGTAATCACATCAATGCACAAATGTAATATGTGCACTTATTTTGGCAAGTCAGTGTACCCCCTACAGACAAATCGGTCACACATGGTCACGTGACCTTTGAGTCGTTCTCCTCATGGCCCAGGTGCGTACAGTGGACAAAACGTGGACATTTCCTCAATAAAATGCCAACATTTCTAATCCAAATTGTTGTGTTGTATTATTTTGAACCATTACAATTTTATGCTATTCCAAAACAAGTGGTAAGTTTCTATTGCGTCTCAGTATACTTTCAGTTTCACTCTTTTCAACTAGATAGACCTTGCAGATGGATTATCTAATGTCATGTAATAAAAATTCTTTACTCATAGCCGTAGGTAGACTTTTAACCCTAACCACACCAAATCCATCAAAATTCTCCAAACAGGAAATTTTGGAAAAAATTCAGCACTGTTGGAAACTGGTACTTTCATCTCTTCAAATGGGACAAAATTACTACCTGGCAAGCAGTACAGGCCATAAGTGCTGAATATGAAAGATCAACGAAAATGCATGGTGCATTTTGAAGATAAGGGCATGTGTTTCCAAAAGTGCACTGATGGATTTTGGAGGATTCATCAGGAAGGTTCTAGCCAGAATACCTAGGGGGTAGGGATAAAGAAGGTTCCCAGCCAGAAGACCCATAGGTGGTTTGGGTTCAGGAAGGTTCTGCCAGAATGCCTAGGGGTTGGGGTTAAAGTCCCTGTGGTTCTCCCTGAACCGCATTCTCATGACAGTTGAGAAACGAGTTGCCCGATATTGGTTCTCCCCTGAACCGTAATCTCACTAAGTGACAGTTGAGATACGAGTTGTGCGATAAGGTTCTTTTCAGAATCAGTGCCTCACTTAGCAATAGTTGAGATAAACACATGGTGTTACCGCAAATTGAAAATGAACAAAATTAATTTATGTAGCACCTTATGCAAGAACCTCAAAGCGTTTTACAATTAGAAGCAATAAAAAAGGTAAAGATTACAAAAATTTACAAAATGATATCTTTCAATTCATATTTCATAGGCCCTTTAAGGGAAAGGTTCATGTACAACATTGTTTTATGGGAATGTTATTTTCGTTTCAACTATCCAAATTTGACAAAATATACCACAAAACTAACAGAAAGGGTACGGTTCCTTGTATCATGTCCTGTTTCTTTCCAGTTAATTGAACATTTCAAATGTCCTGTTTATTTGTGGTAAACACCTTTTTTTAATTATAAAACTTAGGGCCCCCCCCCAAAAGTCCAGTTTCTGGTCCCTGTGTACATGTAGGCATTTTTAGTTCTTCTTTTTTTGTTGCTATGAAACGATGTCCAATTGCAGCCAAAATTGCTGGATTGATTGAAATTCTGCTGTGCTGTGTTTAAATAAATTATTTTTCTACATAGGGGTATGAACATTTTCTCAATTTTTGAGGCCACTCTTAACCACCATACTTTGTGAATGGGAAATAATCGTATCACGTATATCTGTGGTTGGCAATTTTGAAGCCAGAGGGCTTTGTTTGGCCTTACCTGTGAAAGTTGACCACAGTGAACAGGTGGACAGAATAATGTACATGGATACAGAGTTTTTCATGTTTCGAACTTAAAAATTACTACAACATTGTTATTTAGTAATGTACAATGTACGTTCATTTCAACCATCTAATTTTTATATATATACTACTCAAAACAATTTAGGGAACACCGGAATAATCTCAGTTAAAGCAAGATCATTTATTTCCGATAAACACAATGTTTCCAGAATTGATGAGAAACAACTGCACAATGAAACAGATGATAAAGGATGCATTTAGTGATTACACATTTTATGACATGACTACTGAAAGAGAGGGGGCGGTTTGCAATGAAAATCCTGGTTCATGGAACATTTCAATAACGGGTGCAGTAAACTGGTGTTCTCTAAATTGTTTTTGGTAGGATATATATAACTTACCAAACAGGAACTTTTCCTTGTATCATGTCCTGTTTCTTTCCTGTTACTGCAACTTTCAAATGTCCTGTTTATTTGTGGTAAACACCCATTACTTGATTATAAATCTGACCTGTGAAAGTTTAATTATAATACGAGCTCATGTTTTAGATGAAACGATAATAACTGTTACAGTTTTGTTTTTATGTTTTTTAAATAAAATTGACAGTTCAACTTTTAAATGAAATTTTGCGTATAAATTAAATATTTTTCTACTTTTGTATTTAAATGTTATGTGCACAAATCATGAATTTTGTTTGTTTGATAAGTTGTTTGTGTTTATATTCACCCCAGAATTTTTCATCTGACCTTTAATTTTAGTTCTGAGCAAAATGGTCGTGTTAGCGAAGGACTACAAAGCAACGGTAAGTTTCCTTTAACTTCTAAAAATATTTCTGAATGTGATTGTTTTATGTTTGATTATTTTGTTGTTTGTTTTGTATCATTTGTTTTAATTGAATGAATGTGATGATCAATGATTTATCACACAGTTTAGATTTCATGTTTCAGGTTTATTCTTTCTCCGCAGAGTCCAAATTAAATATCAAAGTACATTTTAACATAGTAATATAAAATGAAACTAAGTGAATCTGCAGAAGGGGCCAATTAGAAGCAAAGCTTACATGTACATGTATGTAGTTGGGTCCCTATGCAGGCACGGGCAGAGAATAACAATGAAAAAGATTACCAAGTTCCCTGAACATTCTGCATAACAAAGATGTTACATAAGATACAAATGGAGACACAGACAAAGGACAAAACAACACTAACAAAGTACTATGCGATATTCAAATAAGGAATGAAGAAACATTTACTTAAAGGTGTATACTGGACACACTTGTACTCTAGGTGGAATCTGATCAATATCTACTTACAATGTACACCCATAGAACAGATTTGTAAGAGCGTTTAAAAAGCTCGAGAACGAGAACGAGACCAACAAAAAGTGGTCTCAAGACCTACAACAATGGTAATGGAAAGCTACAGACTTGAAAATAAAATTCACTTACAGCTCAGCACAATGTTTTGAGGAATCTTGAGGAATCAAGAGATGAAGACATTGTGCAGAGTAATCATTGAGTATATGTACATGTACTTGCGGCCGAGTTAGTTATTTTCTTTTATATCTATGTGAACATCCCAAATGGAACTCAAGTACATTTGTGTACAGCACATGTACAATTTGGCATCAAGTACGACCCATTCTGTGATGGGATGTTACATCATACCCTCCTTATGATAATAATAACAACAATAATAATAATAATAATACAGAAGATTTATAATGCGTATATCAACCAAGAAGTGCTCAAGGTGCTTTACAGTAAACAAGAAATCATACAATAACATAACAATACAATAGCAAATGCAATATAATACTAAACAAAAAGATAAATACATAAATGAATGTTAGTAGTCCTTATAGGCAATACACATAAGATGAGTTTTTAAGTTTTTCTTGAAGGAGTAAACAGTTTGATGGAAGGTAATTTCTCATGATAATTTATTTATTTATTTGAAACAAATGATGGGTATTCTTTGTATCATCACCTTCTGTATCAAATATACCGTATCTATTAACATTTTGAACATTTCAACAAAGGAGAATTACTAATGGTGCATAGTCAGCCTGTAAAGTGTAATCATTGTAATTTGATCTGAAATCTCTTATCTCTTTGGGAACATACATGCATAGCTGCCAACTATTACGAATTTTTCGTAATTATTACAAATTTTTGTGAGGAATTACGAAAGTACAAATTGATTTACATACATATACATGTATGTAGTTTGTTTTTGTGTGATTTATTTGCAGTTGGTCACCTTGACCATCATTTTAGTTTCAGTATGAATTGTTACTCGGTTTCATTACGAATTGGAATTTTGAAATGTTGGCAGCTATGTACATGCATGTGTACATGTATGTCATTTATCTCATTTATCTCCCATCTCTTGATAATAAACATTGACCATGTTTATTTAGACTGAAAATAGTTCAATTGCTTTGTTTTGCATTACCTTGTTCTGTGTAAAAATATACAAATATGCAGTACAGTAGCTACATGTAGGTAGTTCCTTGTTAAGTATTTTGCCGTGTTTGTAAAGTGTAATCATTGTAATTTGATCTGAAATCTCTTATCTCTTTGAGAACATACATGTATGTCATTTATCTCTCATTTATCTCTCATCTCTTGATAATAAACATTGACCATGTTTATTTAGACTGAAAATAGTTCAATTGCTTTGTTTTACATTACTTTGTTCTGCGTAAAAATACAAATATGCAGCAGGTAGTTCCTTGTTTTTATGTTTTTATTTTGCAGTGTTTACATTTGACACTTGAAAGGAAAAGACAACATTGGTATTTGGTAATGTATTTTCATTTCAAACCCTCGACATGATGAAATATACATGTACCATAAAACTGTTATAAAAGTCTCCCCATAATACAATGATGAAAGAATAAGATAATATAATTTACATGTAGTTGCTTACATGTACATGTTTGAGGAAAACTTATTTTTTATTGAAAACAAAATTGCCAGAAGGCAACATTTTAAATTTATGATTCCTGTTTTATCTTTAACCCTCCTACTACTACAAGGCTCAAAATCAGTAAAAATTGTGATATACTTGCCAAGGTATATCTAGTGCACTTTTTTTTTTCACTGGTAAAAGCATTGTCTGGTATTGTTCAGGGTAGTTGAAATGACAGTCAAAACCAGTCAGAAATGGCCCTGTGTGCACCTTTGGGTGAACAGTCAAAACGCTGAGGCAGTTGACTGATTTTGACCTGTACAGCAACTTCCCACTAAAGTGCAGCAATAGTAGGAGGGTTAATGGAAACACTTAAGACAAAATGCTCTCTTAGGATGATAGTAGATGCATACATAATGTACATGTATGTGTACCAACATTAATACAAAGTATATAAGCTGTTAAATACTAAATATTGTTAACTAAATACTGTTTCCTTTCTGTTTCCCTTACTTTTTAATTATTGGCTTTTTAATTGTTGGTATGATCATACTATTCTCCTGTGCCTTGGTGTCTGTTTCCAAACATTCGCACATACATCTATGCCAATTTTTTTTGTTTCACAGCAATCTACACTCGGGTCGACAAAGGGCAAACTAATCAGACGACACCTCTGATCATGAAACCCCTTGCCAAGGCTGGCCCCAAAGGTGTGGTCACTGTCTAGCCATTATTACACATACGGTAGTTTTCCTGTTATGATCACCAGCTATTATTATAACCCAAGAAATCACACAGTTCAAAGGTGTGGTCACTGACACATACAATATAGCTGTCCTGTTATGATCACCAGCTGTTATTAACCCAAGAAATCACACAGTTCAAAGGTGTCATATCACTGCCTACCCCATTACTATGCACACATGTACATGTACATGTCCTTTTATGATTATCAGCTTAATATTAACCCTAGAAATCATGCAGTTCAAAGGTATGATCACTAACTACCCCATTACTATGCATCAGTGTTGGAGTCGAGACTTCAAAGTCCAAGACCGAGACCAGTCCGAGACCTCGACCTCAGTCGAGACCTCCAATACTGCTATGCATACATGTAGAGCTCTGTCCTGGTATCATAAACGGATTATATTAACCTAGCCCACGCAGCAACCCAGAACACAACGCACAAAAAAAAAAAAAATTAATAAATAAAAAATAAATAAAAAATCCACGCGATTAGCAGATGCCCCGAGGTCCTTTACCAGTCTGTTCTGTTGTTTTTATGTTTTTCTTTATATTCCTCTACCGATTAATGCATTAGGCAACTAGTTTGTTATAGTATCACTCATTTAAATAGAAACAAGCCCAACATTTTGCTTACACTGATTGGTTTAAATAAATTTGCATACATTTGCTGGAGGTTTATGAATAAATCAGCAGTAGCCTCGGAACGTGTGGGATCTTATTTTAGGTTGTTGTGTTGTTCATGATTGCAATGTGTACTTTGACTAAAGGCTAATATTAACCCTGTAGATCACACAGTTCACGGATTCTCTTAAATGTTGTATTGTATGTATTTGCTTGTCATTATTACTACATGTACATGTAATTAACATTATACAACTTATTTACAGGTGCAGTTGTTTTGCTCGGATTTTCTTGAGCTTGCTTAATTCAATACATCTGTTTTCCTCATCCCACATTTCTGTTTTCTCCCAGTTGATAACACTCACAGGTTTTAACAGGTTTTTATCAGCAAACTGTCAAATAATGATTTTCATTGTAACCCAAAAAACACCATAGAATTGGGAAAACATACATGTAGTATTGGGAGCATTCATGAAACAAAAATATAAACAAGTGTGTAAAAATTATTGAAATTTTGTGAAATTGAGAAATAATGGTAGTTTAAAATCATTGTTTGAAACATTATAAAATGCGGCTACGTGTAGCTTGGGAGGTTGTTGTATGAGTTTTGTTTTAGTTCAAAAAGTGTGTGGGGGAGGGACAGACGGGGGATGGACAGACGGGGGAGGGACGGACAGACGGGGGAGGGACGGACAGACGGGGGTGCCTCCCTAATGGAATTACACCCATATGCCCATTGTCACTGTTAATTTGAATTTAAGGTTACATGTGTATGTAAATGTACAGTATAGACATGGAATTACGCCCGTAATTTTATTGTCCTTGTTAATTTGAATTTATGCTGACATGGACAGTAGACCATTTAATACATACACAGTGGTCATCTTGTACACATGTCTATGAGAATCACAATGAGGCGGGTGTTCAGAATAGTGTAGTGGGATCTACTTCACAATAATCTAGGCGCAGGAAATGGGTGAGAGTACGGGTATGAGTACTTCAGTTCTTGAGTTGTATTCAAGTATACAGAAAAAAAATGTATACATGTAATAAAATGTACATAGTGTATGATTACGAGTACTATAAGCGGAGCCTCGATCTTCATAATAAGCTGGAAAATTGTTTTAAAGGAAAGATACCATTACCAACTTCACATAATAATTCTGTAATTTTAAAATCAGGTAACTTTCCATTATGAACATACGATATACATGTAATATATCCTTCAAAACCCAAATGCAATGATTCCAGCGCCATAGCCACGGCGGAGCCTGTGAGGGGGAAAGTGCCCCCCACAAATTTCCAGGCCCCCGCGCCCCCCTGTGCCCCCACTGAAAAAGTCCTGGCTACGCCACTGAATGATTCTTTTTCTTTTCTTTTTTTTCGTGTGCAATATTTCAATAAATTTTCAGCAGATGAACCAGTACTATTGAGAGTGAAATACACGAGGTCATCAGGTTATACACGTATTTCCCTCCCAACAGCAGCAAGGTGTTTATAATCTGTCTCCATTGTTGATTTAGAAACAAATAATGCATGTATATAAAAAATAAAAATAATAAATACATGTAGTTCAAACTGCAGTTTTGTCAAATGTTTCACCGTTCGCACTTGTTTGGGGGAAAAATTATATATGCGCAGATTAGAAACCTAGACAAATTTGAGCTCCATTGGGTTTGTAATTTTAATATTTTTATAAAGAACAAGGCATCACAATGCTTTCATTTTAAGGAGTCTAACGGTTGATGCACATACATGTACTCTTGTATCCTTGAGACATTTTACCGTAATTGCTTCTCTGCACATAGGAGGTATAAATGGGTACCTGTGAGGCTATAGATGGTTAACCTAACTTTCCCAAATCCTCCAAAATCCTTCACTTTTGCAAAGAGGATTGAGGGTTATTAGGCCACTTGTTTTCCATGGTACACATTACGTAATATCCATGTTTGTTGTAGTGAATGCAAGGTCAGTGCTTGGGTCAGTGGACACTTTATTGCCCCATGC
The DNA here is from genome assembly GCA_029582265.1 of Zoroaster sp. YZ-2022. Lineage (NCBI taxonomy): Eukaryota > Metazoa > Echinodermata > Asteroidea > Forcipulatida > Zoroasteridae > Zoroaster > Zoroaster sp. YZ-2022. The sequence goes on from CM055816.1 coordinate 35,633,902, forward strand.
ATGCAGGGAGGGTCCCTGGCCATGTACATGTATCACAGATTAGAAACACATGTGTGCATACATGTCATGTGCTTGCTTTACTACTGATTTTGGAGGATTCAGGTTTTGTGTAATAAGGTGGCCGATGGAGTAGGCTGATGTGTTAGATGAGCACTGGCCTGTAGCGCAAAAAGAGATTGCAAATATGATAATTTTTGCGTCCATAAAGCAGTACTTGCACCCATGCTGTGCCTAGTGTTTAACCCTCCTGCAATCAGTGCAATTTGTGAAATGACCCATTCAGGCCACTCCAATATTTAGCTGTTACCAGTGGCCCTTTACCTCTATGCACTGTTACACCACTGAGATTGCAGGGTAAGGTGGTCTCCATTGATGCATTGCAGACAATACTATGTTCAAACACAGGGGCCTTGGGTGACACAGTTGATTTTGTAAGATTACTTGCAAAGGACAGCAGGCTTGTATGTACTAAAGGTTGGTGAAAAACATTAAAAAAATTAGTGGATCGGAGCTAGTGGCCTCCATGTGTAGGAGGGTTAAATTAATGAAGACATTTACTTTGTCTTTACGTAATGTTATTTTTGCAGATACTTTTATCAAGAACAGAAAATCGAACATCCCAAATTCTCTTTCTCTGAAGAATCTTCCTCCGTTAAAAAGACAGGTCTGCCTTATTCATTTTTGTCCATCGCCAAAAACATGCGGGGAAATTTTATTTATTTATTTATTTATTTATTTATTTATTTTTCTGGTGAGCGATTATATCTTTATCCAAGTTCAACACTGAAGTCTATTACCTACGTGAAGCTTCAGCCTGCTGTAATCCACACCATGGCATTGGTAGTCTTAAGTCCTGGGCCAATTTCATGAACATTCTGCTTTCCCTTAGCCAAGGGTGCATCCAAGAATTGTGGAAGGAGGGGGTCAAGGTGTAGGCACAGCCCTCCCAGTGTGTGGGTAATAGGGGCCATTATGTTCAACTTGAAATGTTTTAGAAATTGTTTGTTGTCATGTTGATTATGGGGTCATGTTAATTTGTTCATGGGAATAACAAGAAAACTATCGATTATGCTTCTTGTCAAAGAAACAGATTCTTAAAAATTACCTAGAAAGTGAAATGATACAAAAGTTTACACAAGAGGGAAATGAATCTTACCCACCCCAACCCTTCCTCCATTTCTCAAACCTTACCAAACTGTAAACCGCAAAATTCATCCATTTTTTTAGGCCACATTGTTGCCTTTTGTCATGTATATAATACATTGTCACTACTTGTACATGTATATAAATATTTCTGGTATAATAAAATATTTTGTGGTATTTTGTGCACAACTAAGTAGGTTAGTATTAGGTAAAACTTGTAGCTTTGCATGGTGAAGAGGATAAGTAAGACTAATTGCGGTGACACCATGTGAAATTTCTTTGGTAAATTGGTGGTTCTTGAAAGAACTGGAGGTTGCTAACTCCACGTTTTGATCAGTATGCCCTGGATCGTCCTCAGGAGGATGATCAGGAGGACGATCGTGAATCAGGAGCGTCACTCGATCGAAACGTCGGTGTTGCAAATTTCCTCCGGTTCTTTTCAGAACCACAATGAAAATTTCACATGTAGTGTCGCAATTAGTATTACCCTAGGTTACAATGTAGGTATTACAATGCTACAATGTAGCACAATATATTATTTAATCTCATGCACATGCACATAATACTGAACCGATGCATATGTGTGTCGCGTATGTATAAAAAAAAAAGCCATACACATTGTATCTTAATTTGACATACACCACAAATTCAACCATTCAGTAATACATTGCTGCACCATTTGTAATTTTATATATCATCAGTGTTGCTGTTTGTCTACATGTATATATGTGACATGTCACCACAAATAGACCCGGAAATTTAACAATTGAGTTATTGGTATTTCTGGATTAAGTAGAACAAGAACTTTCAGTGATATATAACACTTGTAGGTTACAGCGAACCACAGACCACCAGAGGATTTGCGAGTTTTGTTCCGTCTTTGTTTCCGTCTTTGTTTCAAATTGTTTGTCAGAATCACGATCAAAGCTACCAACGAAATTGGCCTCGGGTGGAGGTTTTTTAAATTGTTCTGATTGAACTGAAAATTTGGAATTCGATATAAAGGATATTTGCCAGCTACAAAACACATATATATACCCAAAAAAAGCTAGACCCTCCCTCGATTTTTTTTTTTTTTTTTAAACTTTTCCCGCTGTACTGTGAAGTATGGTATATGCGAGGTTTATGCTCATTTCGGTAAATATAATACGTATTATGGCTTTATGTAATTTTACAGCTTCATTACATTGGTATTACATGTAGTAAGTATTATTTCTTCTTAAATCACACACATGTACACTCCAATTATTTAACCTCAAATACACAAGTACACTCCTTCCCCGCTTTCCCCACGCAATATTTTTAAAATAACTTTTACAAGTAACGGGTGAAATGATCTTGTTTTTAATCCGGTTTCATCGATTGTATTATTACATAATAATTTCCCTTTTAGCAAGAACAGTAAAAAGAATTAGCCAGACTTAAAACACAGGCACTTTCAAGAGAGTCTTAAGTAGTGTAAATAAAATAAAAATAAATTATTAGTCTCCAACCGAACTTTAGGGGATGTTGCGGTCATTTTATGGCCAGTGAGTGTACATTATTACATACCCATGTAACTTTTAATACCGAACCCACATAACAAGAAAAATCATAATTTGTTGAATGTTGTCTTCTTTCCCACAGCAGCACTGCAAATGTCATTTTATTTTACAGCCTGTAAAACGCTGGCAATTTGTAATAATTATAATTTACAAACTGTTGATATGATTGGCAGTTACACATGCAGGATATCCCTTTTGAGTGTCCAGACCTCGGGCATTCTCCTTAATCGTCCAATAGCGGATATAAGGAACATAATGGGGCAAGACATGTACATACACATGGCAAGCCACATGTGGCTGCTACGTACGCCCCGCCTACCACAATTTTGTTGGGCCACCAAACGCCTGTATCACAAACACCGGTTTCCGCTTCCCCCTCCCAAAAAAAAAAATTAGAATGGTCAAATGAATAATGAAATAAATGTACACATTTGCACAATTTGTACAATTATTTGTTTTATTATTTTATTATTTTTTTTAGTAAACGGGACTTTTTCACAGGGCATGGAATCACTGTCTGAATGTTGCTTTAAGATGAACACAGTGACGGAAAAATTTACTGGTTCATTTATGCAGCAAAGTTGGTAATATGATTGTATCATGTAGGGGTATTATTTTCGGGTCCCTGAGTTCTTCATCTAAAACTAACAATTGATCTCCATGCCCTGTTGATCGTGAGTGATATTGTCCGCTTTAATTGTTTTGTTTTATTGATGTTTATTTTCATTTCTTGTTTGTTTTCATTTTGTTTGTTTGTTTGTTTTTGGGAGGCTGGGGAAATAAATTACAAATGGGTAATCCCTACCCCTCTTGGGTGTCAAACTGATAACTGGATTCAACAGACCAGCACTTCAAAGTTCCCAGCTCCACTCCTTCACCCCTCCCCTTACCTCCTGCCCTCCTCCCTCCTCCCTCCTCCACCCCTCCCCCATGAACTTCAGAGCAAAGTTTCTCATCATCATCGGCGTCATCTTTAAAAATGTAGCATAGAATAAAACTGGCCTTTTACAAACAATATTTGAACATCCATACGTATGTTTATATTAGTATTTACATGTTGTTGCCTGTCTAATAGCCTTCCGACATCCTTAATAGAATTAATCTTTTGGCTTTATTGCGGTTTGAGGAACCATTGAGATCTTCCTTCAGAGGATCTTAACAGTAGAGCGGCTAAAAAATGTCTCTACCTCCTTGTTATTTTTGTGTTAACACTAACATAACAGTATTTTTTTAAAACCTGTTTATCATCCAAGTTTACTTGTTTGTTTCTCAACACTGATACATTAATATAATTACCGAATTTAGGGGAACACCGGAATAATCCTCAGTTAAAGCAAGGATCATTTTATTTCAGATCAAACACAACAGTTTCACCAAAATTTTAGTAGAAACAACTGCACAATGAAACAGATGATAAATGATGCATGTACGATTACATATTTCACGATTACTGACTGCACTATGAAAGAGAGGGGTTGCAAATGAAAATCCTGGATTCATGGAACATTTCAAACCCATTTGATGTTAAAAACCTGGTTTACCCTAAATTGTTTTGAGTGGTATATTTCAACAGAGAAGTTTGTTTGTTTTTCCACCACACTTTTTTCATAAATACTTTTTCCTATTAATGGCATCATCTCTTCTTGGTTAAACTGGAGGTTTGGAAAAAAGGAACATATATATATTTTTAAAGAAAAGTACTTTTTCAAAGAATTTTTAAGTCTCAATTCTACACTCATATATGTAAGTCATTTTCATTTTGCTTTTGTTAAACCTCTGAAAATTTGGTTGTTGAAACCTGTTTTAATAACCAATTTTATCCAACCGATTATTATTGTACATTCTTATTTTGAAAAGGGGAAATGTCGAAGCCTGAACCAAATTACCAGTCGTACAGAGGGAGTGAATCTTTGTTTGAACAAGTTTGTAGTTATGGCTACTACCAACAGAAGCTATACTGCTGCTGCTCGTTCTGTTCCAACATCTCACTCTCAACCCAATTTTTATAAAGCCAAATTTCCCAACAAATGTTTTCCTCCATGGAAATGTCCATTTGTAATTTGCAAATATCCTGGTTTTGTGAGCTTGCAATTAGTTTCATGGGTATACATGTATTCAATTCAGAGTCTGTACTGAGATGCATTTCTTCTTTTCTTTTCTCAGAGAACAAATCATATCTCAAAGTATTATTTGTCTTGACAAAGTTGGGTTTATTGGGAGTGTCATCACCTTTAAAGGGGCAGTATCATCAATGATAAAAGCAGAGTTTCAACAGGGCATGGAATCAGTGTCCTAGTTTAAGATGAACACAGTGACTGAAAAACAAGTGGCTCATTTATGGAAAGCAGCAACAGTAATAACACCTTATCTGTGAGGTATTATGGCGGTCACCAGTTAATCCAAAATAGCACTCATTCTACGTCTGCCCTGTTGAATCTATACTGCACCCTTACCAATTATTTTCAGTAACATTTTTTGAAGGGCCAAAATTCCTTCCAGCATACATTTCATTACATGGACATTTGCACATACCCATTGTACGATGTATGGTCATTTGTAACCCACAGTATAATAATAATAATACGTATATAGATTTATATAGCGCACGTATCCACCAACTAGGCGGTGCGCTCAAGGCGCATTATATTGTTATCCTGCCTATGGCGTCCATAAGGCCCCTTTTACAAATCTGTGGTCCCTGAAACCATCCATATAAACCCTGGGAGTACAGCTCACATGCCATTTTCAGCGCATATAGAGCGAGAACCATCTCTGCCTTCACAGGAACCCATTTTAACCCCTGGGTGGAGAGAGCAATTATGGTTAAGCGTCTTGCTCAAAGGGACACAGGTGTCACTGCTGGGAGCAGACCCACTCTGCTGCTGGCAACACCCAGAACTGAAAGTTCCAGTGCGCCAGACCGCATGACAATCCACCTTCACGTGCATTGCGCAACACACGGGGACCTGCGGTTTTTACGTCCCATCCGAAGGACAGAAGCAATGGTATGGTTGCTACCTGTTTAGGACACAAGTGTCAAATGACCAAGTTCGAACTCACATTCTGCTGCTGGCAACACCAGAACTTGGGTTCGGTGCAAAATGACTGACTTTCGGCCACGACATCTACATTGTAATGTATAATGTAATGTAATGTGTGTACGTAATGTGTAATGTGTAATGTGTAATGTGTAAATTGTACGTATAATGCACAAGAATAACACACTGTCCTTATTATAATATTTTCAAATTCCGAACTACGGTTTCCCACATTCACAGTTACACATAGTTTATCTTTTTCCCCTGTACTTTACTGGTCAAATGAAACATGATTAGAAATGTATATATATATATATATATATATATATGTAGTCCTAAATTCATACAACTGTAATCATTGTTAACATTGGCCTGTTACAGTTTTCATGTGTGAAGACTCCCTTCTGTCAGAAAATCTGCACTTGTGGCTACTATAAACCAAGGGGTCTGCTACCAACAATCAGCTATCAGCCTTCACTTTAACAAAAACAAGTACATTTCTGAAGCTCAACAACACCCTTATGCACCTGCTCCCACTAAATGAGATGAAAGTTGGAATGTTGTGTCAAACTGGAGCCGATTTCACTAACGTCCCCGTTTGCGATCATCACTATTTAACTTCAGCAATGAGATCCTTCTTCTCAAATCCATCGCTCTTTTGATGGCTCCTTTTTCCAGGTTTCATAAAACCACTGCAGCTGCGATGACATAAGAGAAAATAAATGTTTTATAGAGGGGCTAAATAGCACGACCTTTGACATGAGCTCGCATTTCGCGGCGCATGCAGCAGGCTTTGCATCAGCCCCGAAAAAGATGGTTTCGTGTATTAATAATATTATGTGGTGACACTAGCAAGCACTGGTGGCGGTCATAAGACTATGTTGTGTCTAGTTTACGTTCAGAATGTTGGATGATAATGATAAACCTTTGTCAACAAATTATTAAATGAGCGGACTGCACTGGGCTTTTTTTCGATGAGACGGTAACGTTAACGTTACTCTCTTTAAGTTTTTGCCTCTTTTTTTTTGCCTTGGAATTTTTCCCCCAAATGTTCACTCACCCATATTACACAGTAAAACGATTTTTATGCTGGCTCGTTTTGTGTAATTTTATGAAACAAAGGTTCCTCGAGCTGACAAATAAACGTCTCAAAACATCGACCCGGACTTGCCATTAGATGCGTAAGCCTACATGCTATTTTTACAGTATTGTTCTTTAACGTTGGTGAACATTCATGGGGGAAAGTAGACAGCCTTCCCTTTTAGGTAAAAAAAATATCAGAGTACCTAGCCCTGTAACGTTATTACTACTGCTCTAGGGAATTGGACTGTATAGGGCCAAGAGGTGGAGGGGGAGTAGCGTGATGGGGCATAAATGTACTGGCGCCATTTTACTTTATATTTACGAACAAAGAATCTAGGTCTATCTTATAAATATATAATTTGTTGGCAGTCTAAAACTACGTTATTGTTTAGTAGCTGAAAATAACTGGCGCAAATTGTCATATTTTTGCGATGAACAATTTGTGGTTAATTAACAAGTCTTGGGCAGTTTTCCATCGCTAAAATTTTTTTTGCCTAGATGGTGAATTCATCGCCAAAGTTTGGTGTGAAATGTATTTTACATCCATCGCTGATTGCGATTGATTTCAGACTAAGCGACGATCGTAAAGCGTTAGTGAAATCGGCTCCCGACATGTTTTTTTATTTCCAAATCATGCAGAAAACAGGGGTGTATCGTCTTCAGATTTTTTTCAGATTTGGTTTTACAATTGTAATGTTGTGGTCTCTGGATTTCTTAGCAAGATTTTTAAAAAGCAATAAAGGGAAAGCAAAGCAAATGCTCAGAACTATAGATTTTCACCCCAGCGCTGTTCATTTATTTTAACAGCGGCCCCAATACCCGCAGCAATTTACGTGGATTTTTCAAAACTGCCCTTTCAATACCCCTGAGAAAAAGAGCTTTCAATATTAACAACAAAAAAAATTGGGTTAGCACTTTATATTAAAATCTATGAAAATTATAAAAAGTTATAATTATATAATCATTTCATTAAAAAATTTTTACTTTGTAAGTCCATACCAGAAAAAAAAAAAATTATGCTCATATCATTGGGAACAGGCTTCACATATGTACAGTACACATGTGGTGGAAATTGTACGTGTGTGTATACAGGTTATTATTGTCAGACCTGTGTTTGGCAGGACACTGCCCAAGGAAAAGTCCAGTGAATAATGTCCACATTAATTAATCTACAGTTATGTTCATATTACAATAAACGATCATCAAACTAATTAGAAAAGTGCGGACACCCAACAGAACCAATGAAAAGTGTCCAGGCTAACTCAGGTGCCCACAATGTCCAGGTTTGCCTACAGTATGTAGGGCTGTAAACTTAGTGAAGCTGCATGAGTGAAGTGGATAACGATGGAACTAATTGCGGTGACACCATGTGATGAATCAGAACATACTGATCGAAACATCGAGTTGTAACTCCTCCAGTTCTTTTCAGAACTACTATCTCAATTGGAGATTTTCACATGGGTGTCAACGCAATTAGTCTTACATACAGGTACAATGTATGTACTTGTGTACATGTATACAAGCTCACCATTAAAACCCTTAGTAGACAACCAAAGACCGATTAAACCATTTCACATTCAACAGGTATGCCCATTGCAGGTTTATACAGGTTTATGCTATGTTTGTATAGTGGATAGTCAAACCAATGAGTCGTGGTCACCCAAGGACGGAAGGTGCCTCTACAATGTCCAAGTTTACACATTACATGTGGCTGCAGTTACAGTCAAAATTTGAGTGGTCACCCAAAGGACTGATGAAAGTGTTCCATCGTCAGACAGGTGCCCCTACAATGTCCAGAGTCTGTACAGTATGTTCGGTCAAACCCCGAGGAATATCCAGGACTGATATAATGTGTCCACACAGACTCGTCAGTACTTACATGTAGCTTTCTGCATGTAGGTGCAATATTATGGCTCAATTAAATATACATGCTTACAAATTAGTAGGTAAAGTATGTTTCTCCATCAGAAAAACAAAAACAGGGATTCATGTCCCTATATTTCCCCTATATTTTTTGATTTACCCATACGGAAAATGGTGTTAAAAATCGAATGAGCACTGCGTTGTTGTGCAGCTGTTGTATTTGTAAAATTCCTAGATATTTTTCCTATAATTTTCTTGTGAAGCCCTATATTGGCCCTATATTTTAGGAAAAAATACCCTATATTTATCCCTATTTTTTTGCAAGAGACCACTTGAAGCCCTGCAAAAATCACATGTTACAAAAAAGGTAAAACTACATGAAGCGAAACAAGTATCTGTAGACCTAACTCTGAAAAATCTCCTTGAGACATTTTCTCGAAATAATTAGAGGACACTTAGTTTTTACTAGGGGAGAAGCCACAGGATAACAGGGCCGAAACCCTTCCATCAACAGAGGAAGCGTTGACACGCAGGTCTGATTTGGGAAGTCCAAAATACAAATTGCAAATGGGTGTTAAAGCATTTGAAAGCAGGTGTTTTTATCGATTAAAGTGCGTCAGCTATACGGGACGGTTGATTTTAAATTTTTGCCTAACACCAACGTGTGTATAGCACTGTATACTCAGTGCTTCCCAAGTCTCTGTGAAAAAAAAAACAAAAAAAAAAACGTGTGCTATACACATGTCGGTGTTAGGGCAAAATTAAATCAATTGTTTATTTCCCGACGCAAGAATTTCACCAACGTATACATGTACATATTGGACAGGTTTGTTGTTTTGTCCATAAAGAAAAGCGGACACAGTAGCTTAGACTGACTGTGGCTTTTCATTACTGCAAATTATTCACCTGGATTTATATAATTCACTTCATCCTTTCATCTTTTTCAAACTCATGTTTCGGTGAAATCACAAGCATCGATCAAGTGGCGATGGGTGAGAGGACAGCAAATTCTGGAGAACTCTAAAAACCTGATGTATTGCCCAAAAGGGGCAATATTGGACACGATCAACAGGGCATGAAATCAGAGTAAGTTTGTTTACATGAACACAGTGACTAAAAATTACTTGCTCATTTTTATGCAGCAGCAAAGGTAATATGACCCTCATCATATGGGGGTATCGATTTTCTCAGTCACTGAGTTAAACTGAAACTAAACACTCTGACTCCATGCCCTGTTGATCATGACGATACTATCCCTCTCAAATGAGGGTACGAGTTTTTAGAGGAGTATACTTGCTCATATATGACCTCATCATATGGGGTATCATTTTCAGTCACTGGAGGTTAAACTAAAACTAAAAGCACTCTTTTTGACTCCATGCCCTGTTGATCCATGACGGATACCTATTCCTTCAAGAATCATACAGCTTTTTCCAAAGTAGTGGTGTCATATGTCATGTATACATGTACATGTCACATCATCCCATAATTGTTTCACTCGCGGGATCAATGTCAACCAAATGACCCTGAATTGGGAGATATTTTATATCCTGATTGTGTACCCTATTCTCCCAATGAGAATAATAATAGACCCCCGATCCAGATACTCTTGGGTGACAATGATTTCTAGCATACTATCCTAACATTGGGATATATTGCCTTATCTGAATTTTTGGTGCCTTATAATGAGGGATACCAATAGACCCCAATCGGAAAACACTTGGATGACAATATTACCTTGTGCTGTATTAATGGTTCCTGCATTATTATATCTTTGGTACATCAAATCTCATTGGAGCAAATAATTCACCTGTCCTGCTCTTGTGAAAAATGAGTCACAAGATATGACAAATATACTTCTGTGAAGTTGAAGAGTATATAATCATTTTAATTTGGTATATATGTTAGATTTCTGTGCATAAACTGGAAATATGGAGATATGGCATTTGTAATCAACTTTAATTTAATTATATATATTGAAATCTTTTAATATATTGCGACGGAGATATAGCATTTGTAATCCTGTCAATAATATGCATAATTAACACAATTAGTAGTATTAGAAAATGAAAACAAATGACATATTTTAAAACAAAAGTACTCACAAAATCATTGATTTATAATATTTTATTGATTGAAATTGATGCGTTTATGTAAACATATTATGAAAAATTTTGATCTAAATGATGTCAAAACAACAACAAAGAAATCAGATATTAAAAGAAAAAACACACCTCTCAATTAACATTTCATCGCGCATTACAGCGCATGCCCCTCAACACAAACCTTGTTATCAAACCAGGAAGTGCGCAGATCAACGTTATTTCCTCATCTTGGGATTGTCTGTGAGATCATTTTCAGTATGCCTGTTGCTACAATTTTTTGTCGATGATCTTCGCCACTTTTGAACAAACAATCCTGAATATTCACTTTCTATTACCATTTTGGTTCCATCTGTCTTTCATATCAACTTAGGGTACTGAATTGTATTTTTTGTTTACCCAGCTTGGTTCTGTTCATATTATCATTATTTCTGTTCCCATACTTTTATTTCTGTTATTCTAAAATCACCCATTTAATGAAATAAATTATTTCATTTCAACCTAGCCATCTTTGCTAATGGATCATACTACCACACATCTCCTAAAATATTGTTTGTACTTTGCAGTTAAAGCCCCATTTCACATAAGTAATTATTCACTTATTCTCTGAGAAAGTAGCTAGACTTAATACCAACAACTGACAGAAAAGAGATTTTTTGGTCAGGTTCAAGATCAGTGTAATTGTACAGTCAACTGAAGAAGTTGTATCTCATATATAAAATGCTTTTGTAAATGACCTGCATGTATTCCTGCTTGATTTAGAAGCTATAATTTTAGTTTAGGACATGTTTATACATGTATACTCAGAAACACGATAATTATTGAAACACATGTTATCAATATTACATGACTGCCTAATACAAGATATTTTACAAGTGGTGAAATGGGGCTTAGCTGCTAAAAAGCACACAAGCAAATTATACATATGATGGGTGCCCTCTCTCAAGAAAGGTCACTCATTGGTAGCCTGATAATCCCAGCCGTCACACTTCGAGGCTCGTGAATTCACCCCAGATACTGCCCCGGAATGCAGCTGTGTACAATGTCTTTTCCCAGATTCAATTTGTGACCTTGGTTGGTAACTGGCACGTGAGCCCCGAAACATGACATGTATCTTTGGCCACATAATATGGTATTAGGGCTGGATCCGGGTGTCCAGGATACCTGACCAAAACGGTCATTACCCTGTCATTTTCAGTTCCAATTACCGATAAACAAACCTTTTAAATTCGGACAACATTTTGAGCGGTGCAAACAAGAAATCGGCTCTTGAACCAATGCACTTGTAACAGGCAACGTTATCTTTAAATTCAAGATGCACTCCACGGGGTGAAAAGATTCGATAGTATGGTATCCTCTATTATTATAAAAAGTCAATTTATTACCATTTACAGTACATGTACATGTATTTGTCACACCACCGGCATTTTTTCAACAAAATGAAAAACAGGTATCCCAAGTTCCTGATTTCGGGTATCCGGGTTTCCCAAAAAATATCGAGAAAACTTACACAGCCCTCACATGGTATGCCGGGGGCCCTGATCATCTCGGGATAGTCAACTCACGGCTGGTTGTTCGTATTCTCACTCAAAGCAGACACCCATATGCTCAGGGCTTCATACACTTGAACCAGTGAGTGACCTACTTGCCTCTGAATACCGGGGTGCCTTTTTAAATTTGGGTTGCTTGTGATGCCAATGCATAAGATATGTCTGTACTACTCCGAGCTGGTACTAACAATTATGGCTCCGCTGTTACTGCTGCCTTAGATGAAGAGAATCTCGCAAAGGGAAGTCGACCCAAAAGACCCTTCAACGACTGAAAAAAGGTGCGCATTTTCAAAAGGCCATAACCTATTTTATTATTATTATATCCTCAGGAGGGGTAACAGATGGATGCTCATCCAACAGCGCCCGCTGTGAAAGAATGATGAGACTGACAATGTGAGGTATAGTGTATACGCATGTACCCGTAATCATAATTATGAACATTTATAACATGGCACTGTATCTGTCAGAAATCACACTCGCTCAGTCTCAAATGCATGCATACCTTTGATTAACAAGAAAAGCTAAACCCCAAACAAAATTCCTTAATTGGTATAACTTTGTTCTGGAATACAGGTAGGTATTTAAGAGTCATTTACAAAAGAAATATTCATAATGAAAATCTATAAACATGAATAGTAAAATATTGGAACCAGAATTTTAAATTTCTGCAGAAACCGGAGAGACTTTTTCTTTTTTGTGGCCTCTTTTGAATAACATATGGTTTTAGGAGGAGAGCCAAAGTCATGGTACAACCAAGCCTTTGAGAAATGGTGGTCTAATTACATGTAATGCATTTCTTCACAAAATGGAATTGTTATTCAGGGGCTGGGGAATGCACACATCAATACATTTTAGAGGAATCTTACCTCCCCTTCTGTGTGAGTATGTTAATCCATTAAACCCCTAACAATCCCAAATCCTGCAAAACTCTCCTCAAAGGACACTTTTGGGAAAATTCAGCACTGTTGAAAACTGGTGTTACTTTCACCACTCTTCAAATTGTAAAATTACCACCTGGCAAGTGCTGAATATGAAGATCAACTTGAAAATACATGGTGCATTTGAAATCAAAAAACTGCTCAAAGTGCACTGGAGGATTTTGGAGTTAGGATCTAGGAAAGCTTCACCCTAGCCAGAATGCCTAGGGGTTAGGGTTAATTCAGTACCCCTGGCCAATATGGAAGGCTGGATCAAAATGGGGAGGGGTGATCATGTTGGAGAAGTGAACCTTAATTGGTGTGAAAGAAATTGTCAAACAGCACTTTTGTTATTTTGTATTATGTACTATCGCGGCAACCTGAACTCTGAAATACTGACAAAATTGGTCCAAGAATACATGTAATAATCACATTGATGCTTGCTATTGAGTGGTTGGCTGATTTCGACCTTCCATGTATTTGAGATACCAAAATTTGCTCATTGTCAGATCCATAAAGCATTGCACATACAAGGTATGTATACAATAAGCATAGTTTTGCTAACTCATAAGCGTTTGGTGCAGCAATTCCCAGAAATTGCACTGTTCATTTTTGAAAACTTAGCTGCCTTGCAAAGCCCCTGGCTTCTGTCTAAGTCGGCTTCAAAATATTTTATTTTTTTCTTTTAATTGGATACATGTATATGCGGGTTGGAAACCAGACTAAATTTCCCATAGACTAAAGTATGGTGGCTAAGAGAGGCCTCACAAATTAGGCAATCATTTGCCCTATGTGAAAAAAATCATTTTAAAACCTGGCGCAGCATGAATTCCAATAATCCAGCAGTGGACATAGCAAAAAAAAAAAAAAAAAAAAAATGCCGACGTGCGGGTTCTGAGGCAATGCGGTGACACCTGGGGAAACTGAGATGTTAAAAAAAAAACAGCGTATAGAATTTAATCGATCATAATTTTTTGCAATTGGACATCATTTCATGAAAACTAAAATGAAAACTAAAATGCCAGGATCTGGGGCGACTCACGCATAGGGCCCAGAAAACCCAGCATCTTTTCGGTTTGGCCTTATGGCGTCCAGTCTATTTAATTCTACATCACGAATGATTCAAATCCATTCTTTCTGGAAATAATACTGGGATCGTATTTAATAATACAAGCCCGGTTGCAAAAACTAATCCTGTTTAGATCCTTGTGATTTATTTATTGATAGAACACCCTATGCCTTGGTGCAGAAGACAAGAAACGCCAAAGCTTTTGCCTCCCGTAAGATGATATGAGTTTTTGGATTTAAATATTTGTTACATGTATTGTTTGCTTGTTGGTTCTTCTAATCTGTGACTCTTTGAACAATGCACTTGTACAGACAATTATCTTTTAAATTGGAGAGATTACAATTCAATAAAGAAAAAGATTGACAATGTCCTCTGTGTATTATAAAAGAATTTGTTACCATTTACAGTACACATGTATTTGTACGCCACCGGAGGCATTTTTCAACAAAATGAAAACAGGTATCCGAAGTTTCCTGATTTCAGGTGTCGGTTTCCAAAATCCGAAAACACAGCCCTCATGGTGTACATGCCAGGAGCCTGTCTTTATCCTCGGACCAGTCCTAACTCTCATTGGTTGGTGTAGGCTACATTCTCAAAAGCAGACACCTTATATGCTCAGAACCCATACATGAACCAGTGAGTGACCTACTTTTGCCTCTGAATAAGGGTGCCTTTTGTTTATGATGCCAATGCATAAAATTTATCTTATTCTCCAGCTAATTGCTAACAATGGCGTAAACTTCGTCTATTTTTACCTTTAGATGAATAGTAAAACCTCACTGCAAAAGGGAAGTCGACCCAAAGACCCACTTCGCTAACAACTGAAAAAAGGTGTGCAATTCAGAGAAGCCCCACAACTCATTTTATTATTATTATTCCCTCAGGAGGGTGAACAGTGGAGTACTCATCCAAAAAGCGCCGCTTTATTGAAAAGAATGATGACTGACAATGAGAGAGCAAACCCATACATGTACCCCGTAATCACAATTATGAACATTTAAACGTGGCCTGTATCTGTCAGAAATCACACTGCATCATCAGTGTCAAAAACATGTACATGTACAATTAACGGAAAAGCTAAACCCTCAAACTGAAAATCTTAATTGGTGTAACAACTGTTCTGGAATGAGGTAGGGTATTCGAGTCATTTACAAAAGAAATCATGTCATAATTGAAATCTATAACATGAATATAAGTATTGGAACCAGACTAAATTTCCCCAAGAAACCAGGAACTTTTTCTTTTTTGGCCTCTTTGAATAACATGGTTTAGGAGAGGAAGCCAAAGTCATGGTACAACCAAACCTTTGAGAAATGGTGGCCTAATTACATGTGCATTTTCTTTTTGAAATGGAATTATTCAGGGGCTGGGAATGCACATCAGCCATTTAGGGAGAATCTTACCTCCCTTCCGTGTAGTATATTTAATCCATAACCCCGACAACCCCCAAATCCTGCAAAAATCCCTCTAGAATGCACTGTTCATTTTTTTGGCTTAAACCGCCAAAAAAAAAGCCTGGGTTTGTGGCTTCCAAAATAATTTTTTTTTTTAATTGATAACATGCATATATTGCGGTTATTGGAACCAGACTCAAATTTCCCATAGAGCAAAAGTATGAGCAGCTAAGAGAGGCCTCACAAATTGGGCAATCGTTTTTACCCCCCTTTGTTAAAAGTCGTTTAAAAAAACAGCGTGGCAGAAATTCTAATCAGACCCAGCACTGTTTTTCGCAATTGGACATCGTTTCATTATGCAAAACTATGTTAAATGAAAACTGAAAATGCAGATCTGAGGCGACTCGCATAGGGCCCAATGAAAACAATTTTTTTGTTTGTCCTTATGCATCAGTCTATTTAATTTACATCACGAAGATGATTCAAATCCATTCTTTCTGGAGACACATACTGGGATTGTATTTAATAATACAAGCCCGGTTGCAAAAACTAATCTGTTTAGTCACTTGCCAGATTATATTTATTGATAGACACCCTGCTACGCTTGGTGCAGAAAGACAAGAAACCGCCAAAGCCTTTGCCTCAAGTAAGATATGAGTTTTGGATTTAAATATTTATTACATGTATTGTTTGCTTGTTGGTTCTTTAATTCGTATATTATTGTATTCCTGTTCCGTCTTCCCTTGTTTAATTATTATTGTTTTTGCTTTTGTTGTTGTTTGGGGTTTGATTTTGTGTTTGTGTCAGTGCAACAACGTCGTATGTACACAATGCAATAAGGTCGACCACATGTACATAAGGTACAGCGCGTCGTCAATCTGCATGAATTTACATACATTAAAAATGTTTGTGCAACAACGTCATTATCTCAATACATTGTTTTGTGCATTCATCCAGGAACTTGTTACACGACCTTATCTTTTGCACTGGCACAAACTGGTGTTGCGCAAAACGTCGTAACTTTCGGAGATATGTAAACGTTGTTGTTGCACTGACACACGACGATTTGTTCATTTCTATTCTATGTTCTTGTTCCTTCTTTTTCTGGTGATGATAATTTTGTTGTTATTTTCGTGTTTTTTTTAGTTTAGTTTTTTTGTTTAATGTTATTTTTGCCATACTTTCTATTCCTCAATTACATATGCAAATGTTCTAGTTCAGACACCAAAAAAGTTGCTATCTTTTCAGATCATCCCTGATCTTACCTATTGGTCAACAAGAAAAGAAGATCAGTTTAAAGTCAGTTTTATTGATCTTACTTGTATGGGAAGTGTGACCCATATATATGAGAACAGAAGAGGTAATGTACTCCCTCCCCTGTATTTATGAATATTATATTAGCAAACACGTGGCACTTTCTGTACTTGGCAAGGGGTTTTCTCAACACCCAAAGAGAATACTTGGGTGTTGAGAAATGAAACCTCCATCAAAGGGGTGTATATAGACACCAAAGGGCACCGATTTTTAATCTATATGACCTTGTGTTTAAAAGACGCAGACACTATAAACAAGTTCACCTTGAAAAATACCCTGAAAAATCTGTTTCGCCTGAAATAATAGTTCACTATAATTTCACCTACAATTCTTACAGCGTATCTCTTCCTCTCGGATATTGGCAATAATGTTCACGGTGATTTCACGGCAAATTCATGATGCTCTAGAGAAATAATGAGCTGCCCCAAAACTGCCACGAGAAGTTCATGGTATTTTTCACAGCGTTTTCTGACGAAGGAATTCCAAGAGTATTTTCCTTGGCAATTTCACGGTGTTGTGTCGTCGTAAATTGTCGTGAATTATTTATTTCATGGTACAGCAGCAACAGATTTTCCAGGGCATTTTTTAAAAATTATTCATAGTGAGAGGGTGTACATTGGCCTCACACTGAAATAATGCCCCTTTGGAATATGAGGCCTCTGAGGTGTGTTATTAACCAGTTCACATTGGACACCGTGTATACATGCAATTTTTTTTTGCACCACGGATCGGAGGCGTCTAAACACGCCAGAGAAACTCCAGAATATTTGTAGCCATGCTCGGTTGAGCCACGCGTGTACAGTGACGTACTCAGGTGCCAGCCACCCGCTGTGGGCTTCCATTAAATGTGTGTGGGAAAATAAACCCGCCACGGGGCCCAGAAAAACTGTTTATTCCCGCCGCGAACTGATTAAATTGACACCAAGGGTAATGAGACACCCCTTTGCAAGAAAAGGGCCTCGCAGGATACATACCAACTTTTAAGGAACTAGGGTACCCCCTTTGCAAGAAGAAACTGCAAAAGGGGTGCATCTTAAACGCTCGGGAAATATGGCAGCTGCACGGCCAGGATCTGGCGTATTTCACGCGCCAATGGCTAAAAGTGTGACATCAGATCTTCCGGGGTACATAAAACCGCAGAGGTACTGACGTACATGTACAGTACCTCAAAGGGGGTGCATCTCTATACCAGGGTATATGCTCCTTTACTGAGAGGGCCTGAAGTGAAATCCATTTTGTGCAATTTCTAAAAAGTGATGCAAGTTCTAAAAGTGCAGATCTCCACTGACGAAGTTAAAAGGTGAAAGTTTTGGTACCAAAAGATTATAATTTTGTTGTCTTTTTTTTTCTCTCTTGCTTTCCTTTAGTGAGCGCTCCCTTGAAACCAAAGAAGTACAACCCACCGTCAACCAGGTATGCAAATATAATCTTCCTCTTGAAATAGGGAAAACAGCAGGCACTAGATACTTCAAAGTGGTACTAGGCTGGACATGGTTTGATGGGGTGGTTTTGGGAGGTGGGTTTTTGGGGAGGGTATTTTATGGAAGAATCAAAAATCAGCATGTAAAAAAAAAAGCATTTTACTAATTTTGCAATTTGGTTGTGATGAGGATGCGCGCGCAGGGATGTAAAGTCCTTGATTCGATGAAGAAAGTCTAAATCTGGAGGTAAGTTGAAATAATTATACACCTGTACATGTAGGCTGTTAAGAAGGGGTTGAAGATGGGACATGTGTGGTAAGCAGTGTTTAACCCCTAGCATGCTAGCGTAACTTTCTTATCACCCTGCTGAAATGCAACAACATGCAACGATGGTCAATAGTCGAGGACCTGCTAGGTGCAATAAGATCCCATAATTATGTGGATCTTGTTGCACTTAAAATGTCGCGTAAATTGGACTGTGGTTTTTCAATCACAGTGCTCTCTGCAACTCTTTCATACAACGAGGGATTATTTGCTGCACAAGCTTTGTACTTCTCTGCTATATGGTAATCATCCATTGTCCTTTCCTTTGTTTACATGTATTACTTTTATTTCTTTGCTTCTTTTTGTTTTCTTTATACATAAGCTAACTCTCTTTCCTTCTTTATTTACATGTTTTATCTTTTCTGCTTATTTTGTTTTCCACTGTTTACATCAAAAAACTTTTTCTTCTTTCCTTCTTTATTTACATATTAAACAACGCTAGATACAACAAGATACAACAGATTTGAGTCACGTCAAATTTTACAACTGTTGCATCCTGTTGCATTAGCATGAATTAAAGTTAATAATCTATTGCATTACTGTGTACTGTTAATATCTTGTCAAAGTAAAGTTTCTAAAATGTTGGTACAAGGGACAATTGAAACGTTTTTAAAAGGGTTCTTCTAACAGTATAATTCTTTCTTCTTCTGTATTTGATTATGCAGTTCTTAGCTTTGGGTAGCTCCTCAAGATATTTATTCTACAAAAATGAGCAGTTCGCATTGTAAACCAATGTTGGGTTCTCCTTTAATTGAAAATCTCAAGCTTTTAAAACTGGAGACATCTTAATTTGGGGAAAATTTTAATTTTAAAAATGCTCTCTGGCTGCTCCTAGTTTTTAAGCATAGTTACATTTAAATTGCTTTCTAACTTCCTCCTCTATGAGACATAGTTCATCAAGGTAATGTTATATAAATTTTAGGAGGACAATTACCTCCAAAAAATTTTACTCTTACAGAGAGGTGTTTCGTTTTGCTGTGCAAACACAAACTGTTACTGACGACGCCTTTTGTCCAAAAAGTTACAGATTGCATTTTTAATCATATTTGTAAAAATCTTCATTTAATTTGTTTCTCTATTTATTATATATACTTTTTCCATAGTCTCTCAAATGAAGCTACAGCAGAGTAGTACTCATGTTTTGTTTGTCCCGTCGTATTCTGTCATATTGATTGTGTTCTGTCTCTTATAAACAGGCCTAGCTCTACTTCCCATTTTCCATACATGTTAACATTTAACTAACCACCCCCAAACCATTCAAACTCCCAACTGGGGTTTGTTTGATTTTGATGGACTCGTACTATATAGCTGAACAGGGATACTTTGCATGAGGGCCAGATGTCCTAATTGCAGCTGAGTGCAACAGTGGGTGGTGATGTTTGCCTAAAGGGTTGAATTTTGTGATTTGGGAAGGCTCTTAGCCAGAATAGCCTGATTTGGGGTTAAGATTAAATTTCCTTTCCTTATTTGGTATAATTTATAATAACATATAGTTTCAGTATCTACATACATGTATATTATTATATATGTATTGGGAATAAATGATGTAAGTTATTTCTTTATGTTGTAAAATAAATAAAGCGCAATATGTTTCTAAAATATGTTCCTAAATATATGTTTTAAATATATGTTTCTAAATATATGTTTCTAAACAATGTTTCTAAATGTATGTTTTAAATATACTACTCAAAACAATTTAGGGGCACTTGTCTGCAAGCTTGCCAAGCTTGAACTAATTTGCATTTTGGGTAACAAGCTCAGTAATTTCTGTAAGGGTATGCTGCAGTTATTTTTACATGTATGTATGAATCTGCACTCATTTGGTGAGATTTCCCAATGCTGAAGTATAATAAAACTCAGCAAGCTAGACCAGTAGCACACAGGTGCATCAGCACTAGTTTAAATAATTTGGACTACACCAAACCATGTGCTGTGCTACCCCAATATCTGTGGGCCTACATGTACTAAAGGCCTACTCGTGCACTGTTGGGACTACATGTGCACCAAAACTAACAAAACCATTATGCACCAATACCACCGATTTTTCAGCGCAAAATGCACCGCTGGTGCTCTTCAACATAATTTAAAAAAATGGTGGGACTACACCAGAACTGCACCAACCAGTACAAATTTTAGGTTGGGTGTTTCGGTACAAAAGTACTGTCACCCACAGCTCAATTATGATTTTTGGGGTACACCAATTTTTCAAATGCCTACACTAAAACTACGCAACTTGGCACCAAAACAGCCTAAGTTGGCTAGGAAATATCGCCCCTGCAAAGAGAGAGGGCCTCAGAGGGGTAAATCCATTTTACGTACAATTTCAAAAGTGATGCAAGTTCTAAAAATGTGAATCTCCACCCCAGCAGAGATTAAAAGGGGTAGTTTTGGTACCAAGGAATCTATAATTTTGTTGTCTTTCTCTCCTCTTTTCTTTGTAGTGAGCGCTCCTTCCAGGAAACCCAAAGTACAAACCACCGTCAACAGGTTACAAATATAATCTTCCATGAATATGGGGAAAACAACAGGCACTATAGATACTTCAAAGTGGTACTATGGTTTGGACTGATGGGGGTGTTTTGGGGAGGAGGTGGTTTATGGAGAGGAAGCAAAATCAACAAAAATACATTTATAATTTTGTAATTTTAGTTGCTGATGAGGATGCATATGAGGTTGAAGTCCCTGATTCGATGAAAAGTCCAAATCTGGGGTATAAGTTAAAATAGTTATACCTGTGCATGTAGGTAATTAGAAGGGGTGAGAATGGGGGACAGGGTGTGGCAGTGTGCTTCTTTATAGGGGTAACTTTCACCCTCCTTACTGCCGTGCAACATGCCCCAACAGTGGTCAATAGTCAAGGCCTGCTAGGTGCAACAAGATCCCATAATTATGGATCTTGTTGCACTTAACGAGGTCAATCGTGGACTGTAGTTTTTCAATCACTGTGCTGTCTACAACAACATACAATAGAGGATTGTTTGCTGCTGAAACTTTGTGCTTATCTGCTATGGTAATTCATGTTGTCCTTTCCTTTGTTTATGCTTTGTTTTATGTTTTCTTTGCTACTTTTGTTTATTTATTTACGTAAAAGTAACTTTCTTTATTTCCTTTATTTATGTTTTATCTTTTCTGTGGTTATTTTTTTGTTTCCTGTTTACATCAAAGAGACTTTCTTTATTTCCTTCTTTACTTGTGTTAAACAATACTAAATGCAATCAGACTGTACAGACTATTTTGTTAACACAAACACGGTCCAGTACCAGAATGCAACAAGATACAACAAGATTGAGTCATCGGTACTGGCTGCTAGATGCAGCAACGTCCATCAAGAATTTTTTCAACTGTTGCATCCTGTTGCATTTAGCATAGTTAAGTATCATTAATCAGCCATTACGACACATGTTAATATCTTATCAAGTAAGATTTCTAAAATATTTGGTACAAAAAGGGCCCAAATTAAACGTGTTTTTCAAAAGGGATTCTTCTAACAGTATAATCTTTCTTTCCCTTCTGTATTTGAATTATGCGATTCTTGGCGCAGCGGTAAATCCTCAGAATATTTATTCTAAAATGAGCAGTTCGCATTGTAAGCAATGTTTGGGGTTCTCCTTTATTTGAAAATCTCAAACTTTTAAAACTGGGAGACAGCATCTTGATTTGGGGAAAATTTTAATTTCATCTCTCCTGACTTCTTCCTCCTGGTTTTAAGCATATGGTTACGATTTAAATTGCTTATTTACTCCTTTGAGACTTGTAGTTCATCAAGGTATTTGTATGTAAAATTTTAGTACGTGGTTTGCTCCAAGAGTGAACTCTTGGAGGTGTTTTGTTTTGCTGACATAGAACAAACTATTTATTTTGTCCAAAAGATTTACAAGTTCCATTTTTTTTAATCTTCTTTAAAAATCTGTTTCAAATTTGTTTCTCTGTTTTATATACTACTTTTTCATATATCTCAAGGCTAGGCTGGCAGGTATTACTCATGTTTTTTGTTTGTCCCGTCGTATTCATCATATTGATTTGTGTTCTGTCTCTCTCCAATGGAAGACACAAAGCTCTACCCCATTTTCACCATGTTAGCATTCCTTCTAACCACCCCCAAAACCATTTCAAACTCCATGGCAGGGGTTTGTTTTGATTTTGATGGACTCATTGCTGTAGCCCAGACAGGGATGCTGCATAGAGGCAAATTTGTCCTAATTGCCTTCAATTTGCAACAGTTGGTGGATGTTGGCCTGATGTTGGATTTGCTTGGATTCAGGAGGCTCTTAGCCAAGAATAGCTAGAAGTTTGAGTTAAGATTAATTTCATTTCCCTTATTTAGTATAATTTATAACTTATAGTTTTGTTGCATCCTACATGCATGTATATTGTTCAAGGATGCCAACATATACACGACAGTTGGGTATGTAAATACGATTTTTGAGCCGTAGAATACGACTCTGCGATAATACTTCATTGAAATACCTAAACTGACCGCCTGGTACTAGTGTATATAGCTCGGCAAACAATGAATGAACTATTAAGTGGAAATAAAATGATGAAAAATAATTTAAAAATGAAAAAACAAAGCAACAATCTAATATAAACACGCAGTGGTGGTAAAAGCGACGATAGCGGGATTGGCAGCACGGGTCACACGATTATGTACGTATCACACACAAGCGCGAGCGCGCTGGATTCGACTGCCTACCTACATGCATGCCCTGCCTGTACTAGTACATCTGTACATTATTTGCAAGATCGTACCCATTGATCTATATTACATAATGGGGAATAATAGTTAAACCCGTGGGAATGAGGTTGTCTGTGAGGTAGCTTGTGTGTACACGTGTACATGTACATGCGCGCATAATTGTGCTCCGCACGTGCATTACCTTAATTTCTAGAACTTCTTTGCAAGTGCGACTTCAGGGGTCAGGCGTGCAGGCACTGCTACTGTGGAATTCTGCGCTTACGGCGCATAGAATCACGCGCTTTTATGGCGCTGTAAGCGCAGGGTATGTGTAGCAGCGTCATGAAGGTGGGCCCAGGTGAGCTAGCTGGGGCTAGGCCTAGCTAAGGCTATCAATTTGTTATTTTCCTTCGAGACCCCAAGAGAGAACAGTTAGTATTATAATCAAAATTTCTAACGTGATTGATGCATGGATTACTAATTCAGAAGATCATTTTGTGAGCTTTTTAAGATAAGATACGTCTAGCATTGTTATAATTTCATAATTTTTTCATTGAGTATTTTCCTCCAATTTACTCTACCCCGGTCCCACTACCGCCAGCAGGGTTCACACCGAGTGCAGCGCTGACATTGCCCAAAATCCGGACATGCATTTTTTTCTTTAGATTTTTGCGATTTTTTTTCAATAGATCTACTCTTTTGGAATTCAATGTTGGCATCTCTGATTATTATATGTATTGGAATAAATGAGGTAAATTTATTTCTTTTTACTTTATATTGGCATGAAATAAA
>CM055816.1:35658630-35674719 GCA_029582265.1 Zoroaster sp. YZ-2022
CTTTTGGGAAATAACCCCTTTTCGTTAAATAAATAAATTTAAAAACAGTCCACGCACAAATCAGATGATGCTTTTCCCCCCAAAAAAATTACCCCTTTTTAACAAGTACGTATACAGAAAGTGTACAGCTTTGTTTGGAAGCAGCAAATGTGCTATCCTTGGTAACAAAATATTGGTAAAGTGAACGTGTGTCAACACACGATCTGGGAACTTTCCCTCCTCCATGGTAAACATGATTAAATTCAAATTACTGCAGACTTTAGACAGGTGACTCCAGTTGTGTTTGCAAGCAGAACTAGAAATTTACCAAAAATGAAATGGATGATGGGGCCTTGAAGGGAACTGAGGCCCTAAAGTTCAAGGCGCTTTGACCCTCAAGGCCAGGAGCTTTTGCTGAAAGCCTGAGCTAAGGCCAAGGGCCTCAAATCAAGCCTAAAGAGCAGCCGTAGGCCAAGGCTCAACATCAAGGCACTACATCACTGGTTTTAACTGAGCCTGCTTTTTCAGGTATTTGTTTTAATATGTTCTCCTTTCCGGGTATTTTGTTTCAACCTGTACTCCTTTCAGGTATCCTGACAACCTGTTCTACTTTTTAAGTATTTGTTTTTAACCTGTTGCTCTTCAGGATTTGGTCAATCCTATTCAAGGGGATCCATTTCTAATTTTACATGTCCTCAACTCCAGCGATTTAACCTTGAGCATGTAAAAAATGCATCCAATATTTGCTATATAGCCTGATAAAATAAGTGAATTACATTAATTTGCATCGGGCGGGAAGAGTGACATTAACTGGCGCTGGTGTTATTATTTATTTTTACTGGCAGTTAGGCCTACACTCTTGGACGAATTCCGCTGGGAAAGTTCAGTGTGCTGTCGTCATCCGTTACTTCGTCATCTGATTCTGAGCCACTGTCTTTTAGATCTCATCAAATCATATCATTTATGTGCGTTTCATCATGTTAACTCGAAGCGACCGTTGTGGAAAGCTTGAGTGATGGACGCTAGCACCGGGAAAAAACTGCAAAAAAGTGAACGCTTTTTCTTTTGCGAACTTTGACTGCGCGTGAAAACGGAAAACGTGATTTCGCCGGGACTGTTGATAGCGTAATTGCAAACTGACGTTTAAACCAACGCGAAGCACTACGGAAATGTCGGCGACAGTAGACACCTCAAATATACAAAACTGATTTGACAAAAATAATTAGTTTTTATGGATTCGTCGCTTCCTTGAAAACGGTGACGGTACATTTTTCTAAACGAGGCTGAAATGATGGATGGTCGTGTTTGGCGACGTCTGGTTATTTCTTCTGCTAAGTGTCATTCAATTTTAAGTTAAAAAACTAACAAATAAATGTCTATCATCGCTGGTTCGGTCATCTGTTTCCCACTTTTGTATATTGTTTTGAGTTTGCCATTGCGTGGTATCCGGTTATCTGCTGTTAAATGGAATAAAGGTGAGGTATCAAACGATCGCCGCGCTTATTGTTGTTGTTGCCGGAAGCGCAACTGCGACGCTCTACTTGTTGTCGCCGGTGAGGCTTTCGAAACCCCTGCGGCACTTTTTTAAAATTTTGCCTTCTTCCATTATAGTCAGCGGTTTTATAAATTTCATCGTTGACGGCCAGATATTTACGGTAAAGACTCCGCCGGTACTAAACGGTTGGTAAATAACCAAATCTAACTAAACATTCGATTGGCATATTAATCTATACAAGTTACCTGCTTGACGACTTGAACAAGTAACACTACCCAGCGACTTATCAGTAGTAAACACTGCTGCGACTTGGATAGGTTAGTTACCCTGCTACGACTTGGTGGTTTCGTCTAGTACTTCGTAATTAGTCGGTTGATCCGTTTTTAAATCAACTTGCAATGTTTAGCTATTTTTTAATTCCTCCGATTAATTTCTCCTCTCAACTCTAGATTCAGTATGACGTCATTTTCTCTCAGAAGACAATTTTCAGAACAATCTCTATCTTTACAATAAAATATACACTAACCATTTTAATTTGCTCTTAAAATCTTTAAACACGCTATTATAATATTTTGCGAAAAATCTGTAGCTGTGTTTGGCGTGTCTTCCACTAAAAGCCAACTGACTGATCATACATTTATTATTATTTTCATCGTTACCTCTCAAATCTAAAAACAAACCGTATTTATCTAGTAAATAATCACCGAGTTTCATTCTCGATAGATTTAAGGCTTTGGTTACTCCCATGGCGTCATTCTTCTTTCAGATCTCCGAAATATCTATGAATTTCTTCCCAGTGTTGATATCTACCTCATTCCATGCGCGTAAGTTGATTAGAACTCCTTCTATAGTAACCAGAAACTTTATCGATTTTGGATTATAAAATTTAAAAAAGCTTCTTTTTACATCGGGCTCTTTTAAATAAAATAATATTCCTTTCATGCTTTTGCCCGGCGTATTAAGATTTATATTCCCACGTTTTATCTCGTTTGTTTAGCGGTTTCATGCTTTGTCTCAAAACTCGTATCCTGCAAAATAGCCAACTTGTCATATATTTATTTTTAATCGTTTGAGCGAGTTGCGGGTTGATTGAGCTTCGTATTCTAAAAAAAATTCCGCCTATGTTTATGTTATCACGCATCATCCGTTAGCTTTAACTCTCTCGAATATTTATTAATAAGGTGAGTTCATAACTCAACCGATCCGCTAGCCCGGCAGCTTGATAATACGGTTGATGATCCGTCAATAGTTTCAAAATCGAATTGGAATGAAAAATCCTATTTTATAAGCATCCGCGGTTTTGTCTCTTCAGCATTTGCCGATGCATTACCGCCGCTAACGCTACTTCTTAATTAATTTAGTTATATTAGGCGATTCGATTTCCTTGATACGGGATAGATTGGCGAGTTGATCTCTCGTCAACCACTCGTCTTTAGAACAGTTGTACACATCCGCATCGTCTAAGATTAGATTACTTCATTTCCTTCGATCTTGAGTCGAGATAGTTTTACGATAGCTCTGCCTATGATTTTCTGATCGATCGTGTCTGTCATCATCGTCTTGGATTCGGATTCTGAAGTAATGTTAAACTCATCTGGCACTGGAACAGATGACGTCGTTTTCTAAATTTAAAATGACATCAACGATAGTGGTTTTCTGCTTTTAATAGTGCTCAGATTGTTTTGTAATGACGACTTTTGACGTAATCTGCCCTTTTTATACCTTTCAGTTCTCTCAATTGTGCTGTACGGATTTAGTTTGTGTCCCGAATGCTTGGTTCATACTTAACATGTACCCTATTATTTTATTTTTTTTAAATTTAAATTAAAAAATGTTTTATTTAAAAAATAAAATTGTATCAGTATGATGATGATGATCGGAGGTGCCGGTAGTAAACTCTCTAGCTTTTACAGGATCAACTTTTTATTCAGTTGGTTTACACGTTTCCAACGACTATCGAAAAAAGAACGAAAAGGCTACGATTTAGGCGTTAGAACGACTTACTAAAGGCGAGAGACGAATGGTCTAAAGACCGACAGGAAATATCCGTAGATTATTTAAACGATAGAACATTTTTGAAAGAACCTGAACGCTAAAAAGACTTTTAACGATATAGGGCCCTAAACGAAGCTTGATGAATGAATATTATATCGTTGCAGTCAATTTGCCGAAGTATACGACGAGGCCTAAACTAGAATGTTTACCGTTCCTGGCGAAGAAAAAAAAAAACCCGAGAGGTTTGTTTATCGTTCTTGGGAATGACGGTAGTAGGCTACGCGACCTATTCATTATTAGAGCAGAGAAGCGAAGCAAATCGAGAGAATAATAAAAATAAAATTAATTAATTAACAAATAGTATGGCGGCGGAAGAGGAGGATTCGAGATGGATGATTTTTAAGACAAATGGCGATCTTGGCAATTCTTGGCAATCAACAAGATGATAACTCAAGAAAACAACTTTAAATGTCGATAAAGAAAGATTGGAGGAATTACAAAATTGGAGAAATCTATTCTAGCGTAAATCCGTCGGTGACATTACTGAATCATCAAAATTCGACGAATTTCGTGAGACTTCATGTCGTGCGCTTCTTATAGCTAAACCTAACAATATGAGAAATACTGAAAATATTAAGCGTATTATTGAATACGACCCTAAAATTAAAAGAGGGTGCTGAGGTTTATATAACAAGATGTACTTTTAACGAAAAAAGAAACAACTCAAATATTTTGACTAAACTAGCTACGATAGAAATTAGAGCGAGAAGAAAAAGGATATAAAAATGCAAAATTATTTATTCAAGCATTTGGGTATAGATGGCGAAAAGGTAAAATCTCGAGAAAAAAAAAATTCGTGAGGAGTTACAACCAACCGCTGATAATCTCGATGGAATAAACATTGAGAATCACTCGGAGGCGATCCTTACCGGTTGCGGAAAAGTTTTGGAAATAAAGCATCCACTAAGCAATTACTATTCTTCAAAATGAAGAAGGAACGCAAACGGATGAATAATGTTCCATGGCGAGAACTCTTGGGACTCGATGAGGAAGCCTTGCGAACGACTCGGGCGAACTAGTAAATAATTTAGCTAAATTGGAGAGCACTCGACGAAGAAATCTCGGATGCTTCAAAATTAATTTCTGACGAGAGAATGAGCGAGGGGCTCGATGATGAATCAACCGAAAAAGCTCGTAAACTGTTTAAAGATAAACAAGAAGAAAGACGAACTAAATTAGGGTTTGCGAGCTCGAAAGAGCCGCGTTCTTCGTAATCAAAATTCAACTAAGAATCAAAGAAACAATTAATAAAATGTTTGGAAATAGATAACACGTTAAGTGAACAAATTAAAACTTTATTTAGAGAACAAGGCGTAACGATGGTCAGTATATTAACTTGGCGATTAGTCTCGCCATCAGCACCATCGTCGTCTTCCGGTCGCGGCAGGCGTAAAAAACCGATTTTACCGTCGCCAGCTATGCACCGCTACTACACCCGTTACGCCGGTGTTAGCGGGTAAAACAGTACAGACTGATACGAGAAACTTTTAAAATCTATCGGATCTGCTAAAGAAACTGGATTAAAGCCTTGATTCTCTACCCGGGTATCATCGGTGGAGTATTAAGTTGGTTATTAACTCAACTTTTAAAAAGCGGTAGGATGGGTAGCTGGGCATGTGGCGTAGCCGTAGGCGGAGTCGGAATTTAGTTTTATCTTATACAGAGTCAGCGGTAGCGCCTGCCGGCTTTACCGAAACAATTCCGTAAATAATGACGCCTAACCTAAATAAACCGCTAAACCAACGATCAGAGAATTTTTTTTCTTCCTGGTGGTACTCCGTGGACGGATGGTGCAGAGGTTGAGTATCGATTGATTGCGGTTGCCGTAGAGCGGCCTGTTGGCTCTGTAGAGGTGGTGGTAGTGAATCGTTAAGTTGGCGTATCTAGGGTAGCGCGCTTCAGCAGCGAAGATGATACATCGTTGGACTGTAACGTACTTTGTGTGCGAGTGGTGGGTCGATAGATGGTGGCGAACCGAGTTGAGTATAGACGTGTAGATCGTTTACTCGGTGGCGTGGCATGGCCGCTACCGCTAACCACTACCGCCAGTTACTGAGAAAGGTAAAATGGGGTGATCGTTGGATGTATCTAATGATGGCGGTAAAGGCAGAACTGGCGTTGAATTTATTGTATCTTGATTCGATCCTAATATAATAAATCCGACGTTGCGATTAAAATATTTTATTTGTATCCCGTACGTACCTATTCGCAAATTCATGTCACGGGCATAAATTAATTATAAATTTTCTCCTATGACAAAGTTTAATCGCGATCGAGCGTATTGTAAAGAATAACAAACAATATACCGTATCGCGATACGGTATATTGTTTGTTTTACTAACAAATTTACGGTAAGAAGTTACTGCACAACCAGCTGCCGGTAACTTACTGCCGAAGGCCCTACAATTTTAAATTTATTTATCAAGTTATTAATGTAAAATTGCTTACAGTAAGTTACTGGCAGCTGAGTTACCAGTAATATGCTCATTTTGAGCAATTTTTACAGTGTACCTTTGAATAGAAGATTGTAAATATTCCCGGAGAATCGACCGAAGCATCGAGAATATTTAGAAATTCTCTTTAGCGTCTAAACCGGTACCAGGTACGAGAATTCACTTTGCTTCGAGCTTGAGTTCCTAATATCGCGTAAACGCGTACGTTCTTATAAGGGTAAACCCTGAGCCAATCCCTTGCCAGAGTATAAATTTAACCCAACCGCTGGCTCGTTGGGTATCGGGAGACCAAGTGAAATGTGAAGCGACTGTATAGACCTACGTCGATAGATGATCTCCAAGAACCCATCTTTGTAGCGCCTTTTAGTATCATAATCACTCACGTCGTGGGAACTGAGACGTGCATAGCTTGAATTATCGTAGTGCTTTCCCAGGCGTCAGGTCTTAACCCAGTTGTCGTAATAATAATGAGGCTATTCCCAATCCTCTCGAGTTTTTGCACGTCTTACTTGTTGTGTTTCCAATCTGAGACTGGCGAACACTTGTAGAGAATCTCTACATATTTTTTTATTAACGCTGGCATAATGTCTATATGTGTTTTCGACGCGCTCCAAAGATTTTGAAAAGACATGGGACAGCTCATTTCTTTAAAACAATCGTCTAATTTAATAATAAACGTGAGAATTCTAAAAAAGCCACTAATCATCGGATTGGAATGGAGTAAATATTACGTAACTCACTTCGCATCACGTCGTCATTTGCTACACACCACGTTACAAGAATTTATTTGATTTTTGATAAAACTTTAACGGATACTGAATTCCATCATTTCAAATCACATCGCTATCGACGCGAAACAACTTGTACTTGTTAAAAAGGATTAGAGAGTTCTACATTAAAAAAATCATTTTCATTGACGTAAATATTTATGTTATTCAAATCTTTGGAAGAAGAAATTGTTCCAGCTACTAAAAATTTCCCAGGATTGTTGATAATCGTTTCGATAAATTGCTTCCGATGCAAAAGGAATCGACATTTTATTATGAATTAATATTATAATAAAATGCGTCCTACGATCGAAATTAAAATTTTTAACAAACCGATCAGAACAGATAATTTAATCGATAATCGGGATGGTAAAACTTTCGGTAATTTCGCTAAAAACCGTTAACACTTTTGGGTCAGTTACTATAACGATGCGTAAAAAAAAAAAAAATATTGCGTCATGTAATTATTATGATAGAGGGACAACCGACGGAAGAAATTGATTTATTAATCCAGTCTTTAAATAAAAGAAAATTATCGAAATTGTCTTAAATAACACGCTTTGGCGCATTTTACCGTCGATGAAACATCCGGCGAATCTTTGCTGATATTATTAATCAAAACCGAAAAGATCAAATTTTTCGTCCGGGCTAGCTAATTTACTTGAGTTTCACAGGTCAATTTCTAGCTATAAGGTGAGCATCGTGGAAAAATTGATTTGCAACCCTTTTTTAAATAATGTACATTCATTGCGATCAATTTCTGAGCGAAAATGTTTCAACGGTAAACCTTCGAGTATTTTAAACGTTTTTCCGTTACAAGATAAATCATTGGGAGAAAGCGTGTGGATAGAATATTCTAATCGTTACAAGAAAAATCTCAAGACTAGCACTTTAAACGAATTAAGTTTTAAAATAAAAGATTCTATCCAGCAGGGAACGTTAATAATCACGATATTTACGTACCTATATTCACATGTCGGATGGAATAAGGATAAAGAATGCTCTCTCCGATAACAAAAAGTTTAACTGCGATCGACCGTATTGTAAATAATCTCTTGGTACCTCTGAATTGTAGGATTACCAAATCTACCGGAGAATCTGATCGAAGCCTCTAGTATGTATAAGAATTCTCTTTTTGCATCTAAACCGGTACCCAGTACAGTGCAAATTCCGTTTATAGCTTGAGCTTGGGCTCCAAACACGGCGTAAACTCGAACTTTCTTATAGAGTTGTTGATTCGTTCTATACCTATCCATAAAACCCCTAAGGCCAGTATCCCGCACGCGAGTAACTTAAATTTAACCAGCTCGCTGCGTGTCAGGAGATTAATGAAATGTAGGCGACTGTGAGCCCACATACCGTTGAGGATGATCTCCCAAAGCCCATCTTTGTGGCGTCTCAGAATAAATCATTCTACTCGTTGAAGAACGGACATGTAAGGCTTGAATTATCGTAGTCTTTCCCAGGCACCGGAATCTTAACCGTTAATCCGTCGTAATAGAATTGGCTATTGCCCCAATCCTCTCAGGAACTTTCCATCTTCTTTGTTGCCTCAAGTTCAGATACCGACAGAGACATAGAGAAGTCTCTACATATTTTTATCCATATGCGTAATGACCATCTAAATTGTTTTCAAACCAGGCTCAAAATTTACTGAAAAGACAATAGGCGTGAAACTTGGAAGAAACTACTAATCAACTCGGATTCAGATATAGCAAATATTCGTAACTCACTACACACCCCGTCGTACTACCACGTTACAAAATTCATTTGATTCTGATAAAACTTTAGCGGATACGAATTCCAGCGCTTCTTACAATCTCATCACTTATTGGACGGGGAAACTTGTACTTTTGAAAAGGATCGGCGCAGAAAGTTCTACTTGAAAAAATTATGGATTTCTGACGTATAAATGAAATTTTTTGAATAGACAAGTCGCTGGAAGAAATTCTTCCAGCTTCAAGAATTTCCAGATTGTTGATACCGCTTTGATATATTACTCTGAAATGTCAAAGGAAGCGTCATTTTATTATAATCTAAAAGATAAAATAATGTTAGTTTATAACAAAATGTACCATACGATTGAAATTAAAAATTTTAACAAGCCCATCGTATTAGGTAATACAATCGATAATCGAGAGGTAAACTTTGGATATCGTTAAAGACCGTCAACTTTTGGGTCGGCTACTATAATGTGCGCAAGAAAGAAAAAATGTTGCGGCGTAAAAATGGTGCAGCTGGAAGCCAGCCAACCGATAATTTGCAGATTATCAGACCTGGACTTTACAATATAAAACAAATTATCGATATTATCGTACATAACACACCCTGGGTAACATTTGACGTTAATGAAAAATCTGGTGAATCTTTGCTCGAAAATGATCAAAGGTATAAAATCAAATAACCGTCCGGGCTAGCCAATTTACTTAGACTCTCAGATGAATTACTAGGCGTGGGGATGCATAATGGAAAAATTGATTTGCAGCCTTTTAAAATAATGTACATTAATTGCGATCACATTTCTACTAGCGAAAATTTTTACAACGGTACATCTGCGAATTGTTTTATATGTTTTACCATACAAGATAAAGATTTGGTGAAAGTACCTGGATAGAATATTCTAATCCATTACGAAAAAAATCTCACGACTGGAACTTTAAACGAATTGAGTTTTTAAATTAAAGATTCGAGCAGTGAACATTAATAATCACGGTATGCAGCCATTATAACCGTCGAAATTAATGAATAATTTTAAGTAGTTAATATAAAAGTATTTACGGTCCTAGCTTTACGAGCAAACCCATTTCATCCAATAATGACAATACTATTTTTGATTATCATTGGACGTATTGCTACGAGGAAATTCGTAAACGATACCGTTGATAAATTTAATGGGAAGACTACCCGTGGCTTAACCTCAAGTGGAAAGGATCGACGAATCAACTGTTAAATTTTGCGAAAAGCATGAAGGGTAAATTATTTTTATTCAGTCACATCAAAGCGCAACTTTTAATCAACCGAACTTATATATTCTCCACTACCGATGATTTTAATCCCAGAATTTTCTTTTAGCGCTATACCGCAGCATTTAGAATGAATTTGCTTTAAAACCGAAGATCAAGAAGTCTCTGTACAAGCGACCTTTTTGGCGCTATAGACACGGGAATCTATTTCGATATAAAAGTTGAAAGTTTT
Source organism: Zoroaster sp. YZ-2022 (assembly GCA_029582265.1). Taxonomy (NCBI): domain Eukaryota; kingdom Metazoa; phylum Echinodermata; class Asteroidea; order Forcipulatida; family Zoroasteridae; genus Zoroaster; species Zoroaster sp. YZ-2022. The sequence continues at coordinate 35,668,575 of CM055816.1, forward strand.
CCTTGATTTAAAAATTATATATAATCTTTATTATTAATAGAAAAACTGACCGATGCAAAGATATATCCACAATCACCAACTATGTACCCTCGACTATTATAGAAATGTGAATGCGTTTAGATTACAAAAATCAACGACATCAAAAAGAAATTTTGTAGAGAGAGAAATGAGCGCGAGATCGTATAAAAATACAATAAAATCATCAAGACTTTATCTATCGTAGAAACAATGGCCGAATGCGGTGGTATCGCGGCTGGAGCGATGGGAATTGTCAGTCTGGCTGGCGTCTTAGCAGCGCCGGTTGGATTTGCCCTCGAAGGAGTAGCCATCGGGTTAGGCGGTATGGCGATGGCGATGAAATACGCGAAATATAAGCTCGGTAAAAATCAAGAAACACGACGAGATAAGAGTTCTCGCCGAGTAAACTTAACACTATCGGCAACCAAGTTTCGAAAGCTTGATTGAAGACAGTTGTATAAGTCAAGAAGAATTTGTTTAATCAACGAGGAGCGAAAAAAGTACTCTGAGATGGGAAGAAAACATTCGAACAAAATTTACTCTAAATACGTTCTGCCAGATGTCAAAGCCATCGTCAACAAAAAAAAGATCTTGTGAAAAACTTTTGAATTAAAGTAAACTTTTCGATAAAAACATCTTACAACGGCGACGGTGAGTTGTATAATAAACTAACCAGAACAACGTTTTGAGATTTACCGCTAGAATGTCGAGAAAGAACACCCGCGTATAATGCAACTTTTAATAATATTTATTTTCCAACTCTTCCATGACGAGTTTAAAATTTAATCTAGCTTTCGCTTCAGCGCAAGTTTTATTTTTCAACAAACTCTTTGAGTTGCGTAACAGTCTTTGACCAAAAACTAGTATCCATCATGGGTATGCAGGTATTTGATATTTGATCTATCAAAATCAATACCTCATGGACTGACGACCATGCCTTGCATAGTTAGGGGTAGATAGGGTCCTTAAACCTGTCGTAACAGGTAGCCTATCTGAAGTGATGGTGTCACGAAAAAAAAAAAACCTTGGGGGTGAACAAGTATGCCTTGTCGAGCAGCCATGTGGACCCCCCTTCTTCACTTATTGGACCAGGTAGACCTTCTACTTTTAGGGTGAGCTTTTTTTAGCATACATTGTACAAGTATTTGTTTCTGGTCTAGGATGCTGAAATGCTGTTATAGTCAGCCAGTGTTACTGTTCTTGTCAACTGGTGCGATTCTGACAAATTGTTGAGACTACTGGGACTTTTGTGAGGGTACAGTTAGTGCGTTTCTCTGGGTTGGCGTTTCCGCTTGATAGTTAGGGACCCGAACCTCCGATTAGTTCTCAGAGGAGGCTGTCCTATCACCAAGTGTTAAATGGCGGGGCGACTGTAGTGCCATATTGCGAATGGAGCTCGTCCCTACAGCCGTGTTCAGTTTGACTTTCGAGGCCACTAAGTGATATGTTGCAGTGGCGCACCCAGGATTTTATTGGGGGAGGGTTGGCTCAAAACAATTTTTTTTTTGAAATCCAATATGGGGGAGAGACATGTGGACCCAACCTATAACCATGGCGCGGCTGTGCCATGTCCCTAATCGTGCTCGTCAGTGAACCTACGGCACATGTTAAATGTTTTCCTGGTGGTTTCTAGTCATAAAAGACATTATGACATGATTCAAGACTCGTGGTGTTTACCTTCAATATAATTTCCTCCTCTTGATGTAAAGAACTTGAGCTAATTGTTTCGTCTGCAAGATTTCTATATTTAAATATTTTCATTGCGCGGACGTAAAGTTTGTGATCATTCCGGGCGGGCTAAATTTTCTCAAACACGAATTTGGCGGCAAAACCAAATCCCAATATTATCCAATCGGTGTTTGCTAAAACAGTGTCGCATAATCTTTGTAAATTAAACCCGATCCTGGGCCATTGTGTACAAACTGGAAAGGAGTTGGTTATAATGCGGAGCGTGTTTAAATTTAAAACATTTACAAGTAACCTCAACGACAGTCAACGACCTCAACAAGAGAAACGGACAACAGAAAATGAAAATAAAATAAAAAATAAAAAAGTAAAGCTGCTCCCTGATCAGGGTGCACCATGGCAGGGGGGGGGGGAGAATGTCTAAAAATGCTTGTTATATATAATGGTGGCCCTTCAAGCTTACATGCACATGCATACGCAACGCCGTAAAATATAATAGTGAGTGGAATAAATGGAAAACTTTTGGAGGGGAGCTTGAGTCTCCTGAGTCCCCATCTCTTGTACCACTGCCCTACTCCTTGCCGAACTCCTCTGTAGACAAGACTTGGGCTCAGATTTTGCTCTCTTTCCCGGCCCCTTCTTAAAAAAAATAATAAAACATCAGCGGGCCCTTGGGGGGGGGAGGGCTCGAGCCCCCCGAGCCCCCACCCCTTGGGTGCGCCACTGATATGTTGATACGTCACATGTTTCTCCCAGTCTCAATTTGATTTGTTTTAAAAGTATCATGAGATAATTTCGGAATTCACTGACTGATATTTCTACTCTTCTAAATTAAATTAAATGTTGACAAATAAAAGAAATCCTAAACCCAGTTCAAAACAGAGCAATGTTACCATCGTCATTTACCATGGCATATACAAATATCAGAGGTCTTCGTTCAAATTTTGCTTATGTTGAAGCATATCTTGAGACGAATAAACCAGCGTTATTCTACTTCTGTGAGACCAACGAACGCTAACATATGTGAAACGGAATTCAATATTCCTGGATATTCCACTCTCCTCACTAAGCATGATCACCTAAATCGAAACCTTCATGGTCTGGTGTATACATCAGAGAAGACACCTTGTGCTCGAGATATCTCGCGTGAGGATCCTAACCAACCATACATGTGTTTTCCTTGGCCTTGCTTCCTCTACTTCATTCATTTTCTGCTTATATCGTCCTCAAAATGATGAGCATCAACAGTCAGAGAGGATAGATCAGCAACTTCTTGGTTCTAAAGATTTTGGAGAACCACAAACAAGGTTTTAAACCGTGGAAAGTCTTCAATTCAACCATTGTCAATGGACCAGAAATTCTCACATCTTCTTCTGACAAAGCTTCTCTATTTGCCAAGTTATTTGCTGAAAATTCTAGCATGGATGATTCCAATCCACCCATTACCTGAGTTTCTCTCTCGGACAGAAGTTGTTCTATCTCCGGATGAAAATATCTGTGAAGCAAGTAAAATCAGTAGTCTCTTCATATCTGTGTCAAAAGCCACAGGTCCTGATGACATTCCGGTGATTGTGCTAAAAGCCTCTTGCCAGAGCTATCACCCATCTTGGCTAAGCTTTTCAATCGCTGTGTAAGGAAATGTTTCCCTTCTTCCTGGAAGAAGTCATCTGTTTGTCCAGTTTATAAAAATACCGGAAATGCGATCACAGCAGTATAGACCGATAAGCCTTCTGCCTATCGTAAGCAAGGTTTTTGAGGCACTAGTAAATAAACGGATCAAAAAACATATTGATGACTATAAGTTACTCAGTGATAAGCAGTATGGTTCGATCATCGGGTCTACGGCCGATGTCCTGACAGTCATTACAGATCGCATTAGTAGTGCCCTTGATCAGTCATTTCTGCCCGTCTCATTGCCTGGACATCTCAAGGCATTTGACAGAGTCTGGCATAAGGGACTCCTGCATAAACTCCAGGCCTATGGAATTGCTGGTAGGGTGTTTGGAGTTATCAAATCATTCCTCACAGGTCGTTCCATGAAGGTCGTTCTGAATGGTCAATCATCCGACACACACACCTTAAATGCTGGTGTTCCCCAGGGTTCGGTACTAATTGGTCCGACACTGTTTCTAATATTCATAAATGACCTACCAGATCATGTGTTGTTGTCATTCATTGACATATTTGCAGATGACACAACAGTTTACAACCACACACACAAAAACCTTTCTCATGTGGACCTGGCTACTAATCTGAGTTCTGATCTATCGCAAATCACGTCATGGGGTGAACGTTGGCTGGTAAATTTCAATGCCACCAAGACTAAACTTCTGTCTGTTAATCATCAACGATCTGTCCAAGCATATCCCCCCATCTTCATGAAGGGTGAAATGATAAATGAACAGTCAAGCCTGGACAGACTGCTCGGTCTGAAGATCACAACTGATCTCAAATGGAATTCTTATATCTCAGAGGTGGGGAAACAAGTCTCCAAGATGATAGGATCCTTCTATCGGTCAAGCAAAATACTGACCCTGAGGCCATCCTCTACCTCTACAAATGTCAAGTCAAGCCCAAGATGGAATATTGTGCCCATATCTGGACAGGTGTCTCCAAATCATCACTATCTGTTCTTGATAGACTGCAACATCGCATCAAGGGACTAGTTGGTGAGGAGCTTTTTTCCTCCCTCCAACCTCTCTCACATCGTAGGAATGTAGCCAGCCTTTCACTTTTCTACCGTTATTACTACGGGGATTGTTCTGCTGAGCTACATGAGTTGGTACCTAAGCGCAGGGATTTCTCTCGTGTTACTCGTTTTGCTAAACAAACAGGTGAACACCCTCACTATCTTCGACTCCCCAAAATCAAGAGTAAGTTCCATTTGGATAGCTTCTTCCCTAGAACAGCATTACAATGGAACAACCTTCCTGCTGATTGTTTTCCACCAACTTACGATCTAATTAAGTTTAAGAAAAATATCAACAAATGTAATCTTGCTTAAATGGTGGATGTTATCGCAAATGTAACCTTACACTCTAGTGGCTTTTGGCCTTGTTTGGGGTGACTGACAGTAAATTAAAAAAAAAACATATAAAAAAATTACCATCCTACTCGATTTTATTAAATTAAAATTTCAATATTATTCGTGTTTTTTTCCAAAATCTTTTTTTTTTGGATGGGGAGATGGGTTTTGGGGTGTTTTTTTTGGGGGGGGGGCCTAGGATCGGCATTTTACTATACTACTACACACCACCCACTTCATAGATTGGTCACTTTGTGATCGTAATGGCTACGTTGATAACAAGCAGCCTTCTTGAGGTGATTTCTGTCTGTATCATGGGCCACCTCAAATCTTCTTTCCAGATCGATGACATTATTCAGGTGCTTCCATCGGCTCTCCGGGTAGTACAACCACCACATATCAGATCAACAGGGAGTTAGACCTCTCACCCAAACATTGAAGTATCACTCGGCAGTGATAGACACTTTTGTTTACATGTGTACTGTACATTCCAAATGGCTCAGATATATTTGTATGTAAAACTGATGGTAAAAATGAGTATACAAAGGGAGGAAAATATTGTGCATCTATTTTGTAAAGTGGCTCATTCTATAAATACGGGGGCCAATGGTGAATTCAAAGTATGCACAAATTGTATTAAGTTTTTCTCTTTAATGTGACATACAGGGTCATTTTTTTCAGGTTGTGCTTTTTAAACATGTTGTGGGACATTGGTTTTAAGTCACACATTTTGAACCAATCCGATATTTTTTTTATTATGGAGAAAAAAATAGGTGTGTTTCTACTATTTTTTGTCAAAAAGCTGTGACATTAAAAGTGTTAACATTAAACATATTTTTTCTGACTTTTCTTTGAAGAAAAACGTTTTATTTTTAGTTTATAATTATTGAGTACACCCAGGTTGTTAATACTGAGTGAGTTTTCAGCAGATAAACATCTCAGATTATTATTGAGGAGCAAATAAAAACGGCTGTCACACCGTAACATTTCGTGTCCCCTTGTGTTACGTATGAAACCCAATTCCCTTTTCATGTATCACTTAACAAAATAATACGATCACACACTCGTTCGGTAGTTCTTATACATTTGACCATCCACTACAAATAATACAGAAACTACACGTGGAATCTGAAATAGGCACGGTAAACCATGGGCTTCCAAAGTTTTGAAGTGAAATATTTCGTGAATATTTCCCTGTATGTCAACGGCTACGTGAGCTGCTGCAATACTGTACCTGGTCATGGCCTTCATCTGCAAAGCAAAGTTAACGTCGGCATTTTTTCCATGAGGCTGCTGAAGCGAAGACAAATTTTCGTGTCTACCCTTAATTGTTACGAAGTTGTTGAAGTTACGAAGTGATTCATCATTAACGAGCAAACCAAGATAAGATCGGCCTTTTTCAAATTTTTTAAATTA
>CM055816.1:35675219-35705219 GCA_029582265.1 Zoroaster sp. YZ-2022
GTCAAGTGGTCTGTGTGATTTTGTTTAACATTCAATCAGACCGTTGTCTTTGCATTCATCGTGTCTGATTTTCTGACTACCGGACAGAAGTCATTATGAAAAAACACCATCTATTCTGAAAATGAGTCTTACTTTGATTCTCATAGAGCTGTGTATTAGACAATCAAAAGATGGCTGCTGAGTGCCAATCAGACCGTTGTTCCGACATACCATTCCTGATCATACATGCAAGCTATATATTTGCCGGGTTGGTACTCATCAGGTAAAGATGATTATCTTCTACAGACTATGATCGCATCATGGCATTGCTTCCTAATTTCAAATAGAAGGGAATTGAACTATTGAGGACAAAGTATTGCGCAGTAAATGTGTATCATTTACTGCGTACAATATTAAAGACCTTCAGGAATTAATATTTTCTTGATTTCAGGTTGGCGAGTTATCCTGTGCCGATAATGTATTAAATTAATACATGACAATTATGACATTTTTGTGTAGATTAACTTCAAATAATACATTTAAACACCTGTAAGATCAAAATTAATCATTAGTTTCTAACAATAGTGGTTTAATTGTCATATTACAACACATTGGGACCAATAAAGACAATATAATATATCTTTGTTCATTGCTATCACGACTCACAAAAATGGGCAAAATACCCTAATTTCAAAATGCTGCCTCACCATGAAGGAGAAGAGTCTCCAAAACGAAATTTGGTACAGATGTAGATTAGACGTGTATTAACAAATGGTGTAAGTATCAAGTTGGTGGGTAAGTGTTGCCAAGATCAAAGGTCACCGAGAATTTCGGTATTTTTTTCGATACTTTTTGTGTCTGGAACCAAATTTGGAGCCTTGCCAAAAATTTATTAAATGAGTAAGGGCTCTATCCTTGCTTGGGGGTAACCACATGTGTCTATATAATACAGATATGCAATATGAAGCTTTTCTGATTATCAATCATGAGTATTAGGGGGGTCTGAAAATGGAAATTAATTTTATCGGCAGAATAAATTAGTGTTTTGAGCAGACTATAGAGAGAAAGGGGGTGAGATACACTTGTTTTGAGGCCAGATTTGAGTTATTTGGGTGACAGTCACCCTAGGTACCAATTATCAGCTTTGTATCTTATTTTAAAGGTGCTCTAAAGGGCATTTGAAAACGCAAAATATTCAATGACGCGAATCGTGCGCACTGGAAGGGGGGTAGCACCCCAACTTTGACGGGCCGTATTTCCGAAACGACTTGGAGTTGGAATTTCTTATTTTGCATGTGTTCATTATACCCATAGATGAATGTTAGAAATGAATTTCAGCCAAATCTGAGAGGTGACCTGTACCAATTTTCAGAATATTGGTTGATTTGACACGGAATGACCCCTGTTATTATTCTATAATGTATATAATAATGTACTGTATATCGTGTTATTGCTTGGGCAATATAGCATGATAATATCAAATATCACGATACCTTTTTTTTTTATTCAATTACGATATCAAGAACCTATTCAAGTTATCGAGATATTGGCAAATCGTGATTTAAAAAAAAATATCGTTAAAAAAAAATTGCCATTGTGAGTCAAGTCAGAAATTCCATGGGAACAAAAATTGGGACAATCATTTCAGCTTTTAGAAGTGAGAAACAAAAGCGAACTACTTTAGAAGTACATACATGTACATGCTATATAAACAAATTTGCGATTTATTGTGACACTTGTAGAAGGGTACGTAATTAGCTCTAAAGCAATCATGCGTGAATGAAAAAAAAACTAATTTCTACTCAATTGAGAATTTCACATGGTGTAGGTATGTGACAACAAATTTCAAGTTTGAGCAATGTGAAACAAAATCCAACAAAATGAAACAAAATCCATTGAAAAGAGCTTTAAAAATACTTTAAAATGGTGTAAAAACTTTCTTCTCTGTGGAGTGAATATTAACAGTTAACAAATTTTGAAGTTAAATACCCATTAATTGCCCTCACCATTTATAAGAAAACATAAGAAAGATTGTGACCCAAACTGAGGCTTTTTGTGAATCAATATTTCGTAACTCTCTTAATGCTCAACATATTGAAATGATTTCATCAGTGAAGAAAGACCATTGAAAACACTTAAGAAATTAATTAATTAATTAATTAATTAATTACTGTTGAGCAGACATATACAGTGTAGCGATCCTTCAATACAAAGCTGGGCCCCTTTTCTTTTTTGGTGGCATTGTCTTTCACTAATGTTCAAAGAGATAATGCAGAATAGGAAATGCTATCAAATCAGTATGATAATTTAAGTCACACAATCAGTTGATTTAAAAAATGTATATTTTTCACATTTGGATACTTAGAAGAAAAAAAGTGTGGTAATAAAGGTTTTCTTTAATATTAAATGTTTAGATTTTTTTGTGAAAGACGAGAGTGTTGACAAGTGTTTATTTGTAGGGCCTAATCTTATTGTATAATCTTTTATTCTATTCTTAGTATTTGAGCAGCTGTGATTTCAAAAATCAAAATATAAAAATGGGAGCAGCCGATTCCAAAAGTGTCAGTAAAATTAACCTAAACTTGCCATTGCAACAGCGATGAACCAACAGACCTTTTCTATGGTAAAAAATTAATAAAGAAAATGGGCTATAAATTGGAGTGAATGGAAAAAATTGTATTTTTAACATTAATTTAATTCCCATTTTCACTGGAGAGAGAGGGGGAGGGTGATAAAAAATATTAAAAGGGGAAATTCAAAAACAAGACAAAAGAACAAAGAAAAATTAGAAAAAACATTAAAGCGTAAAAAATAAAAATGCTGTGTTTCCGGTAACATTTTTTTTAGGCCTAAGCATAGGGAAAAAAAACCAAAACAAGAGAAAAACAAGGAAAAGGAAAACAAAATGGTCATTGTAAACATCACGTATCGGCATTAGCCAATCACATTGCGAGAAATATGTGACCAAACCAGCATCCGAAAAACTCCCAAAACAAGCCATTAATTAAAATCCATCATCATACACTTCATAAATGCATCATTTTGATAAAACACCACAGATTATATATAATTTCATGATTTTTACTTTGAATGCATTTTTGGCGATAAATAATAAATCATTAACGTATATTTTGAAGGAAAATTGTACGACGATATTGCACTGAAATTTTCAATCGCGTCTACCGACTTCGGCAGGGCCAGTAAGTACTTTGGCGGAGCCAGTAAATACCCCTGCAGAACGATAGATTTGGCTAAGATTGGGCACAAATGTAGAGTAATGTGTGCGCTACAAGGTGCATAACCTTTAAAAACAGATCTATACTCGCATTCAAGAAAAAAAATCAATGAAAAATCGAGCTAAAAGTTTGGATGATAACTTTCGCACCTTCTGAGTATTGCACACCAAAATTTCAAGATCCGGGATGAAGGGGAACTTGTGTACTACGTCATCAGGTAGGTCTTGTTCCCAACAGCCCTAGTGCATACAAGCTATGCGCGATCGTCAGAACACATCGCAGCCCGACTGATTAAAAGGCCGTGCACAAAGGCCGAAACGTGAACTTGATTCGCGATGCATATTCACATACCTACATGGTGTCAACGCAATTAGTCTTACTTGTCGTCCTCACCATGCAAAGCTACAAGTTTACCTAATCGTAGTACTATCGAAAATCGCAATATACGTATGTTTGCCGATATATTGTGGATGAAAAAAAATCAATATCGCCCAAGCTTATATATCATCTTTTATTGTGTGTTGGGGAAAAACAAAGAAATGAATTATTGCTAGGGACATGTACATGTACATGCTGTAGAAAATGTGTGTTCAAGGCTTTGAAATGTACTTCAAGTCATCAAGATCTGCGTGCACAATGTGCTTTCATGATGTGCGTTCACGATGTGTGTTCACGATGTGTGTTCACGATGTGTGTTCACGATGTGTGTTCACGATGTGCATTCACAATATGCATTCACAATGTGCTTTCAATATATGCACTTTGCAGATGTTCGTTCAAGGCTTCAAGATGTGGGTTCACATGTTTCCTTTTGAAATTGATTCCTGGTTTGAAAGTAAATTTCCATTTTTTTTTCAATGAGAATAGAGGGATTATCATAATCAAACTTGAATATTGAGTGTATTTCCCCCCGTTTATTTCATTTTGTAGTCGCAAACAAAGGTCCAGTCTGCCTTACCAATAACATTGTTATTGTCATCGCAGTAGGTGTAGGAGGAGGCATCATCCTGGCTATGATCATTTTCCTCATTGTATATCTGAGGAACACATCACCTAAACATCTAAACACAAAAGGTAAATGGTACCTTCTCCGTAATGGGTCTACATGTACCTGCGGGATGGTATCCCTGATTTTTTTCTAGGGGAGTACTATTTGGGTTATTCATATGATGTATTGGTCCAGACTGACACGCAAGGTCTCAAAAGGAAGCAGTGCAGTCTGGGAGGGTTATCCGGCATGTGAGAGAACTGTAACTCGTGCGCGCACCCAAGCGTTTAGTGCAGATGGTCCGTCTGTGTCTCTAGTTTAAAATTGCGTCTAGTTAAGGTGGGGGGGGGGGTTAAAGAGAAGCACTGTACAGTGAAGTACCACAGTCACGCCCAGGATTCGAACCCACATTCTGACGACTCAGACATCAGAACACAAGTCTGATGCGCTAGACCACTCGGCCGTGGCACCCCAGATTCCTTATCATGATTTGGTTATTACAATGTACATTGTATTTTCATTCAGAACATAAAAATCAAATCAAAAGTATTTTAAGATCATTTAACACAAATACTCAGTATATTAGCGCATGATTGGTATTGAGTGTCATCATGATTACTTAAAGTTGTACAGTCCTGGATCTAGACGGGTGGCCAGAGTAAACAGGTGGCCACAGTAAACAGGTGGCCTAATAAAACAGGTGGCCTAATAAAACAGGTGGCCTAATAGGTGACCACAATTATCATTTGGCCATAAATGACAGGTGGTCTCAGTCTCAATTAGCATTGGCCACAATGGACAGGTAGTCACAATAGACAGGTGACCACATACAGTAAACATTTGGCCATAAATGACAGGTGGTCTCAGTATCAATTAGCATTGGCCACAATGGACAGGTAGTCACAATAGACAGGTGACCACAGTGAACATTTGGCCATAAATGGCAGGTGGTCTCGGTCGCAATTAGCACTGGCCACAGTATGGCCATAATGGGACAGGTATACATTCTTTACCTTTAATACATGTACCTACATGTACATTGTTATATAAAAACCTTACTTATCTTATGTTTGTTTGTGTGTTTTTTTTACAGACAGTGACAGCATGGAACTTGCAGGGTAAATTATGATCATTACTCTGTCTTGTTGTGATTACTTTGTGTATGTGCCTGTGTGTCACTACGAGTATGTCTAAGGTGTAAACAGAGGACTTATAACAAAAGAGAACAATGGGTTCTCGGTTGGCGTTTATTGTTAGCAAATGTCCTCGGTTGAAAAACGTGTACAAATCTAATGGGAGAAGCCTCAAAAAGTTTTAAGTCCAACAGCAAAGAGAACAAAAGAGGCGAACAATAGGAGGTCCTCAGTTTACACCTTAGACAAGATGTGTATGTTTGTGTATACATATATCTGTCCATCTGTTCCCTTCTTGGTAGTCTGTGTTTCAAATCAGTCTCACACGGCCGTACAAATTCATCAGCAGTGGGCAGATGTTAGTTTTGTCACTAAGGCGAGCCAAGTCACCACCCCCATCCCTCCATTTATTGTGTCTTGCAAGTATTCGACGTAGACAGTAACCAACCAATTTGTAATTCTCGGCTTATTAACTGTTCACCTATTAACCCTCCTACTTCTGGTGCCTTTTTCAGACAAGTTGGTGCACCATTTGAAACCATTCGTTTTGTGAAACACACCAAGGTGTAGTGTATCCACCATTCAAAACCATTTGAATGATTTATAAGCCACTGTGTATTATATTCACCATTTGAAACCATTCGGCTATGGAAACACACCAAGGTGTAGTGTACCCACCATTCAAAACCATTTGAATGATTTATTAGCCACTGTGTATTATATTCACCATTTGAAACCATTCGGCTATGGAAACACACCAAGGTGTAGTGTATCCACCATTCAAAAACCATTTGAATGGATTTGAATGGTAGTCAAGCTTGCTACCAACACTTTTCAAATGGTATCACCATGTCTGTACAAAACCAATGGCCATTTTGGTAAGTGGAAATTTTGAGTGTCTTTGATTGTTAAACCTATAGGAGGGTTAATAGAGGGAGGTACATAGTATGTATTCCAGGCCTCGATCTTAAGGCTGTGCGTTTTCGGTTATTTCAGGAACCGGGTACCCTTAAACAAATTTATAAAAACACGTAAATACTCCTGTTTTTCAATAAATGTGGACTGATTGTAATAATTTCCACTAAGTTTGGGCGATAACACGATAATATCGAATATCGCGATACCTATTTTTATTCGATTACAATATCAAGAACCTTTTTAAGTTATCGAGATATCGGCAAATCGCAATTAAAAAAATATATCGCGATTAAACAAAAAATCGCCATTGTGAGCACTTCAGAAATTCCATGGAAACAAAATTAGAACAGTCTTTTGAGCATTTGGAAGTGAGATACAAAAGCGAACTACTTCAGAAGTACATACACGCTCTGCAAATGAATTTGCGATATATTGTGACGCTTGTAGAAGGGTACATACCTGTGGTTATTGGCTCTAAAGCAATGAATGAAATAATAATTGCGATATTATCGAAAATCGCGATATATGTTTGCCGATATATCGTGGATGAAAAAAATCGATATCCCCCAAGCTTAATTTCCACGACTTGTAGCATCCCCATTCCCTACACACAAACAAAATTCATGTGTCCCACACCTTCCACTAATCCAATAACTGTGAACAATAGGCACAAATACCAACTCGTGATACATGTACTTGGATGACAGCAGTCAACCCAAAACAAACAAGATACATCAAATTAAGTGAAAGTCAGTCGGCAAACTTCTAAAGCCTTTTTAGCCAAGTGTTCTCGAGACAATTGTGCGGCTGAAATGTTCAGTCGGAATTTTTAAAGAGTCGTTTTACGGGTAATTGGAACCGAAAAATAAGGATGTATTACTCATAAAACCTGTGAAGTTGGTACAGGTATCATTCATCATGCAGTATTATTTTATCCTGGAGTGCTTTCATCTTAGATAAAACAGGAAATGTTGAATTTACCCAAATTTGTACATCCAGCAACTTTTAAAACGTTTTGAGGCTTTGTATGGTGGATAATCAATATCGCTTCGGTTAATTTCCTTTTGTAAAACACAAAACCTAACAACAACAACAATAATGGTTAATCTCCTTTTGTAAAACACAAAACCCAGCAACAACAACAACAACAACAAAAATTTGTAGTAGTTTTGTTTGTAGTTTTCTCAAAAACCTTGTCACCTTTTGTGATGTAACTACGTGTTCATTAGTTTAATGATATATTTCTTCAACAACAGAGGGTTATATTGAACACACATTACCAAATACCAATGTTGTAACTTTCCCTTAATTGCAACATTTCAAAACGTGCTGTTTATTTATGGTAAACACTTGCAGTTTCACTTTTTCGACACTAAATGTTGAAATGAGAAAGTAGACGAGAAGATGGTCTAACGTCCTGAGAATTTCTTTGTTTATTTTAATTCATTTTCATAATCATCTTTCCTAAAGGGGAGGGTACTTGTACAGTCTACAACATTCTTATTTTGGAATCATATAAAATTTTGAAACATACATGTACTTTAAAATGAACCAAAAGGGAACATTTCCTTGTACCACGTCCTGTTTTTTCCAGTTGCAACATTTTCCAAATGTCCCGTTTATTTTTTGATAAATACTTTGTTTCACTCTTTTCAACTATGAACATTGAAATAAGATAGACCTTGCAGATGGATTATCTAATGTCTTGTAATAAAAAATCTTGATTCATAGTCATAGGTGGACCTTAAAGTGCCTATGAAATGCAAATGTATGTATACATATTTAGACAAATAGCAGTGCTTCTGGACAGTTTACACAACAAGTTTAACTGATTGGTAACTAAACACTCAGTTGACAAGACAACACAAACAATTGAGATGAGGACAAAATGCACAAATCATCCATAATTATCTGGTCAATGGTCAAACTGTGACATCACTGTTGCACGTGAATGATATGCAAATTATCATTAGTGCAGACCAAAAATTCCATAAATAGGTATCAAAACACAAATTATAAATTAAGTGATGGAGTATTCATATCATTTTCGGTTTGAGGTAATACTATGTGTTTATGTACATGGAGTGCCATGGTTGAGTGGTTTAGTGGATCGGATTTGTGTTCTGATGGCCGAGTCGTCAGAATGTGGGTTCGAATCCCAGCCTCGACCGGGGTGCTTATGTCCTTGAGCAAGGCACTTTACCATAATTGCTTCTCTCCACCCAGGGGTAAATGGGTACCTGTGAGGGCAGAGTTGGTTGTTGTGTTTGATTAGCCCCCATATGCGCTGAAATGGCATCAATTGAGCTGTATACTCCCCAGGGAGCTGAGATGGTTTCAGGAATGATTTATGAGCCTGATGAGCAGGAGTAATATTGTAATGCGCCTTGAGCACCAGTTTAGTGGATACGTGCACTATATAAGTTCACATTATTATTATTATTATTATTATGTCAACTATCGCTAAGTGAGGTACAGGTTCTAAAAAGATGTCTTTGGATAAGAGCATGCTAATCGAAGAGAACAGAAGAGAAGACCCCATGAAGTCCCTGTGGTTCTCCCTGAACCACACTCTCATGACAGTTGAGAAATAATTTATTTTCTACATAGGGGTATGAACATTTTCTCAATTTTTGAGGCCTCTCTGAACCACCATACTTTGTGAGTGGAAAATTTGATCTGGTTCCAATAATCGTATCACGTATATCAGTGGTTGGCAAACAATAAAAAAATAAAAAAATGTTGAAGCCGACCTGTGACCAGAAACCAGAGAGCTTTGTTTGGCCTTACCTGTGAAAGTTCAGTTATAATAGACAGTGAACAGGTGGCCACATTGAACAGGTGGACAGAATAATGTACATGGATACAGAGTTTTTCATGTTTCGAACTTAAAAATTACTACAACATTGTTATTTAGTAATGTACAATGTATGTTCATTTCAACCATCTAATTTTTATATATATACTACTCAAAACAATTTAGGGAACACCGTAATAATCTCAGTTAAAGCAAGATCATTTATTTCAGATAAACACAATGTTTTACAGCTAGAATTGATGAGAAACAACTGCACAATGAAACAGATGATAAAGGATGCATTTAGTGATTACACATTTCATGACATGACTACTGAAAGAGAGGGGGGGGGGTTGCAAATGAAAATCCTGGTTCATGGAACATTTCAATAACGGGTGCAGTAAATCCGGTGTTCTCTAAATTGTTTTGAGTAGGATATATATAACTTACCAAACAGGAACTTTTCCTTGTATTACGTCCTGTTTCTTTCCTGTTAATGCAACTTTTCAAATGTCCTGTTTATTTTAGGTAAACACCCATTACTTGATTATAAAACTGACCTGTGAAAGTTTAATTATAATACGAGCTCGTGTTTTAGATGAAACGATAATAACTGTTACAGTTTTTGATTTTGTGTTTTTGTTAAATAAAATTGACAATTCAACTTTTAAATGAAATTTTGCGCATAAATTACATATTTTTCTACTTTTGTATTTAAATGTTATGTGCACAAATCATGATAATTTTTTTGTTTGATAAGTTGTTTGTGTTTATATTCACCTCAGAATTTTTCATCTGACCTTTAATTTTAGTTCTGGGGAAAATTGTCGTGTTAACGAAGGACTACAAAGCAACGGTAAGTTTCCTTTAACTTCCAAAAATATTTCTGAATGTGATTGTTTTATGTTTGATTATTTTGTTGTTTGTTTTGTATCGTATTTGTTTTAATTGAATGAATGTGATCAGTGATTTATCACACAGTTTAGATTTCATGTTTCAGGTTTATTCTTTCTCCGCAGAGTCCAAATTAAATATCAAAGTACATTTTAACATAGTAATATAAAATGAAACTAAGTGAATCTGCAGAAGGGGCCCATTAGAAGCAAAGCTTATATGTACAATGTACATGTGTGTAGTTGGGTCCCTATATGCAGGCACGGGCAGAGAATAACAATGAAAAAGATTACCAAGTTCCCTGAACATTCTGCATAAGATACAAATGGAGACACAGACAAAGGACAAAACAACACTCACAAAGGTGGAATCTGATCAATATCTACTTACACCCATGTAGTAGAACAGATTTGTAAGAGCGTTTAAAAATCTCGAGAACGAGAACGAGAACAAGAACGAGAACGAGACCAACAAAAAGTGGTCTCAATACCTACAACAATGGTAACGGAAAGCTACCGACTTGAAAATAAAATTCACTTACAGCTCGGCACAATGTTTTGAGGAATCTTGAGGAATCAAGAGATGAAGACATTGTGCAGAGTAATCATTGAGTATATGTACATGTACTTGCGGCCGAGTTAGTTATTTTCTTTTATATCTATGTGAACATCCCAAATGGAACTCAAGTACATTTGTGTACAGCACATGTATAATTTGGCATCAAGTACGCCCCATTCTGTGATGGGATGTTACATCATACCCTCCTTATAATAACAACAATAATACTAATAATACAGAAGATTTATAATGCGCACATATCCACCAAGATGTGCTCAAGGCGCTTTACAGTAAACAAGAAATCATACAATAACATAACAATACAATAGCAAATGCAATATAATACTAAACAAAAAGATAAATGCATAAATGAATGTTAGTAGTCCTTATAGGCAGTACACAAAATATGAGTTTTTTAGTTTTTCTTGAAGGAGTAAACAGTTTGATGGAAGGTAATTTCTCACCATAATTCATTTAATTATTTAAAACAAATGATGGGTATTCTTTGTATCATCACCTTTTGTATCAAATATACCGTATCTATTAACATTTTGAACATTTCAACAAAGGAGAATTACTAATGGTGCATAGTCAGCCTGTAATAAAGTGTAATCATTGTAATTTGATCTGAAATCTCTTATCTCTTTGGGAACATACATGCATGTGTACATGTATGTCATTTACGTACGTATACATGTATGTAGTTTGTTTTTGTGTGATTTATTTGCAGTTGGTCATCTTGACCATCATTTTAGTTTCAGTACGAATTGTTGTCTTAGTCGGTTTCATTACGAATTGGAATTTTGAAATGTTGGCAGCTATGTACATGCATGTGTACATGTATGTCATTTATCTCTCATCTCTTGATAATAAACATTGATGACCATGTTTATTTAGACTGAAAATAGTTCAATTGCTTTGTTTTACATTACCCTTGTTCTGCGTAAAAATACAAATATGCAGCAGGTAGTTCCTTGTTTTTATGTTTTTATTTTGCAGTGTTTACATTTGATCCTTGAAAGGAAAAGACAACATTGGTATTTGGTAATGTATTTTCATTTCAAACCCTCGACATGATGAAATATACATGTACCATAAAAACTGTTATAAAAGTCTCCCCATAATACAATGATGAAAGAATAATATAATTTACATGTAGTTGCTTACATGTACATGTACATGTTTGAGGAAAACATATTTTTTTTATTGAAAACAAAATTGCCAGAAGGCAACCTTTTAAATTTATGATTCCTGTTTTATCTTTAACCCTCCTACTACTACAAGGATCAAAATCAGTAAAAATTGTGATATATTTGCCAAGGTATATCTAGTGCGCTTTTTTTTTTCACTGGTAAAAGCATTGTCTGGTATTGTTCAGGGTAGTTGAAATGACAGTCAAAACCAGTCAAAAATGGCCCTGTGTGCACATTTGGGTGAACAGTCAAAACACTGAGGCAGTTGACTGATTTTGACCTCTACAGCAACTTCCCACTAAAGTGCAGCAATAGTAGGATGGTTAATGGAAACACTTCGGACAAAATGTTTTCTTAGGATGATAGTAGATGCATACATAATGTACATGTATGTGTACCAACATTAATACAAAGTATTTAGCTCTTAATACTAAATGTTGTTAACTAAATACTGTTTCCTTTCTGTTTCCTTTACTTTATTGGCTTTTTAATTGTTGGTATGATCATACTATTCTCCTGTGCCTTGGTGTCTGTTTCCAAACATTCGCACATACATGTATGCCAATTTATTGTTTCACAACAATCTACACTCGGGTCGACAAAGGGCAAACTAATCAGACGACACCTCTGATCATGAAACCCCTTGCCAAGGCTGGCCCCAAAAGGTGTGGTCACTGTCTAGCCATGATTACACATAGCTTTCCTGTTCTGATCACCAGCTGTTATTAACCCAAGAAATCACACAGTTCAAAGGTGTAGTCACTGTCTAGCCATTATTACACATACAATATACATGTAGCTGTCCTGTTATGATCACCAGCTGTTATTAACCCAAGAAATCACACAGTTCAAAGGTGTCATCACTGCCTACCCCATTACTATGCATACATGTACATGTCCTTTTATGATTATCAGCTTAATATTAACCCTAGAAATCATGCAGTTCAAAGGTATGATGATTAACTACCCCACTAATATGCATCAGTGTTGGAGTCAAGACTTCAAAGTCAGAGACCGAGACCTCAGAGTCCGAGACCGAGACCTCAGTCGAGACCTCAGTCGAGACCTCCAATACTGCTATGCATACATGTACATTGTAGCTGTCCTGTTATCATAAACGGATTATATTAACCTAGCCCACGCGGCAACCCAGAACACAACGCACAAAAAAAATAAAAAATAAAAATAAAAAATCCACGCGATTAGCAGATGCCCCGAGGTCCTTTACCAGTCTGTTCTGTGTTTTTTTAAATGTTTTTCTTTATATTCCTCTACCCAGGCGCGTAGCCAGCCCTGTCGATCCGGGGGGGCAAAATTAAGATGATCGTCCCGATTTCATGGTTTAAATTTAATTGCGAAATACTGAATAATATTGAATCAAAACAATCGATATATTGTACAAACATGATCATCTGTGATTTATTGTTCTTTCCTTGGATCTATACTGTCTGAACTGTTGCTATTAATTTCTACACTGTCATGACTGTGATGAACTTAAACATTCATAATTAATCGTATTCGTAATGTATATATAAATTGATATACACACCGTTTACAACACACATTACACTGAAAGTTATTCGTGTACATGTCGTATAAAAACCTTTAATAAAATGTTGTGAGACAAGTTGTAAATACGTTCTGCACGTAACCCGAGTACATACTGGTTCATTGTATTGATTCAAATTTCAAGTTTTTAATGTTTTAATGTTTGTTTATATATAAATTCGTCTCTAATTAACAAAAAAGTTGAAAGATCCATCTGTAAGGTCCATATTTTATGAGCAATTTATATATCTCTCATTAGTGCATTTTGTTGCCTTTCTTGTAATGTCAAAATATATTTTTGCTGCCATGGGCTCTCCGACATATCGGAATCGGAAGCTGTAGCGTCTTCCTCTACGTATGATGATGGCTGCTCAGTCATAACACTACCAACGTCATCTAATTTCTGTCGCTTATTAAAAAGGGACGATATGTCCTGCCATCCTTTCTCTTTAGGGGCTTTGCATGGGTGTTTTGAATCAGTATAGCTCCTCAAACGGTCCCTTCGGAACTGTTTACTGCAATACCCACACTTTACCATGTCTTTCTGAGACGACGTTGTGGATTGTATGTTAACTGCATCAAAAGTTAACACAGCCAATGTAAATTTAGACTCAGATCTATGACTATGAGTGCAATGTTAAATGCCTTTCTTTGAACGAAACCTGACCGCTGTCATTCATACATGTGGACGTGGTATTGTGGTTACTTACACTGCATATAATGTACATAACGTATGATGAGATCAATTTGGCGGCCAGTTTGAAGTACATGTACGTTCTTCCTGGAAGTTGTGAGGTAATGCAATGCTATACTGTATATTCAACAGTGTCAACAGACAAAACAATTTAATTTCACGGCAACTTAATTTAGCGAATTGGCATTTTCTCACTTTTTGGAGGCAATTTAATTTCACTAATTTACATCCTTGCTATATAAAACCATAAAAATATTATATTTGGCAGCAATTTAATTTAGCGAATTGGGCTTCCTAGCGAAATTAAATTACTAGCGAAATAACTTGTTTACAGTATTTGATAAAGTGATTTCCGGGACAAAACCGGGTATAAAAACTTCAGATCTAACTTCCCTTCCTCAATCCTCCCTCTCCCGTCTCCCTTTATCAATTATTCGCTCCTTTACCATTCCCTAAATCATCCTTTCCTCCCTGCCTAAATCTGCCTGCCTCTGCATCTCTTCGTCCCAGGTCCGTCCTTCCCTGCCCTTTCCGGTCCCCACCCTCTCCGGCTCCCTCGGCTCCTTCCTTCCCTTACCCCTGCCCTACCGCCGTTTCCACCGCCCTAACCTTGCCTGCCTTAAGTTAGGCTGCCTTGGTACTCGTCCCAACGGTCCGATCCATCCTTTCTTCCATTACCAAGGCCCACATTTCCTTCTCTCCTCCCCCGCCCACCCTCCTCCGTCCTCCCTCATTTCGTCAATAATCCCCACGCTTCTAATTTCTTTCTTTACCACTTTAGTTTTTCTCCTCGAGTCCCTCCTCAATTGACCCTCCTTTTCGCTCTTCCTTTCCTTTTCTCTTTTCTTTATTTGTACCGGCCGGATTTTACTTCTATTTTTTTTCCGGGGGGGGGGGGCAGTCTGTCCCCCCTGCCCCCCCCCCCCCGCTGGCTACGCTACTGCCTCTACCGATTAATGCATTAGGCAACTAGTTTGTTATAGTATCACTAATTTAAATAGAAACAAGCCCAACATTTTGCTTACACTAATTGGTTTAAATAAATTTGCATACATTTGCTGGAGGTTTATGAATAAATCAGCAGTAGCCTCCTCGGAACGTGTGGGATCTTATTTTAGGTTGTTGTGCTGTTCAGGACTGCAATGTGTACTTTGACTAAAGGCTAATATTAACCCTGTAGATCACACAGTTCACGGATTCTCTTAAATGTTGTATTGTATGTATTTGCTTGTCATTACTACATGTACATGTAATTAACATTATACAGGTGCAGTTGTCTTGCTCGGATTTTCTTGAGCTTGCTTAATTCAGTACATCTGTTTCCTCATCCCACATTTCTGTTTTCTCCCAGTTGATAACACTCACAGGTTTTAACAGGTTTTTATCACCAAACTGTCAAATAATGATTTTCATTGTAACCAAAAAAACAACATAGAATTGGGGAAAACATACATGTAGTATTGGGAGCATTCATGAAACAAAAATATAAACAAGTATAACAATTCTTGAAATTTTGTGAAATTGGGAAATAATGGTAGTCTAAAATCATTGTTTGAAACATTATAAAATGCGCCTACGTGTAGCCTGGGAGGTTGTTGTATGAGTTTTGGTTTAGCTCAAAAAGTGTGGTGGGGACAGACGGGGGAGGGACAGACGGGGGTGGGACAGACGGGGGTCATACCTTCCTAATGGAATTACGCCCATATGCCCATTGTCACTGTTAATTTGAATTTAAGGTTACATGTGTATGTAAATGTACAGTAGACATGGAATTACGCCCGTAATTTTATTGTCCTTGTTATTTTGAATCTATGCTGACGTGTACAGTAGACCATTTAATACATACACAGTGGTCATCTTGTACACATGTCTATGAGAATCACAATGAGGCGGGTGTTCAGAATAGTGTAGTGGGATCTACTTCAGAATGATCTAGGCGCAGGAAATGGGTGAGAGTACGGGTATGAGTACTTCAGTTCTTGAGTTGTATTCAAGTATGCAGAAATAAAATGTACATAGTGTATGATTACGAGTACTATGAGTGGAGCCTTGATCTTCATAATAAGCTGGAAAATTGTGTTTAAAGGAAAGATACCATTACCCACTGTGTAATTTTAAAATCAGGTAACTTTCCATTGTGAACATACGATAATAGATCCTTCAAACCCAAATGCAATGATTCCAGCGCCATAGCCACGGCGGAGCCTTGGGGGGGGGCAAGTGCCTCCCACAAATTTCCAGGCGCCCCCCTGTGCCCCCTGTGCTATGCCACTGAATGATTCTTTTTTTTTCTTTTTTTTTTCGTGTGCAATGTTTCAATAAATTTTCAGCAGATGAACCAGTACTATTGAGAGTGAAATACACGAGGTCATCAGGTTATACACGTATTTCCCTCCCAACAGCAGCAGGTGTGCTTTATAATCTGTCTCCCATTGTTGATTTAAAAAACAAATAATGCATGTATATAAAAAAATACAAAAACAATAAATACATGTAGTTCAAACTGCAGTTTTTGTCAAATGTTTCACCGTTCGCACTTGTTTAGGGAAAAATTATATACATATATGCGCAGATTAGAAACCTAGACAAATTTGAGCTCCATTGGGTTTGTAATTTTTAATATCTTTTTATAAAGAACAAGGCATCACAATGCTTTCATTCTTAAGGAGTCTAGCGGTTGAGTGCACATACATGTACTTGTGTCCTTGAGACATTTTACTGTAATTGCTTCTCTGCACATAGGAGTATAAATGGGTACCTGTGAGGCTATAGATAATTAACCCTAACTTTCCAAAATCCTTCACTTTAGCAAAGAGGATTGAGGTTATTAGGCATACTTGCCTTTCCATGGTACATGTACATCCATGTTTGTTGTAGTGATTGCAAGGTCAGTGCTTGGGTCAGTGGACACTGTTTATTGCTCCATGCATGCAGGGAGGGTCCCTGGCCATGTACATGTATCACAAATTAGAAACACATATGTGTGCATACATGTCATGTGCTTGCTTTACTACTGAAGGATTTTGGAGGATTCAGGTTATGTGTAAGCAAGTGGGCCGATGTGTTAGATGAGCGCTGGCCTGTAGCGCAAAAAGAGATTGCAAATATGATATTTTTTGCCTCCACAAAGCAGTACTTGCACCCATGCTGTGCCTAGTGTTTAACCCTCCTACAATCAGTGCAATTTGTGAAATGACCCATTCAGGCCACTCCAAGCCATTAGCTGTTGCATGTGGCCTCCTATGGTTACCCTTCTGTGCACTGTTACAGCACTGAGATTGCAGGGTAATTTGGTCTCCATTGATACATTGCAGACCATGCTAATATGTTCAAACACAGGGGCCTTGGGTGACACACAGTTGATTTTGTAAGATTACTTGCAAAGGACAGCGGGCTTGTATGTACTAAAGGTTGGTGAAAAACATTAAAAATTTAGTGGATCGGAGCTAGTGGCCTCCATGTGTAGGAGGGTTAAATTAACCCTCCTACTATTCCTGTTTTGACTGTTGACCCAAATGTGCACACAGGGGCATTTTTGACTGGTTTTTACTGTCATTTTGACCACCTTGAACAATACCAGGCAATGCTTTTACCAGTCAAAAACAGTTGTAAATGTAAGGTTTGACTTTTAAGTGCACTAGATATACCTTGGCAAGTATATCAACATTTTGACTGATTTTGGCCCTTGTAGTAGTAGGAGGGTTAATGAAGAAATTTACTTTGTCTTTACGTAATGTTACTTTTGCAGATACTTTTATCAGAACAGAAAATCGAACATCCACAGTTCTCTTCTGGAGAATCTTCCTCCGTTAAAAAGACAGGTCTGCCTTATTCATTTTAGAACCATCGCCAAAAACATGCTGCGGGGAATTAATTAATTTATTTATTTTATTTATTTTATTTATTTTTCTGGTGAGCGATTATATCTTTATCCAAAGTTCAATACGAGAAGTATATTACCTATGTGAAGCGTGCCAGCCTGCTGTAATCCACACCATGGCATTGGTAGTCTTTAAGTCCTAGGGCCAATTTCATAGACATTCTGCTTTCCCTTTATAGCCAAGGGTGCATCCAAGAATTGTGGAAGGAGGGGGTCCAAATTTGGCACCATAGGTGTAGTCACACAGCCCTGGGTGCACAGGGGCTATTATGTTAACTTGAAATGTTTTTAGAAATTGTTTGTTGCCATGTTGATTATGGGGTCATGTGAATTTGTTCATGGAAATATTAAGAAAACTATCGATTATGCTTCATGTCAAAGAAACAGATTCTTCAAAATTACCTAAGTGAAAATGATACAAAAAGTTTACACAAAAGAGGGAAATGAATCTTACCCCACCCCACCCCACCCCACCCCAATTCTACCTCCATTTCTCAAACCTTAGACAAACTGTACGCCAAAAATTCATCCATTTTTAGGCCACATTGCTGCCTTTTGTCATGCGTATATAATACGTTGTCATCACTTGTACATGTATATAAATATTTCTGGTATAAATAACATATTTTATGGTATTTTGTGTACAACTACATGTAAGTAGGTTAGTATTAGGTAAAACTTGTAGCTTTGCATGGTGAAGAGGATAAGTAAGACTATTTGCGGTGACACCATGTGAAATTCTCTTTGAGTAATAATTAGTTCTGAAAAGAACTGGAGGTTACAACTCGCCATTTCAATCGGTATGCTCTGATAATCCTCAGGAGGATGATCAGGAGAACGATCGGGCATACTGATCGAAACATCGAGTTGTACCTCCAGTTCTTTTCAGAAACAATTACTACGCAATATAATTTCACATGGTGTCACCGCAATTAGTCTTACTTAGGTTAGTATTAGTATTACAATGTAGGTATTACAATGTAGTACACAATATTTATTTAATCTCATGTACATGTACATGTACATAATACTAAACCGATGTACATTGTATCTTAATTTGACATACACCATAAATTCAGCCATTCGTAGGACACATTGCTGCCATTTGTCATTTTTATATCAGTGATACTGTTTGTCTATATATGTGACATGTCACCACAAAATGAGCCGGAAATTTAAACAATTGAGTTACTGGTGTTTCTGGATTCAGTAGAACAAGAGCTTTCCAATGATATATAACACTTGTGGTTACAGCGAACCACCAGACCACCAGAGGGGGATTTGCGGTTTTGTTTCCGTCTTTGTTTCAAATTGTTTGTCAGAATCACAATCAAAGCTACCAACGAAATTGGCCTGAAATTGAGGTTTTTAATTGTCTGATTGAACTGAAAATTTGGAATTCGATATAAGGATATTTACAAATTACAAATATAATAACCAAAAAAATTAGACCTCCCCTCCGATTTTTTTTTTATTACTTTTCCCGCTGTACTGTGAAATGGTATAGTGCAACTTTATGCTCATTTCGTAACAGGTCACGTATTATATTTTTTGTAATTTTTACAGCTTCATTACATTAGTATTAGTAAGTAGTATTCATTTACATGTAACCTCAAATACATAATACATACCCATGTAACTTACAATACTGAACCCCTGTAACAAGAAAAATCACAATTTGTTGAATTTTGTCTTTCCATTAGCGCACTGTAAATGTAATTTTATTTTTACAGCCTGTCAAAACTGGCAACTTGTAATAATTATAATTTACAAACTGTTGATATGATTGGCAGTTTCACATGCAGGATATCTCCTTTGAGTGTTCAGACTCACATTCTCCTCAAGCGTCCAAGAGCGGATCTAAGGAAGATAATGTACATATACATGTACACATGTACATGTACACCCCTACCCCAGTTGTGTTGGGACACTAAACGACAGCATATCACAAACACCCCTGCTCCCCCAAAAAAAATATTTAAAAAAATAATAATAAATCGGACTTGAGTCAAATGAATAATGAAATAAATGTTTTAATTTTTAATTTTTTTAATTTTTATTTTATTAAAGGGACTTTTAACAGGGGATGGAATCAGTGTCCTAGTTTAAGATGAACACAGTGACTGAATATTACTGGTTCATTTATGCAGCAGCAATGGTAATATGACCTTATCATGTGGGGTATTATTTTCAGTCACTGAGTTAATCTAAAACTAGCACTCCGATTCCATGCCATGTTGATCATGATGATAATGTCTCTTTAATTTTTTTTGTTTATTGATGTTGTTTGTTTTCATTTTGTTTGTTTGTTTGTTTTTTTGGGAGGGGGTTACAAATATGTACAAATGGAAGATATCCCCTACCCCCTCTTGGGTATGTGACTGATAACTGAATTAATGAGCCAGCACTTCAAAGTTCCCAGCTCCTCCCCTCACCCCTCCCTACCCCTCCCTCCTCCTTCACCTCACCCCTCCCTCATCCCTCCTCCCCTCATCCCCTCCCCTCCCCTCATCCCCTCCCCTCATCCCCTCCCCTCATCCCCTCCCCTCATCCCCTCACTTCCTCACCCCCTCACTCCCTCCCTTCCCCTCCCCCGCTTAATTTAGAGCAAGTTTTTCATCAACATCGGCATCATCTTAAAAATGTAGCATAGAATTTAAAAATATATAAAAACACATTTTTGAACATCCATCCATGTTTATATTAGTATTTACATGTTGTTGCCTGTCTAATAGCCTGAAATCCTTAATAGACTTCATCACCTTAAAGGGGCAGTATCGTCACGATCAAAGCAGAGTTTCAACAGGGCATGGAATCAGTGTCCTAGTTTAAGATGAACACAGTGACTGAAAATCAGTGGCTCATTTATGCAGCAGCAACAGTAATAACACCTTATCATGTGGGGTATTATGGCAGTCACTCAGTTAATCCAAAAATAGCACTCTGATTCTATGCCCTGTTGATTGAGACGATACTGCCTCTTTAAATTGTTTTCAGTAACATTTTTGAAGTACAAATTCCTTCCAGCATGCATTTCATTACATGGACATTTCCTTACATTTCATTTGTAACCTACAGTATGTATAATGTGTACAAGAATAACACACTGTCCTTATAATATTTTCAAATTCCAATCTACAGTTTTCTTCATTAAAAAAATTTACTGTGTCCATACTCAAAAAAATAAGTTTACACTCTTTATATCGGTGGGAACAGGTCATATATAAAATGTACATGTTAAATTGTATGTATACAGGTTATTGTCAAACCTGTGTTGTATACCCAAGAAAACCAGTGAATAATGTCCAAATTAATTAATCTACAGTTATGTTCATATTACAAACGATCATCAAACTAATGAATAGTGGACAACCCAAACAGAACCAATGAAAAGTGTCCATATTAGACAGGTGCCCACAATGTCCAGGTTTTAAACAGTATGTATGCCTGTAAAACTTGTAGCTCGGTATGGTGAAGAGGATATGTAAACTAATTTGGTGTGACACCATGTGAAAATCAATTGAGTAGTACTAGTTCTGAAAGAACTGAGTTTAATCATCGTTTCTGATCAGCATGTTCTGATCGTCTCCCTGAGGATGATCAGAACATACCATCGAAACATCGACAGTTTCTGACTATTTCAATTCCATGCACTTTCATTTCTGTTATTTCTAAAAATCACCCCATTTAATGAAATAAATTATTTCATTTCAACCAGCTTCATCTTTGCTAATGGATCATAAGCAACCATACAATCTCCTAAAATATTGTTTGCAATTTTCTGCAGTTGCAAAGCCCCGCCTTTTCACTAACAGTAAATTTATACACTTAGGGAGGAGGCCAAAGTCATGGCACAGCCAAGCTCGAGAAGCCTGGGCCAGGCTCTAGCTACCTGGCCTCCTAATTGTCTTTGTGAGTCCTAATCCTGCACAGTACAGTACCCGCTATAATCAATAACCTGGCTTCTGGAGGGCCTAGCCCAGGCAAGCAGAGCTCATTATACAGTGTCAGTAGGCAGGGAAAAGCCTGGCCTGGCCGGGCTTCAAAGGCTTGGCTGTACATAAAATGTACAATGACTTTGGCCCTGTCCCTTTTATTCCTCTGAGGAAAGTAGCTAGACTTAATACCAACAACATGTTCAAGATCAGTATGAAAATAGTCAACTGAAGAAGCTGTATCAATATAAAATGTTTTGTGGTATGTTGATCTGCATGTGGCCCGTTTGATTTGTAGCTATAAATTTTAAATTACATGTTTATGCATGTATACTCAGAAACAAGATTGGCCATTGAAACATACATGTACATTGTGAAGGAGATACATGACTGCATGTATTAATACAAGAAATATTACGAGGGTGAATGGGGTTAATGGCACAAGCATATAAATTATGCATGTGATGTCACAAATTAAAGGGTGCCTTTCTCTCAGAGGCAAAAAAGGTCACTTCAGGAGTTTGATGATCTGACGTCACACTTCGCAGCTCGTGAATTATCCCAGATAACGGCTGTGGCCGCTATGTTTCCCCGAGATTCAATTTCTTGACCTTGGTTGCAATTAGCACGAGCCCCTGGAAACGTGACATCAGATCTTCAGCAGATGGTATTAGGGCTGATCCGTATCCGGATACCCGACCAAAACGGTCATTACCCGGTTCCCATTTTTTCGGTTCGATTTACCCGGTTCCACTACATTCGTAAACAACCTTTTAAAAAATTCGGACTTAACATTTGAGCGGTGCAAACAGAAATCTGTGACTCTTGAACAATGCACTTGTACAGACAATTATCTTTAAAATTTGAGAGATTACACTCTAATAAAGAAAAGATCGATAGTATATCCTCTGTATTATAAAAGTAAATATGTTACCATTTACAGTACATGTATTTGTAATATTCACCAGAGGTATTTTTTCAACAAAATGAAACGGGTATCCGAAGTTTACTGATTTTGGGTATCCGGTTCCCAAAAATATCCGAAAACGCACAGCCTCACATGGTATGCCGGGAGCCTGTCTTATCGTCGGGGCCAGTCTAACTCATTGGTTGATGTAGGGCACACCAAAAGCAGACACCCATATGCTCAGAACCCCCATACATGAACCAGTGAGTGACCCACTTGCCTCTGAATAAGGGTGATGTTTAGTTTGTGATGCCAATGCATATAAAGGGTATCTTATTGATTCTCCGAGCTAACTTGCTAACAAATTATAGCTCCTGTGTTACTGCCTTAGATGAAGAAACTCAAAAGGGAAGTCAACGCAAAGACCCACTTCAACGACTGAAAAAGGTGTGCAATTCAGAAAGCCCCATAACCCATAACCTCTTTCAGCACTAAGACCATGCCCATCTCGGGGCACTGTTTATCCACATCCCTCCCCCTCTTTATCGTGAGGTATAGGGTTGTTAAGTCCAAAAGATAATCTGTAATTTAAATCCTTTTGATGGTGGTTACCAATCTTCATTAGAAACAATATTGTCTCGAAGTGCAGTTAAAATTTAGAAAGAGAAATTCCCTTTAAAAAACAGTGCAGTGCTAGAATAGAATAAATAAACAAATTCTATTTTAAACCACACAACATCATAGGGCTGATACTGAAGAGGTTAATTTTTGAATATATCTTTCCAACATTAGTAGTGTCTCACCTTTTTAAAATAAACCTATTTTGGGTCACTACCACCATACCCTCCCCAAACCACCAAACCTCAGTCTCCTCCTCCCTCCCTCCTCTTCGCTCCTCTCTTCCTCCATCACCTCCTCTTCCCTCTATCCCTCCTCCCTCTCCATCCAAACCTCCTCTTCCCTCTCATCCCTCTCCTCTTCGTCTCTCTTCCCTCCATCTCTCTTCCTCCCTCCATCCTCTCCTCCCCTCCATCCCTCCTCTCATCCCTCTCCCCTTCCCCTCTTCATCCCTGCCTCTCCTCTCTCCCTTCCATCCCTCTCCTCCTTCCTCCTCCTCCCTCCCCTCCCTCTTCCTCCTCCTCTTCCTCCTCTCCCTCCCCTCTTCCCCCTCTCACTCTCTTCCCTCCTCTATCCCTCTCCCTTCCCCCCTCTCTTCCCTCCCTCCCCTCTCTCTCCTCTTCCTTTCCCTCCCTCTCCTCCCTCCTCATCCCTCATCCCTTCCCCCCTTCTCCTCTTCCTTCCCCCTTCCCTCTCCTGTTCCCTCCCCTGCCCTGTCCTGTTCCCTCCCCTCCCCTCTCCTCTCCTCTTCCCTCCCATCTCCTATCCTCTTCCCTCCCCTCTCCTCTCCTCTTCCCTCCCCTCTCCTATTCCCTCCCCTCCCCATCCTCTGTTCTCCTTCACACCAAGCACCATATACTTTTTGCAAGAGTTCTGCTAAACTGTTTCTTAATATAAAAGGCTGGAACAATCATACCATGTTGGGGTGAAAAGTCTAGCACTTCATACTATCAAATAATTGCTTGCTGCCTGGGACACTAGCAAATTAATAACCATATTAAGCTTCAAAACTACCAGGTATACAGGTACAGTATGTGTGTGTATGGTCAGTTTGAATGGTCTCTGTTGGCTAGACCCT
Organism: Zoroaster sp. YZ-2022; assembly: GCA_029582265.1. Lineage (NCBI taxonomy): Eukaryota > Metazoa > Echinodermata > Asteroidea > Forcipulatida > Zoroasteridae > Zoroaster > Zoroaster sp. YZ-2022. The sequence goes on from CM055816.1 coordinate 35,699,576, forward strand.
TATCATACAAGCCATCTTTAGTCATTCCTTGTACTCAATGATGATATACAATACTACTAATAACATCATGACATAAAAGGGGCCAGACTATTTTCACTTTGTGTCCATTGATTCGTATGGAAGAAAAAACTAGATGGTTGCATCATGCATAAAGGTTTTTGGGTCATGTCATTTCACTGCTAGATAAAATGCTGAGTCATGTCAGCATCGTGAACTTTAAATGCAATGTGAAATTTTTGCTCAAGTTAAAATGACTTCTCAACTTGCAAATCATCATTCACCAAAAATATTAGGGTTTGGACACATCATTGCATTCAGATTCACATGAGGTATGAAAATATGCTCCTTTGCAAGAGAGAGGGGCCTCAGAGGGGTAAATCCATTTACATGCAATTTCTAAAAAGTGATGCAAGTTCTAAAAAAGTGCGGAATCTCCGGGACTGACGAAGTTAAAGGTGAAAGTTTTTGGTGTGCCAAGGAATCTGTAATTTTGTTGTCTTTTTCTCTTTCTTTTCCCTTTCTTTAGTGAGCGCTCCTTCCAGGAAACCAAAGAAGTACAAATGTCCACTGTCAGCAGGTATACAAATATAATCTTCTCTTGCCAGAATATAGGGAAAACAACAGGCACTAGATACTTCAAAGTGGTAATAGGCTGGTTTGGGGGGGTGTTTGGGGAGGGGGGGTATTTATGGAGAGAATCAAAATCAGCATATAAATTTTCTTTTACTAATTTTGTAATTTTAGTTGCTGATGAGGACGCATATGAGGACGCATATGAGGAGGTAAAAGTCCCTGATTCGATGAAGAAGTCTAAATCTGGGGGTAAGTTAAAATAATTGTACCTGTACATGGTAATTAAGAAGGGTGAAGATGGGACACGTGAGTAGGCAGCACCCTAACCATGCTAGGGTAACTTTCTTATCACCCTGCTAAATGCAACAACAGTGGTCAACAGTGCAACAAGATCCATAATTATGTGGATCTTGTTGCACTTAGCAGTGAAGGGTTCAGTAAATTGGACTGTGGTTTTTCAATCACAGTGCTGTCTGCAACAACATACGAGGGGATTATTTAGCTGCACAAGCTTTGTGCTTCTCTGCTATGGTAATCATCATTGTCCTTTCCCTTGTTTGCCGCAAGCGCATGCTTGTTATTTTCGTTTTCTTTGCTTCTTTTGTTTTCTTTATTTACATAAAAGTAACTTCTCTTTTGTTTCCCTTCTTTATTACATATTAACCAGTTCCTTTTGGGCACCGGAAAAGCCGTGTTTTTCCGAGCCTGACCCCGTGGCGGGTTTATTTTTACCACACAAACACGACCAATGGTGCTCACCAGCGTGACCGGGGAGACCGCGTCTTCCACCGTATGTTGTATGGCTAGTTGCCGACGTCGACCGGGAATTCCTATAACAAATATTCCCTGAGAATCCTGTGTGGCATGTTTTAGATGCCTCATGCGATCCGCTGTCCCAAAAAATTGTGTGTATACACGGCCTCCGACGCGAACTGGTTAAACAATGCTAAATGCAACCAGACACAACACAGACTATTTTGTTATACAAACACAGTCCAGTACTGAATGCAACAAGATACAACAGATTTGAGTCATCAGTACTGGCTGCTGAATGCAGCAACGTCCATCAGAATTTTACAACAGTTGCATCCTGTTGCATTTAGCATGATTAGGGTTAATATTAATCTATTGCATTACGACACTTGTCAAGTAAGATTTCTAAAAAATATTGGTACAAGGAGCCAATTGAAACGTTTTTTTTACCAAAAAGGGTTCTTCTAACAGTATAATTCTTTTCTTCTTCTGTATTTGAATTGTGCGATTCTTAGCTGTGGTAAAACCACTCAAGATATTTATTCTACAAAAATGAGCAGTTCGCATTGTAAACAATGTTGGGTTCTCCTTTATTTGAAAATCTCAAACTTTTTAAAACTGGAGACATCTTAATTTGGGGATATTTAATTTTAAATACTCACAACTTGCTGTTCCCTAGTTTTGCCATGGTTTACATTAATTGCTTCTGTTTCCTCCTCTATGAGACTTGTAGTTCATCAAAGGGTAATATTTATGTAAATTTTAGGAGGACAGTGCAATCCAAAAATAGACTCTTACAGAGAGGTGTTTTGTTTTGCTGACTGTTACTGACGCCTTTTGTCCAAAAACTTACAAGTTGCATTTTTTAATCATATTTGTAAAAATCTTTATTTTAATTTGTTTCTCTGTTTATTATATATACTTTTTTTTCATAGTCTCTTAAATGAAGCTACATTTGTCCCGTCGTATTCTGTCATATTAATTGTGTTCTGTCTCTCCGTATGGAAGGCTTACAAAAGCTCTTTCCCATTTTCCACACATGTTAAAGAGCTAACCCTAACAGCCCAAACCATTCAAACTCCCCAGCAGGGTTTGTTTGATTTTGATGGACCTTGGGTACCGTATAGCCCAGACAGGATATTTTGCATGGGGCCGGGTGTCCTAATTCAGCTGGTGCACAGTTGGTAGTGTTTGTACAAAGTGTTATTTTTGGCAGATTCAGGAAGGCTCTTAACAGAATAGTGGAGGGGTTAGGGTTAAGATTAATTTTTTCCTTATTTGGTATAATTATAGCTATAGTTTTGTTGCATCTACATGTACATATATTATTATATGTATTGAATAAGTGATGTAAATTTATTTCTTTATGTTGGCATGAAATAAATGTTTTTAAATATGTTTCTAAATATATGTTTCTAAATATACGTTTCTAAATATGTTTCTAAATATATGTTCCTAAATATATGTTTCTAAATATATGTTCCTAAATATATGTTTCTAAACATATGTTTCTAAACATATGTTACTAAATGTATGTTAAGTATGTTTCTAAATATACTACTCAAAACAATTTAGGGAACACTATGGTGCGGACATCTGCTTTTTAGCTTCAAATAATGAAAAAGTGATTGAACGTTGGCGGGTGATTTTACTGTGCTTTTTTCAAGAAAGAAGATTTTTTGTTCACCTACACTGTACTGGCGACCAAAAGGGACATCTGCTTTTCTGGTTTCACAACCCCGAAAAAGGATCGAACATTTTGACATTTTGCGCTTTGCCGAAAGCAGATTGACGTTTACACAGGTGATTATCGTTTTTCGGTTTCCCCAAACCAGTAGAACGAACGTTTGGACAAACCATTTCTAACTTTCCGATCAAAGCCAACAGGAGCCTAAAGTCTTGTTTGTGCAGAACAGATTGAATGATTTGATCTACTCCCTTATCCAAAACATGGACGAATCCCCCCCAATGCAAAAACGATGCGTGATAACCGTCGCTGAAAACAGGGGCGGTACATCACAGATCAAACGGAACGCGCCTACCGCCCTGTCGGACATTGTATTGTGACGGATTAGTCCATTTTTTGATAGAGTAGACGGATCAAATTATTCAATCTGCTTTTCTTCAAGCGCAAAGCAGACTTGTGTCCACTTTTAGCCACTGTTGAGAAAGTTCGATCCGCTTTCAGGAAGCAGGAAAGCAGAAAATGGCTTGTCCAAAACGTTCGTTCTACTTTTTCGGGTTGTGGGAAACCAGAAAAGCAGACGTCCACTTTAGGCCACCGTGTGACAAAATCTGCTTTTTCGGGGAAGAAAAGCAGAAAATTGATTTGTTTTAATCTGCTTTTCTGGTTGTACGAAACCAGAGAAAGCAGATATCCACTTTTTACCGCCAGTGTAGGTGAATATAAAATTTTTCTTGAAACTGAAAAAAAGAAAAGCAGAAAATGGATGTTACCAAAATGTTCAATCTACTTTTTAGGTGGAAGAAAGCAGAAAAGTGAAAAATGCACTAGCCAACAATGTTCAATCTGTATTTTTATTATTTAGAAAAGCAGATGTCCACTTTTCGACCTCCATAGAACACCGGATTTTTAACATCAAATAGGTTTGAAATGTTCCATGAACCGGGATTTTCATTTGAAACCCCCCCCCCCCTCTCTCTCTTTCAGTAGTCATGTCATGAAATGTAATCACTACAGGCATCCTTTATCATCTGTTTCATTGTGGAGTTGTTTCTCATCAATTCTGTGAAATATTGTGTTTTATCTGAAATAAAGATCTTGCTTTTAACTGGAGATTATTCCGGTGTTCCCTAAATTGTTTTGAGCAGTATATATTGTAGAGTTTATAGCTAGGTGGCGCTGTCTGTCGGGCTGGAGGGGCTTGGTGCACGCTGGTAGGAAACAGCCGCATGCTGTTCGGTGCGCATTTTGCGTTGCAGCGTGCGCACGCACGCCACGAGAGGCGGGAAAAAGAGGATAGAATAGTTGCCGTCGTAGAAACAGGACGGGAGCCGACTGAGTTTAGACTGAACGATAGTCCCAGCACCCTGACAGACAGCGTAGCAGTCAAGGTAGATTATACATTAAAACCCAATTAATGTTGTGTTTACCTGATTGATATTTGATTCTGTGAATAAAGATATTGTTAAACTGAATCCCAGTCTCCTGTGTGTTCTTATGTCCGGTCCCTTGCCATACGAATAGAACGCACGAAGAAAGAAACGTTACAATATGTTTCTAAATATATGTTTCTAAATTGTTGGCAATGCAAAAGTTATTTATAGTGATTGTATCCACCTATTTATCATGTCAGGTGCATCGTCGGGTTATGAAGAAGTCAACATCGGAGCTTTCAAGAAACCAGCTGAAAGCAGTGAGTTTTCAATTTCATTCACATTTATTGCAATGTTAAGTGAACTCTCATTTCCTTTATGTCAAAGATGTATCGGCCCTCCCTATTTTCTCACTATTTTACCGGCAGTTTTTCTGGGAATCTTCCATTATCTGTTGATGAAACAAAAACAAATAATTTTCAGAGGGAGGATTTATAGTAAATTAATTTATGGTCTCATCATAAAATAAATTGAGTACTTTATTTTCAGAAACTTGATTTAACCGTTATTATGTGCCCAAGTGAATTCATGATGAGACTTACTATCAATTTAATTTGAGAAATGCATATACTATAAAACCATGCCTCTGACAAATTATTTGCTATCCATTCCCCAAGTAAAATAGTATTGTTCCTATGAAAAAGAAATTGAAATTACTGATAAGATGGCAACAAACATGGGCAATACATGAGATTTTGTTATTCCTTTTATAAAGTGTAATATTCCATCTAGTGCTGCACCAATTACTTGGTTACTCAGTTAACCAATTGTATATATGATTACGGTTTGTTCATCCGAAAACTACTTTTAAAAAAGTTCATGCAACATTTTTTGCACCAACCAGTACAAATTTTAGGTTGGGTGTTTCGAGGGTACACCAAAAGTGCACCAATAACACAGCTCTGGTGTAGTTTTGGGGTACACCAATTTTTTTCAAATGCCTACACTAAAACTGCACCAACTTGGCACCAAAACGGCACTAAAGTTGGCTAAGGGAAATATGCTCCTTTGCAAAGAGAGGGCCTCAGAGGGGTAAATCCATTTTACATGCAATTTCTAAAAGTGATGCAAGTTCTAAAAGTGCGGAATCTCCACTGACGAAGTTAAAGGTGAAAGTTTTGGTACCAAGGAATCTGTAATTTTGTTGTCTTTTTTCTCTCTTCTTTTCCTTTAGTGAGCGCTCCTTCCAGGAAACCAAAGA
>CM055816.1:35710219-35796238 GCA_029582265.1 Zoroaster sp. YZ-2022
AAAAAATAAAAAAATAGCACGACTCGTCAGGTGCAGTATGCTATAAGGCTTACGGCAGGTTTCGTCTCATGAGACTGCACGACCTGCCTGTTAAAGAATAGTAGGGGAAATTATATATATTAAAAAAATAAATAACAAATTAAAAATAGGAAATCTCACCTATTATGTGAAGAAAAAAAAAATTGGAGGAGGAACTAGGAGGGTCTAATAATTAACGTTGATGTATCTAAAAATTGAAAGAAAAACAAATACAAAATATTTTATGTTGACGGAATGCAGTAAAATTAATGATAGTTTATGTGATATAACGTTAAAAATACTGAGGTAGACCAATTAGAAGGAGATAACAAAAAAATTATTTACACATAATAAAATTCGGGTTATAATTATGAGCTTACCGTAAGATGAATAAACAAAGTCAGTAGAAATATGATGATAAACAGGAACAAAGGATAACAGTAGGATGTAGAAATATGATGCAACAAAATGTGTAAAAACTCATGAAGTAACAAAAACACGTCCATCACATCTGAAGGTAATTAGTGTCGTGGCCGAGCGGTCTAGCTTACCGGATTCAAGTTCTGGAGTTAGCAACAGTATGTGGGTTCGAATCACGGCCGTGACACTTGTGTCCTTGAGCAAGACACTTAATCATAATTGCTTCTCTCCACCCAGGGGTTAAATGGGTACCTGTGAAGGCAGAGTTGGTTTGCTCTATATGCGCTAGAAATGGCAGCAATTGAGCTGAATACTCCCCAGGGAGCTGAGATGGTTTCAGGAATGATTTATGAGCCTTATGAGCCTTATGAGCAGGGATAATAATATAATGCGCCTTGAGCACCACTTAGTTGGTGGATACGTGCGCTATATAAATCCACACATTATTATTATTATTATTAAAGCTATTTAAAATAAAAATAAAAATCGTATATTGCGTTTATTATTAACAAAGAACACATAAGCATTTTAATAGGCTGGTAGAGCGTTGAGCGCGCGCGTAAACGCGCGTGTGAAAACAATTTTTTTTACACAATAAAAGAGATGAGACAAGATAGGAGGATGGGTAGCAGTAGGCTAATAAAAAATATAAATAAAAGAGGCTAAATCTAATTTAAAAAAATTATATATAAATAATAAAAAATAATAATAATATAAAGAGACTGGCTTGAAAAAGGCAAACACAAGATTTATTGAGTGAAAAGTTTAGAAAAACAATTTATTTATTATTAATTTATTCAAATATTAAAATAATAAATTAAACTTTTATACTTTTTTCTTACTAACTCCCTTATTTAATTAATTAATTTATTTTGTTAGTGTAAATGATAAGGGGGAATAGGCTATCTTTGATGGATTCCCTGTACCCGAGTGTGATCATAGCCACAGATGCTCAGTACATAACAGGGGCCAGCCTATTTTTGACTGGCTCTAGCAAAACCCTAAACTTGGACCCAATTTTCAAAATTGACCTCCCAAATTTATCGTGAAAATTAACAATGTTCCCAACAACGTTTCAGGATTTTTCTTTTCCATCAAAATCTAGAGAAATTGCTCTATATGGTGACATGAAAACTGGTCCCTCAAACTGGTCCTTCAAACTGGTCTCTGGGGTCATTTTTTGAACTTTTCATGACTGTTACGCATTATGGTAAATGCAGAAAAGTTTTGGGTTTTGCCAGAGCGGGTCACATTCAAGCCTCTGTTTGCCCACTGTGGATTTATTTAGAAGAAAAACAAGATGGCTCTTCTGTGAAGAAGCTCGGCATCACTTATAAATAAGAAAGAACAAAAACAAACTGCTCATTTTTGAGCCAAATTATTGTAATATTCCAACCCACGTTACAAATTCTCTTTTTTGAGGAATTGAAGAAAATTTATTATCACTCAGAATTAATATTGATGTAAAAATCGTGTGGACATTGAAGAAAGCACGGTGTATATTAATTATCTATTTTATTGTTAATATTTGTAATCGGATGTATATAGTTACGCAGACTCTTACCAAATTGTATGAGTGAACATTTGTAGTCGGTTATGTATAGTTATGCAGACTCTTGCCAAATTGTATGAGTGAACATTTGTAGTCGGTTATGTATAGTTATGCAGACTCTTACCAAATTGTATTAGTGAACATTTGTAGTCGGTTATGTATAGTTATGCAGACTCTTCAGCCAAATAGTTTATTAATGAATCTGTTTTCGTTTTAGTTTTTCCTTAGTTTGTTTTTGCTTTCCATTTGTTAATTTGGCAAACCATAAACCTAGACCCAATTTTCAAAATTGACCTCTCAAATTTATCGTGAAAATTAACAATGTTCCCAACAACGTTTCAGGATTTTTCTTTTCCATCAAAATCTAGAGAAAATGCTGTATATGGTGACATGAAAACTGGTCCCTCAAACTGGTCTCTGGGGTAATTTTTTGAACTTTTCATGACTGTTACGCATTATGGTAAATGCAGAGAAGTTTTGGGTTTTGCCAGAACTGGTCTCATTCAAGCCTCTGCCCACTATGGATTTATTTAGAAGAAAAACAAGATGACTGTTTTGTAAAGAAGCTTATAATAATAAGAAAGAACAAAAACTAATTGCACATTTTTGAGCCAAATTATTGTAATATTCCAACCCACGTTACAAATTGTCTTTTTTTTTAGGAATTGAAGAAAATTTATTATCACTCAGAATTAATATTGATGTAAAAATCGTGTGGACATTGAAGAAAGCACGGTGTATATTAATGACCTATTTTATTGTTAATATTTGTAATCGGATGTATATAGTTACGCAGACTCTTACCAAATTGTATGAGTGAACATTTGTAATCGGTTCTTATGTGTAGTTATGCAGACTCTTCTGCCAAATATTTTATTAATGAATCTGTTTTCGTTTTAGTTTTTCCTTAGTTTTTGCTTTCCATTTGTTAATTTGTTCATCAAGTACTGATGTTTAACTAAGAAAATGTATTAATTTTACAAAGATATATAGTTAAATTTAACACGATATATGAAGTTAGATTCAAGTGTGGTATCCATCTTCGAATGTGCCTAATTAACTATTGACAATATGCAGCTTTATTTATCATGATGGCTTTCTCCAAATTTGTAGTAGTTTTTGTACTAATTTTTGAAACGGTGGCTGTTTTATGATAGATGTATTTCTTAAAATTATATGGATTGAGGATTATTGTAAGCATTTTAATCATTTTTTCTTGAAGCCAGACGAATTTGTATAAACAATCAAAGTTATTTTGTCTCAATATTTTTATACACAGAATAATATGCAAGTTATTACTAAAGAATTATTAAGAAACTAATCAGTACTTATAAATGCCAATAGATTAATCGTAATGTAAAAAACTAAATTGTAGGCCTAATTGGGATATATGATATTTTTTGTTGGCCGGTTGAGCAAATGTTTATTTTTGTCAATTATTTGTATGTAAATCGGAGCCAGTGCTTAACACTGTTGTACTCCCATCCAGAGAGATCACATTTCAATTCGTTATTACAGTTTTAAAGTCAGATGTATTTATGAATATGCTAGATTTAATTTTCAGATGTTTTGCTTGTGTATACGTTATGGATTTTGTACTGCACTGGTGGACCATGCGATTAACTATTTCTCGTTAAAGAGATAGAGGGCCCAACAAAACGGGCAGCGCACTTCCCCCTCCCCCCAACACACACGCATTCGTACATCTCAGCATAACCGAGGACGGAGACCTCTATAATGTTCCCTTCTTTTGTTCCCATTGTTATTGGACCTTAACTTTTTGCAGCAATCTCCATTGGATTTGTACACAACGCGCTTCCGATGATATCTGAGAACAAAGAACTGGCAAACGAGGACCTATGTTATCCCTTTAGATATAAGTCCTCGCACTATACTATATGTAGTACAAGCGCATATTGTTAAGTATCTGAATTGGCCCCTTAAACGTTTGATAGATGACGCAGTAGTCTGCTTCTAAATCACACTCCTGTTTGTAAACCACACTCATATTTTCCCACCCCAATGCAGTTCCTAGTCCTCCTGTGAAATGTCAATGCCAAGGCCTCCTTTTTCAAAAGCACCAATCATGTCCAAATAATCAAAATTCATTTTATTTTTAATTTGTAGTTACTGCTTCCCCTTGTTATAATGATGCCTTAAAGGGAATGGCCCTTCTTTTTTTTCGAATCGAGAGGTTTGTTTGTCAACCACAGTCGTTTTATATACTACTCAAAACAATTTAGGGAACACCGGATTTTTAACATCAAATAGGTTTGAAATGTTCCATGAACCGAGATTTTCATTTGCAACCCCCCTTTCTCTTTCAGTAGTCATGTCATGAAATGTGTAATCACTACATGCATCCTTTATCATCTGTTTCATTGTGCAGTGGTTTCTCATCAATTCTGTGAAACGTGTTTATCTGAAATAAATAATCTTGCTTTAACTGAGATTATTCCGGTGTTCCCTAAATTGTTTTGAGTAGTATATTTTACCTCTGAAACGACGATGATCTGTCCAATGGGAGTGACATACACTTGACTGAAGGTTAAATTGAGGGGCTTTAATTCTGTATCACCTCCCCTTATATCCACCAGTGCTATTGGGTTGTATGACTTATGCGATTTCTTTTGGATGTTAAATTTTAATCAAGAGTGTACTTCATTGTTAATTAACTGTGAATTATTTGTTTTTTAATTGCGAATTATTATCTATAAAAGTTGGTTTTGAGATGGTAATGCTACTAAGCATTATGAGAAGTTTGTTAATCTAATATGCTATTTGAGAAGAATCTGAATGAAAAATCAAAACCGAATTGGACCACCAGAACAAATGCGAATATAATTATTTCCACTAGATTCTCGTTCACGACAAAAACTTCTTTTTACCAATTGATTTAGGCCTATGTAAATAAACAATTATCTGTTGATTATTACCATAAATACTTTTACAGAAATGTTATCAGAAAATGTATAATTTTGTAACTTTCTAATTTCCAAATATATATTCCATTTCACCGATTTTATAATTAAGCAAACAATTGTTGATAATTTGTTTATTTTTACTCAGTACTAGTACTCTATATTGAATGTTTAAACGGAAGAATTGACAGTGGGGTTATTTCATGTCAATTCATCACATCTCCTGAGATCAATCTCTCGAATTTTACATTTGTTTTATTTTTATTTAAGTAAAAAAAGAATTTTTAGAATACGAACATGGGTGACTGTACATGTGCAATTTGTTATTTTTTTTAAATCGCAAACCAGAGGTACATACCTAATGAAAGTGCGATGATAAAGCAAAAGTTGAATGACCTGTATCTCTCAAACATTCTGACGATAATTGCAAACATTTAAGGTTTTCTCATAGAACAGAACATCATTACCCAAATTAATTTGAAGAAAATCTGTGAGTTTGACCTCAAGAGGAGAGATGATTTGACACAGAAAATAACCCCGGCGAGGAATTATTTTATTGGGTACCCAGTTGTGAACGGTGCCGAGATCCATGTCGTTTCATTGTCGAATACCGTGAGAAGTAACTCACTTCTGTAAGTGAACTAGAGACCTATTAGAAATAAATAACTGAAGTTGTTTAAAATGCATGTTCACTGTCATGTTTTTATTCTTATAATACCGATCGTCTATATACAAACCATAACTCCTCACTGCTGCTTCCCTTCCTCCCATACACCTCATTCTAAATACCATATACATTAATTTTTAGTATTTTACTGTGGTTTGGAACACCTTGCTGGACTTACCATGGAGTATGAGTTGGTTTACTACCTTGAAAAAAACAGGCTTTTATTCCGCCAACAAATTATTAAAACAACAAATTATATTTACAGCCTAAAACCTGTCCATTTTTACACTTTAATACAGCGATAGCGCACACTTGTAGTGTCTACTTGGGGAATCTCTTATCTGTTAAGTACCCGCAAAGCAACTGTGCCCCCTTCCGTGTTAACCAGAGTCCTTGCCAAGATTAGTCCCTTCTTCTCTAGATCTCCACCGCCCCGTACTGGCTCTACAATTCCGGCACTGGAAACCTCCAATGGTGTGACCATTTTCCGGGAAATATAGTCTCGTGTCCGGGTGGTATAGTTGTTGTCTGCGAGACAACAATTCTAGCGCATAACGATATTCCAAACCAGCTTGTACATTTCAGATGTTCCCCATTGAGTACCATTTCGCACCTCTTGAAGTCCAATTTACCTCCTGTTGGGAGCAAAAAGTCCATTCCAAGTATTCCCTGAACACTTACTTTGGCGAATACTACTCGAACGGGATAAGTTGTCCTCCCCACTTGCACTTCAATCTGTGCTGCGCCTAGAGTTTCCAGAGGCTTCCCGTCCGCTTGAAGTACACTCACACCCTGGTCCTCCAGCCAAATCTCCTCTCAGGCGGTATCATGTAGTAAACCTCGGTCGATATGATTGTGTCTGTAGTTCCAGTATCAACCAGCATCCGAATTTTTAATGATCGAACCTCTCCTTCAACAAATAATCCAGCCTTGGCCGACACTAGAGGTGCTAACACCCTCCTTGCTGTATCGGTCAACGGCGGGCCTAGTCCTTTTTGGTTATTTCTTGTTGACCCTTCTGTGCAGCCAGCCCCTCCTCGGGTCCCAGGATGGGCTGTGACTCGTTTCCCTGTTCTCTTTTGCTCCTTTTTGTCGGGCACTCGCATGCAAAATGCCCATGTCCTTTACAGCTAAAACAAATGTCTTTTGGCGCTGCCTGACGCTTTGGCCTCGGACGGTAAATTCTCGTACCATGTTTCCTCTGTGTCGGTGTAGCCTCGGGCTGTGACAGTGGCCCTCTGGAGGACAGCTGTTTGTCAACTAGGGCTTTCACCGTATCACGGACATGCTCATCCAAATCGTGCATCCTGCACTTTTTCCTTTGTATCTCCACAATACCTGACCACTGAGCCTCTATCCGTTCGTAATTTTCAGTTGACAAGGCTGCTCTTATTGCCTCCTCCAAAGTCGATGGATTGGCTCTGAAAATTCCCTCTCGAATCGTCTGGCTAGCGATCGCGTCAGAAAAGTGGCCTCGCGCGAGGCGGTCTTTCCCTGTTTCTGTAAATTCGGGGTATACCATTGCCGTCAGGTCGGTGATAGCCTGGCCTAGTTCCTGTATGGTCTCCTTTGGACCTTGTCGTCTAGTTCTCAACTCCATTAGGAAGTTCTCCGCCTTCTGTCCAGGCCCAAACCGCGCATTCAATAGGCCAAGCAACTCCTTATATGTCTGTATTTTACCATCCTCCTTGTGCTTAAGAAGCACCTTTAGTGCTCGGCCCTGGAGGCTCGCTGCGAGGAATGCAGCCGCCTCGTCGTCCTTCCACGTGTTGGCAATTTTATAGGCTTCGAAGTGTTCCATGTAATCTTTCCAGGGCTCTTTCCCCTTGAATCGGTCCGGCATAATCCGGGGTCGCCCAACCCCGCTATGTAATTTGTCATCCACTGGTTCTTTTCCTTTTGGGGTTCCCTCCTGAGCACTTCCTTTTTGTGGCACAGAAGGCTCCTTTGCCAGACCTTCTGTATCCTCCACCATCACAGTGGATTTTGCCCGAGGCGTCCACGGTCTGCTTTTCTTCATTATTCCTATAGGCGGCGTCCAAGAGCCTCCCAATGCACACTTTTCCGGCGTTCCAAGAGACAAGTCAAGAGGCTCTAAACACCCAGAGTCCATAGTGAGTTTACTTTTGGTTAAGTCTCCTTTTATTTGGTTTTGTTGTCCATCATCGGAGAGTAGCCTCCCTGACAGTCCTCCTGTATTCAGTTTAGCTATTTTCTCCTGTAGCCTTTCGATCTCCAATTCCTGTTCAAAGACTTTGAGCCTAAGCTCAAGCTCTTTATTCAGCTGGAATGATCGCTTTAGTTCGTCTTCCTTTCCCTGCATGTCCATTCGCAGAAAATGTACTTCTTCCTCTAGTCAGCAACATCATGACTTGAGGCCCCGGTCACCTCTTTTGTGTCCTCCTTATCCATAGTTAAGGTCAAATTGTCCCTGAATGTACGACGGAGTATTGGTCCAGTGTGAAGTCGAGTGCATCTATCCCACCGCTGCCACCATTTGTGGTGGATTTACCAAATGCCCCGGACTGATTACTCCCCCGGTGGTCACCCCAAACAGTGTGGTATCCCTTCAAAGCGACCCAAGACCGGTGGTGCAGGCCCGTTTGGCGGAAATGTACCGCCTGATACACAGGACAAACAACTGTGCCCTCTTTCTTATTTACAACTATGGGACAACAGTACGAGTTATGCAATAATTAATTTCGATGTGTACTGGTTTATTAGGCAAGATTCAACTGCTTGAAGCTCTTATAATGATTAGTTCCCCTGTACCCGCATTATAAATAACCCCAAATTATGGTAGTCTCTCGCGCACAGCTAGCTAAGCAAGCGCCTTGTATGTGTACCCTCACAGCTGCAGGCCAACTGGCCCCCTCCTCTACGGCTAAGCCCTCCTGGTTTGGATATTCCTTGCTTAGTAGCCTCCAAGCTACGACGAGTGCCTCCTCTAGAGCCTCAAAAAAGGATCACCCTTTCCAGAGATGATGGATCAGAAACTAATCCCTAGTTCCCCCTTGGCATCCCACCGTTGTCCCACTCTATAGTGTCAAGACTACCCTGCAGTGGCAAACGCTCAATATGAGGTAACGCACACTTACGGAAGCCTCCCGTCGACTCGTCACTCTGCTAATTTGAGACACGTCCGTCTTCTACGAGATCCAAACGGCAACTAACTTCGCTCTGATCGTACGCGCCCGCACACACGGCAAGCGCTGCGTACGGCACCAAATGCTGTACCGCCCTCCTTTGTTCGCAAGTGGTTAGCAACTGCGCCAGCTTGCGCTCGCCTTGCACAAGCCATAGCTCCATTTGCGCCACAGACTCATACCATCCCTCTAACTTTGACAACAATGCATGCTACGGACAATAGTATGATAAATAGTGACTCGTTAATTAAACAACCTACACTTTGTGTTTCATTATAGTATAACCTCAAATTTTATATTTTATAGCTCATATCTTCTTTCGTAATTAACATAATTTCGTACCAGAAAACCCTCTATGCATGTCTGTATACCTGATAGAGATAACGGTCATGGAGAGGTCTGATTAGTATTAAAGGCCGACCTCGGAGAGAAACTGGCTATAATTGCCTGCTTTTCCTCCCTATGCATTTCGTCCATTGTCACGTTCGTTCATTTGTCACGTTCATTGTTCACGTTCATTGTCACTCGTACGACAAAGCAGTAATAAGTGTAAAGTATTGTCGCTAAGCAACTATTTTTACAGACTTGCAGCGGTTATTGACTTAATTTAATTAGGCCTAGCTAGAAAACGAGCAGCTTTTTGTATTTCAGCTGATATATTATAAAACAACACTCATCAGCCCACACATTATAATAAAGATATTTATGTTTTTATTTTAAGGTTTGCTTTAATCATGTTTGAAGAGGAGAAGTAATTTATATTATAAATCTCAGAAAACCGTGTGATAAACAATTAATTTAATTTTGCCCGACACTGAATTGTGTATAGTACTGACGTGTGTATAGATTTTAACACCACAGTTTTTGCAGTGTAGCATTTTGTAATTTATGGCTGCTATCATTCAACACTCATCATCCCACATAATACGAGTATTCATTTTAATACAAACATGTTAGCTTTTAGATATGATCACTGGCAGAATCAAATAATTTTGAAATAAATAGCACACATCACGAGTACTATCTGTATCATTATTAAATCAGCGTTCGTTCAGAAAATTATTCGTTCTGAATGTATTTGAAATCGATGGATGCGGATACTCATTAAGTAAACAAATTAAGTAAACAAGTGTCACATTGCACGCCAGTCTGTTTCAATTCCAACAATTCCCATCGTTGGTATATCACTGTTTAGATAGAATCACGATTTCACAACACACATCCAATGTAAAAATGAATCCGACTTCGGCATCAGCTTCGAGTGCAAGGGTTGTACTAACGAACTATGTGTGTAAAGCTCTGATTAGCCTTACTGTAATCACTAAATCAATACGTAATTACCATCGCATGATTGGTCGATGCAGTATTATATATAATGGTCTGTGAGTATCCTCGTTTCAGCACGAACGTCACACGCGCGTAGATGCATGATACAATGCCGTGACGTATTTCAATAAAACTCAGTATCTGGTTATCTTTGATATACCTTACATTGGAAGCGTTTGATTGGTTGTTGCCAGTTGGCTCTTTGACAAGCAAGGTTATTTGTTTATCAAAATCCAGCAATTAATTGTCAGTTAACCTCGTTTCATAATCATCGCATGCCAGAATTACATGCAATCGCCTATGCAGTTTGATTTAATACACGAAATCTTATATAGGAATTATAATATGCTGCATCTCCATGAAGCTGTCACAGAAGGAGAATGCTACCAAGAAACCGCAATATTAATTGCCTTTAAAATAATGATCACGAATTTCAATTATAGGAAGCCACTTCTGACGTGTAACACAGGGGCAAGACCATAAAAAATAACAAGTTACGTCAACCACTGCTTAAAATAATGTACGTTTGTATTTACGTGTTTTGCTTAGCAGGGATAAGGAGTGGTGTTGGATACACATTGCAATGCTTAATATTGTATGAACATTCCCTTTTGTGTTCTTTTTAACTATGGTACCTTCTGAACCTTCTGAACCTTCTGAAGTTGAAGTGAGCAGGGCGAATCTAGTCCGCATGTTGCTAACTTTATGGTACAGTTTATGCATGCTAGAGTGTATTGATCTTTTGTTTGAAGCTCTCGTAGGATGTGGATGGAACTACATGGTGGTCCAGGTTATTCCATGCCTTGCCAGTCCGTGGAAAAAAGGACTACTTGAAGACATCCTTACTTATAAATGAAATCTCAATGTGATAGTTGTGGTTTCTTCTATATAGTGTTGGAGCGTATGTCACTATTATAGGGGCCCGTGGGCATTTTGTGAACATTTTGTTTTCTTTGTTGGGATTTGTTATTTAGAACAATTTAGCTGAACAATTTAAAATAGGGCACCAATTTTGTATGCATATTTTCGACCATTTTTATGCAAATTAAAGATTACGTCATAATACCTATTGTATAGAACCATACACCCATCACAATTTCTAAGCTCCCCCTAATGAATGTATAAATATCTAGACAACGGCTCAACATATTTTCAAAATTCAAAGAGTAAAATACAGAATTACATATCCTGCATCTTTGGTGTTGATTTCGTTTACATCCGTTGAATAATTCGAGATTTGTGGGCGGTAGATTAAAAATAGGAGCCATATTCAAAGCTGCAGTAAACTGCATTGTGTGGGGAAATGTCATTCGTGTCTACGTTAATGGCAACACTTTGAGATGTGCGTTACAACGTTACTTGCATTCACAATACTAGCTTTCACAGAATGTTTTTTACAGCTTAAAACACCAGGTACATAAGGTAAACTAAATACAAATGTCAATCTAACAAAAGAATTACATTAAGATGCAACCAGTTTCTTCAGTTATGTTTCAAGTCAACAATAACACAAGTTCAGAATTTAGTTTTTCCTTCATTGGTGCCAATGACAGCCAGACAGCGATGTATCCATGATTCAAAGACAGTTGATCATGTTCAGAAAGTTCCAGCAAAGGGCTTTGGCATGTTGCCCTGAATGTCATTTATCCATTAACAGAGAAATTACTAGTACATTCTTTGCCATGTCTTTTCTATTGATTGATTCCACTTTAATGTTATTTTTCCACACAATACAAATTATTGCAACTTTTGAAACAGCCTCCAACTTTAATCTACCGCTCATTAATCACAAACTAATCAACGGATTTAAACGAAATCAGTAAACATGTTGGAAAACATGCAAATTTACATGCTACAATTTGAATTTTTAAAATACCTCTTACCTTTCTCGAGATATTTAAACAGTCGCTAGGGGGATCTCAGAGTTATGATGGGTGTATAACCCTGTTATTGTTCTTGAATACTTCAGAGTTTGAAACATTTTATAGTTTCCTTTTGGTAGTTGTTATTTAGAATACATTTAGTCATTGAAAACAAATTGCATATTATGTAATAAAACCCATTGTACAAGTTCATACATAAGCGTTGTTCTTTGAGTATGTTAAAGTTTCAAACATTTTTTGTGTTTAAAGAGTACATCTTGCTTCTATCGAAGGTAGAACAAATACTTTTGCTTTATGCAAATTACGTTTGGGGTAGGTATGTACATTTGAACAATCTACCAGTTTGTCACCATGCCTGCGTTTATAAGTTAAATGTCGAGATCTCCATTGTTGCTCTCGTCCTCATCGCCAGCATTCCTCAATTATAGTTCGTTTCTGTTCTCACAGGTTTTTTCACAAGCGATGCAGCTATCTGTGCATTTCAGATTATGTTTCTTGCAAGAACAACTCAAGGTGACACAGTTTCCTTTGCATCCGCATCTCACAAGCTCCAACACTGCCTTAGGCGCTGGCAAAAGTTTTGTCGGGACTGGGAGAAGTCTATCACCATCAAGGCACCATCCAAGTGACTGCTTCTTGATATCTTCCTTTGGCCCTTGAAAGTTTCTATGAACTAACAACTTCTTTTCTACAACTGACATGATAAGTTGCATCGTCACGTATCAGCGTATCCTCTGTGGCATTTTTCAACCGTTTACTTGCTGCCTTGAAGACAATTTCACCATATTTTGCTCGGTCTGTCACATATTGAAGAATGTTCTTCAAAGTTACTTTATTAGGTTTCTTCACAAGCCGCTTACTAGATACTTTCTGACATATTATACACATACTGTAGTCGTTTAAAAGTTCTGTGGTCGTTTCTCAGGAGGACTCTCCATAGTTGTATCTAGGAATAATGGTTTACTTGGGCGTGACTTCTCTTTCTTGTTCAATAGTCTGGAGATACCTATTGCATTTGACTGAGTCATAGACAGTTACAATATTAGAAACATGAGTTGGTTTTGTAGCAATCGAACAATAAGGCATGTTCAGATTTGTTAATTGTTGTGTCGAAAGACCAATTCACAAATAATTATAATAGTAACAGTGAAAAATTTTCACTGGTATTCGGAGTGCAATAACTGATTACATACCATTGTCAACTATTGGGGGACATGCCAGGGCACAGTATTTTCAGGCACAGTATAGCCTTATAGACCTACAATAAGCAGAACAATCCACAAGTACCAGCTGTTCAATTGATAAACAAGAACCAGGAATCTGTAGGACCAGAGCAAACTCCTTCACACATGGTATAATTTGTTTGGTTCAACCAATGATCGCCCACACCTGAATAAGTTCATTTGGGTTACAATTCGAGCTAATGAGTGGTTTAAGTGTTTGTTATACTTAGGTCATGACTTCATAGATCATTTTTATAGCTAGGTCTAACACGAATGATGGTTCAACTTGTAAATAAGATTGAAAAAAATATTCCATTAGTATATAAGAGTTGAAATAAAATAGTGCAAAAACCATAGAAAATACAGTGTTTTGTATAGGGATTATGACGTCATACTTCATTTGCATAAAAACACCCTAAAACTCGCTGAAAAAATTGGTGCCCTATTGCATTTGTTTTCTAACATCCTAACCTACAATTTCCAGCCAAGAAAACAAAATGTTCACGAAATGCCCACGGGAAGACAAATGCTCCAATACTATATAAGTGGCTCTGTGGTGGATTACGTATATATAAGGCACCATTACACCGAACCCAGATATCATTGGGAATTCGATCTTTATGGTCTTGCCTCTATGCTTCAGCATGCATTAGTTCTTCACTAAAACCAGCGCCTTATTCAGGTGCAGGTAATTTTATTGCCCATACATCATCCAACAGAACAAGCGCCAATGACATGATAGATATTTAGTTAGTTACATCTTATTTATCATGTGAAGAGACTGTTATGTGAGCCAGAAACACAGGGGTAAACCCCTACTCACGATAAGTGCTAAGCAACTTTTGGATTGCCGCTAAGCAATTTTTATATTACGAACTGGCAGTGTTTATTGATTTAATTTAATTAGTTTCTCAAAAAGGATCAAAATTTGCATTTTAGCTGCTAAAATACAACACTAGTCACCCACATGTTATAATAACGATATTCATTTGAATACAAACATGTTAGCTTTTTAGTTGTGATCATTGGTGGATCCAGAGGGCAAAGGGAAGAATGTGCCCACCCTCTTTTTTACCGTGGTGCATAAATAATGTGGACTTATAGCGCACGTATCCACCGAACAAGGAGCTTTACATTATTGTTCAGCAAGTGCATAAATCATTCCTGAAACCATCTCAGCTCCCTGAGGAGTATACAGCTCAATTGCTGCCATTTCGGCGCATATAGGGCTAATAATCAAACGCAATTGTGGTAAAGTGCTTTGCTCAAGGACACAAGCACCACCGTCGTGGTTGGGATTCGAACCCACATTCTGACGACTCAGCCATCAGAACACAAATCCGATGCACGAGACCACTCAACCATGGCACACCATGCATTTTAGTTTTTTGTGCCCCTATTTTTCGCAGTGTAGCCCGCTTTTGAAACCCTGGATCCGACCTGGATATTACAGGATTATTTTGGAACATATTATAAATATCAGATCTTCATTGATCATACTCATAATATCGTCACTGTTCTCACGAAGTGCAAAAACTTAATCAGTTTGATACAAAAGTTCATTCGGAGATAATCACGTTTGAAGTTAGGCCTACACACTTTTAAAATCGCGTTTTCGACTTAGTTTGTAGTCGCTAACTTGAACAAAATTTGCATTTACCAAGACCTTAATATTTATACTTGACAACGGTATCGTTGCTTGTACAAAAACTGTGTTAATTAAAGTGTTAATAATAACATGAATGTTTTTTGCACTTCGTGAAAACATTAACATTGGAGGTTGTAATTATTGTATGTACAATATACATGGACAAATCAAGGTTTTTTGCACTTCGTGAAAACACAAAACACTGGAGGCCTTTATTATTTTGCACTGGCACTTTGCCAAAAAACTGTGGGTCATCGTTCCCTTATTAACAGCTGCCGTTCATAATGTACACAAAATACACCTTAATCCCTGGGAATGAGATAATTTTGGCACTTCGTGAAAACGCACATAGGAGGACCATGAGGTTTTTTTCAATCTGCTTATTATGTTACCTAGGAAACCAAATGGTTTTACGATATATAAATTTGTAAAAAGGTAGCAATAGTGACCAATGCAGTAACAATATGCACAAAATAATAATCTGAAAAATCGTTGATTTTTGAGGTTTTTGCACTTCGTGAGAACAGCGACGATATCTTCCCCATCCATCTCCCCTTAATGGACCACTTGGTTATCACCTAGTGCGTTTACATAATTCGTCCTTAATTTGCCATAGTGACCAATCCGACTTTTTTCAATTTTAAGTTTTCCCGCCCATTAGTACATTCAGGAAGAGACCTACCATTATATCCAATCCACGTGCATGTATTCCTTAAAATTTTGGAGATAGAGCATGCATTCAAATGACGAATGCCCTAACTGGCTATTTTTGTAAATGGTAACTATGTCAACTTAATTCGGGATTGGTCACTATGGCAAATTAGGGACAATACATGCACATCACATTTATATGAAAAACCAAATCTATTTTTGTTTTTACGTTTTACCACAAATTATAGTTTTGGAGATAGAGCATGTATTCAAATGACGAATGCTCTAACTGGCTATTTTTTGTAATTTGGCAAGGTGACCAATACCGCATTGGTCACTATGCCAACTTCATTTGGGATTGGTCACTATGGCAAATTAGGGACGAATTATCGTAATGCCTCCAATGTATCATCAAAGTAATGGTGTGTGTTAGTAAATCGACAGGGACTTGCGGACAAGGTGTTACGGCCAGCAATTCCTACAGTGATATAATTTGTGAATAATAAACCGCGCGCTCCAGAAATATGTAGACGCAACAAAGAACTCACACTTACACTCGATTTGTAACAACGATTATTCAAATAGTTTAGTTAACACAAGATAATCAAGTTTACACGATTATTGCTTAATCTACAATACCATTTATTTACCATAAAGTTTCACATGTTCCCCCTTTTGGGCAGTTTGCACCTCTGTGACAGTGTCTCCACTTCTTTAAACCCTGGGTCAAGAAACATTTGTCAATTGACGACTGCTTAAAAACTCTCATATTGACAAGTTAGATTTGCTGAACTGGCCGATCGCATGTATGTAAATTATGCAGACAGTTCGACTGCAACATCAAAGCGGGCTCTTTAGATTAATTTGTGGCACTGACTCACAATTAACATAAAACATTTGTCACCACTTTTTAATTTCTAGTAAATTTCTATTAATGACAGTGATGATCTCAATTAATAATAACAACTGAAGGAAGAACAAACGAGACCAGGTTAAAGTTAAACTGTTGTATTTACACAGATATGTACAGATATTTACAAAGGAATAATTGTGGGTAAATTCGGCTTTAACAGTTACTTTAATTCAAGCTTCAAATAATAAATCCACAATCTATAGATTTATAAACCTTGCACTATATTGATTTATTCTACTAATATTATTCTATAATTGTAACCCCCTTTTTAAAAAGTTATGTTGTAGCCACCGATTGAATACTGCATGGAAGAAATATGTCAGACTTTACGGTTGGATGCTCTTATCCCTGGAATTGTCCCACTCGCCCGTTTATATGTCCCGTTTGATGAATGGCCTAGTATAGTCTCCGTCTCAAGGATTTATAGCGGCCTCACAATGCAGGGGTCAATAGCTCAGTCGGGATTGGGACATGCAGCGAAGCCCAAGGAAACGGCCATTGTTATTGCTTAGGTGAAAAAATTACGATGTGGCGAGGTTGAGTGTTGCGATTGCAGGATATGGCTCTTATTTAGCCAAGTCGTTGATCAGATCGAACCGGGACTGCATTTCTCTGGCCGATCGCCACACCTGTTGCTTCAGGGACTTCAAGGCAGTTGGTACCGGTCAACTCACTCAGCAATCACACTCTCTTTTTTTATGATAACAGATCGTTGATCAAAATCGTTCTGATCAAACCAAGCTAGCTTTCACTTTCATGCAAACTCACCAGATTCAAATCACTTACGACAGACAAATCACTTACGACAGACAAACAATGGACAAACAAACCACAACAATACAGAACAATGTTCGGACAATAACCATGGCCGGTTTTCTTACCTAATTTCTGTGGCAACAAGAAAAGCGTCCTAAGCGCTTTGCAAAGAAATAGTAGTGGCTGCAAGAGTCTACGCGGGAAACTTTAAACATCTATCATTGGCTAACGGCTAGAGGATTCAACTATTCCGTTGTCAGGGGTGATTTAATTCGCAAATAAAACAAAACTGAAAATACAATGTCACGGACAGGGGTATGGTTGTGTGACCCTGTGTAATGGTAGTAAGCCAACCCGTGAAAAGTTGGATGACCTCTTACAGGAAACGATTAATTAATAGAAAAAAACAATAGGGCTACAATTTCCTTGATTAATAATAATAATAATAATAATAAAAGACATTTATATGGCGCTTTATGTAAAACCTCAAAGCGCCTCACAATAAGAGCTATAAAAACTAAGGCATTATAATAACACTTAAAAAGGCAATTAACAGGACTTAAAATTAATAATAAAAATTAAATATTGAAAAATAAAAAATATATATAAGAGTTACTTAAAGGTAAAAGTGCCACAAAAACGAAACAAATATGAAACGATTGAAACAGACGCAGCTAAAAAGAACGTTAACAGAAGAAACGGTTTAATAACGCGATGTAAAAAATACCTTAAAAACCAAACCAAAAGCACCACAAAACAGGTAATTAACACACCAAGTTAAGTATTGGAGTAGAAACAAGAATAACAGTAACGATAACATGAGTACCAAAGGCGCAACCGTATCAACTAAACCCAAAGAAAATGCCGTCACAAAAACCATAGGTTAAAAAACATAGGTTAAAAAGTCCAGGGTATGGTTTCCGGAATGTGTGGGGCCGCTCACGAGTTGCTGTAAACCGTACAACTCCAGCATGTTGAGGAAGGAGGAAGCTTCCTTGTTATCAACAACATCGACGTGGACGTTGAAATCGCCAGCTAGTAGTAATCGGTTAGCAGATGAGGTGGTTTCCATAAGTGTTGAGAATTCATCAAGGAACATGGACGAAGTATGGCGGTTTTTACAGTTGGGAGGTGGCCGATATATTACCACTAAGCGAAAAGATGATGATGAAGACATCACATCGAAATCCAACAACTCCATTGAAATGAACTCATTGATTTGTTTGAGCTTAAGCTTAATTAAGACCATCCCGTACAAGGACGGCAATTCCCCCGCCTTTTCCTTGCGGGCGAGGACGATGGTGGAAAGTGTAGTTCGGCAACGTATTCTGTATATCAGCAATGGTGCGGTTATCACGATCATCACCAGACACTAGCCAGGTTTCAGTGATGGCTATGATGTCAAGTTTATTGCCGATAACAAAATCACACTGTAAGGCAGACTTGGCTTTAGCCTTAAGCGATCTAGCGTTCCACATTGCAAAACGCACGGGTAATTTATTGACTGTGCCATGCCAAGGAACGTTGGTAAGGTTAGCCATATTGACAGTGCATTTCAATTTCCTTGAATTACAGTGGAGCGGTTACACAAACAATAGGTCTTTTCTTATGACATCCAGCACGACAGCCTCGAAACCGTGCAAGGGGCGATGACAATCAGGGCTAGGTGCTATTAAATAGGGTTTCATTGTGAGTTATTGATCCATGTGACGAGTTTTGGAGAAAAAGACACTGGTATGGAGGGGAAACGCCGTAACGTCAACGCGTTCAAGCACTGTACACTCTACCGACAAACATAACAGTTACAAATGTCACCATAAAACTCACAGATTTCAGTCAAAAACACATGGTTTGGTATTGCAGTTCGACGACAAGAAGACAACAAACACCACAATGTAGAACACAGTTAAAACAAGGAGGATTAACAGTAAAAATCATTAAAAATTAACGACAGTCAACGAAGAAGCAGCAGCTCGTGATCATCGCATGTACAAGCACTGATATTAACCATACACTGATCAAAATGATTTATTCAGGGAATAATAGTGATCCTCAACAATAATTACAGATATGAACTTTGGGTTTCAATATAAAATATCAAAATGATTGTATAAAATAATAGTTGGATGATAGGCCTAGAGCAGATCCAGAAATAATTATTGAATATCAAATCCTATTAAATTATATAATTTTAAAATCCTATTAAATCATATAATTTCAAAACCCCGAGTGCTACCTAACCATGAGCCAACGACCAATCACTCTCCGGTTCTGTCAGTTAAAACAGAATATCCTACGTGAAAGCATTCAGTAAACAGCCGTCGCGTACGAACGTCACAATGTACACGTCTTGTAAATCTTTTCTAACACGACGTGTAGCCAAACTAAAAATAGCAACAAAATAACACTTTTAGTACCGCATGGCACTAAAATTACCAAAAACAATAATCTATAAATAATAACAAAATGATAAATTGCGATTTCTGTTGGAAGTAGTTGATAATTCTGCAATAAAAAGGGATTTTACTCACAGAAAGTTTCTCACAACAACGACACTTCTCAACCCAGGAGAGAGAGAGAGAGAGAGAGAGAGAGAGAGAGAGAGAGAGAGAGAGAGACTTTTTTTGACTTTTCAAGGAAAATCTTTATTTCATCAACAGACAAAAAATCATTTTCCAATAATTAAAAGATACATTATATACAAAGGTTAAAAAAGGTAATTAACAAAACAATGAAAGATTAATTGACATTTATTCAAAGTCAATGATTATGATATAGAAAATTAATAGAGAAATCAAGCATTGCATTATGACAGTATGAAGTAATAATGTAACACAAGCACATTGCACAATTTATAAACGGTTAATGATATAAAGCGTATGGATTAAATACATAATTATATACAAGATCTTAACAAGTCCACGCAGAAGGCGAACTTTGTTTTTAAGCTTTTAAAGAAAGAAAACTTTCCAAAAACCAATAGATACATTATATAAAAGGTAAATAAGGAATATAACAAAATAATGTGTTTTTTTTTCGATATTGATTCATTTCATATTAATAAACTATGAAGATATAAATCGTATGAACTTGATTAAATAAAAACCATACCAAGCCCGAGCAGTGGGTGGAGTGTGGTCACTGAAGGGCATGTCGGAATGGAGCGCTCAGAATGTCCAATATTAGCCCTTCATTGTCTAGGGCAAAAAGGGCGCTCTGAGCACCCCATTTGAGAAGGAAGAGAGGTAGATTATTATGGAAATTGTAGAAGTGAAATTCGAGGATGATACGACTTTGGATGCGGTTTTTCCAGACAATGAGTGGGGAGAGGAAATTTTGGTTAGAATACATCCAGTATATAGTGGCTTTCAGGCTGATTATTAGGTAGTTGGAGAGTCGAACGTGCTCTTTCTTTCGACCTCTGGCGTGCGGTACCAAACACCAGTAATGTTCAAAGTTCATGTTTACATTTGGGAGGATCCTCTTGAGCAGTCTGTGGAGAAGCAGTAAAGCAGGCCGGATTGATGGGCAGTCGACGAACATGTGAGTGCAGGTTCCCCTCTCACCGCACCAGCCGCATTCCTTGGGAGTGATGTGGTTTATGTGATGTAGCACTGGCATGGATGGTAAAATGTTGTGCAGAAGCCGGTATTGTATGTTGGCTTCTCTCTTGGATGTTGGTAGGCTGTATACTTCCTTCCACATGACTCTGGTGGAGGGTTGTACGGTGGCGTTATTGTGCCAGGGTGTCTTTAGTGGTTGTTCCGGCAGGGAGTGGACAGTACAGCACAGCAATTTATAGATGTTTCTGGGTGTTAGATTGAGTCCATCAATGTCTGGTGGTATAATCACTGCCGGAAAAGGCTCAGGGAATGTTGGGAGCTCTTTGAGAGGATCTGTGAGAGTTAGTAGACCATGTTGGTCGAAGTGTCGGGGAAAGGCGTCTGCCAGAATTGAGTGGATGTGGTTCAGTTCCATTTGAATGACTCTGGCCGAGTGCGGGAGGGGGTGATGTCTCCGTCGTGTGCTTGGTCTCGGGTTCTGCTGTTGGAGGTTTTCTGCAGGCTTCCATGCTCCGGTGTGAAGGTCGATAATATGTCCAACTAGTGTGATCCCGCACGCCAGGAGCCGAGGTGAAAGAGCCCGTTCGCGTGTTATACCCTTGTAGGAGAGAGTTTTTGAGATTCCTCTCCAACGGCCAAGGACCTTTTGGAGTTTATCTCTACAGGTCTGCCAGTTCTGTTGTGTATAATTGTTTGAGTTTCCTAGAAGAATTCCAAGGAAGACTAGACCTTCACTGTTCCACTTAAAGTTAAGGGGTTTGTCTTCTCTGGAGATCCATGAGCCAGCCCACAGACCTTGGGATTTATGTAGGTTTAGTCTGGCTGCCGAGGCCCTGCTGTAAGTGTCGTAAACTTCGCTGACGACCTTAAAACCTTGTTCTGAACCAATGAAGATAGTTATGTCGTCTGCGTAGGCAGTTACGATTAGGTGTTTGTTACTCTGTGGCAGGCGGAGCCCCATGCTGCCCACTTTATTTCGAAGGGAGTGAAGTAAGGGTTCAATGGCGATTGAAAAGAGGAGGCCGGAGAGAGGGCAACCTTGTCGGATGCCTTTCTCGAAAGGAAAAGGGGAAGTGAGTGAGGAGGAGACTTTAACCAAACTTTCTGGTCGTCAGTTACATCCCCAGATGCTAGACGGATGGTATTTATTGATTTGCTGCTAGATTTAGATTTTTCAAGGTTGAAGAAGGTGGAAGAAGTGTCTGTCTCGTTCACAAACTGGAAACGAGATCTTATCAGAGCTCCTTGTGCCTCATTTTTGAAAATGGCATTGAGAGAGTTGCGCGTTGTTCATGTAAGGTAGAGAGCATGGCTGGTGTTAGATTGGAGGAAGATTGCAATAAATCAATATCTGTTTGCAGTTTAAGGATAGCAATGCGTTTTTCTTCGGCTTTTTTAGAGCCGTATGTTTGACACAAGGATTTAATGTGCACTAGATAGAAAGGTCCCACCAGATAGAAAGGTTGCTATATTCTGCTTTTTGGTTTTGCCAATTAGACCAGAAAAGTGTGAGGGTGTTCCTAAAGACAACGTCGTCAAGAAAAGAGTTGTTGAAATGCCAGTAGGCGCTTCCTCTCTTGTGAGGGGGTGCAATTTTGAGTTTGAGAGAGACAGCACTGTGGTCGGATAGAGAGCAGGGTATGTGTTGACAGGAGAGGACAGAGGGCATGAGGTTGAAAGGAAGGTTAAAACGGTCGAGCCTGGCCTTTGACATTTTGCTGGCCACAGAGGGGTTGTGTCTGAACCAGGTATATTCAATCGAGACAGGGTTGCGTCTTCGCCAGACATCGCAAAGAGAGATGTCTGTGTATGTTCTGTATAGTGCCGAGCCGACTTTATGACGCTTTTCATGACGGTTAAGGTGTCGGTCCTGGGAGGGGTTTACGGTACAGTTGAAATCGCCACCAAGGAGACGGATACCTTCACTGAGTTGCTCGCTATGGTGTTTAATAGCGGTGAGTGTTTGAAAAGCTTTTCTGTCGTCTTGTGGGATGAGAATATTGTATATATGGTAAGTAGTGTTATTAATCAGGGCTTCGACATATATGACATAGTCGTCAAATATGACAGAAGAGGAAAGCACAGTGTTGTTTGGAGCATTTTTATAAGGGTAGTCACTCCCGCTCCCTTGGCAGCACTCCCGGATCAGTGTACCAAGTAAGGCCAAAGTTTCCATAGTGGAGAGTGGGACTTGAGGTCGTTTGTTTCCTGAAGGAGGACTACTTCAGGATTATGGCAAGAGTGTTTTATGTAAGAACAAAGAGAAGCATTCTTCGTAGGCATGGAACACCCTCCAGTGTTGAGGGAAAGAAAGGAGAGTGCCATGAGAGTAAAGAAAAGGAGGAAGGAATTCATTTTGAGAGAATGTGAGAGGGGTCGTCGACGTCAAGGGCTTTGATGAGCTTCCGTACTCTTTGCTGCGTACTTCGGTTGCAGAGAGGGCTGTTACGGAGAGGTTTTAGTTGTTTCACCAGCCCGGAAAGGTTGTTGGTGAACTTCCTGGCTATCTCTCCAGGTTTCCTGCGAGCCTTAACACATCTGAGGAACTTTGTCAAGTCTTGGGTAGAGAGGGGTCCTTTGGGGATATCCACATCAACAAAAGCGTCTGTATCATCACTGAATTGTGAGGCTTCAGAGGTGACAGAAAGCAGGTCACTCTCACTGTCCGAGCCTTGTTTATCATGAGGTATAGAGGACGGCTCGTCAATGACCTGAGAGAGGGAAGGACCATCCATTGGTGTTTCCTCTGAGTGTGAGATCTTCCTAGGTGGAGAAATTGGTGTCAGGGACACAAGAGTAGGAAGTGGGTTGGTCTTTTGGGGAGGAGAACTTTGTTTTTTCCGCTTCAGGACTACTTCTGAGAAGAGTGGGGAACCTTGTCTGGATGGGCCAGGAGGTGAACCCCAGATTGAAAGAGTATCAGGAGTTTCCTTGTGGGTAGTAGTTTTGGGCAGAGAGCTGTCCAATGGTGGGAGGGAGGAAATATGGCCATGTGCAGGTGTGGATGGTGGAGTGGTTGAGGGGCGGCTAGGGGAGGGGTTGGGGGTAGAGGCGGAAGTAGAGGGGGGAGGACTACGTGAAGGGGTCACGGGGCTGGGGTTGGCCTTACTTGATTTAAGAGCGGGGGGGGGGGTTTGCCCCGGTTTTTGCCTTTGTTGGGAGTCGTTTTGGGTTTTGAGACCTTTGGTGGATGTTTAGGGTCCGATTTACCATGATGGAAGACTGGAGGTGGGTTAAGGGGATTTGTGTTTTCAGTGGAAGAAGAGTTAGAGGAGTTCGACGTGGTCTCGGTCATGTGTTGTTCTTTCTTGCAATTTTTACTGATATGACCAAACTCGCCGCAAGAGAAACATTTAACTGTTTCTGTGGATATAAAGATTCTGTAGTTGATGCCCGAATATGAAATATTAATGTGATCAGGTAGTGTAATGTTAGGTTCAATGATTATGTGGACCTGTCTTCTGAAAGAGAGAACATGGGACAGGTTTTTGTTCTTCATTCCAAGGGGGATTGGCCGGATAGGTGATACAAGTTTGCAGAAGGTACGGAGATTGTCAGCTATCACGGCA
Organism: Zoroaster sp. YZ-2022; assembly: GCA_029582265.1. Classification (NCBI taxonomy): domain Eukaryota; kingdom Metazoa; phylum Echinodermata; class Asteroidea; order Forcipulatida; family Zoroasteridae; genus Zoroaster; species Zoroaster sp. YZ-2022. Next base: position 35,734,476 of record CM055816.1, read on the forward strand.
TTTGGGATCTCAGGGAAAACGTTAGAAAGAACGAGCTTAGTAGTGGGTTTAACAAGTGGGGATATTTCAACAAAGGTATGATTTACATCTTGAAGACCGTACAGAACGGCTTCCTCAGCGTGTTCCTTTGTATCAAAGTATGCAGCCACTCTGCCATTAGAGATTCTACTGGCAAACACAATGGCATTTGGCGAGAGTGATTTAGACAAACAATCTACGTATGTTGACAAAGGGATAGTGTCAATGGCTGGGGACACAACGCCGTGCTTGCGAGTGACTCTGAAAACATTGTCAGGATTATTATGCAAATTAGTCTGTTTCGCTTGACCGTCCATAGCGGCCTGTAGGGCCGAGACCAGAAGAAAATACAGAAAAACCAGAAGAAAATACAGAAAAAACACGAAAGGGACAGGGAAAAAAGCAGATCTGAAAGGATGAGATAAGTGTATATCGGGAAACAAGCAGAGGGTTTAAAAATAGTGACCTAGTGAGGTCTAGAAACAATAGAAAAAGGTACTTATATCAGAGCTCGATACACCACCCGAGAGAGAGAGAGAGAGAGAGAGAGAGAGAGAGAGAGAGAGAGAGAGAGAGAGAGAGAGAGAGAGAGAGAGAGAGAGAGAGAGAGAGAGAGAGACTTTTGACTTTTCCGAAGAAAACTTTATTAATAAAAACAAATATATACAGAGGTACAATAAAAGGGTGGTAATCAGTTTACAATAATTATGTAAAGATATAGACAATATTACTTATAGACAACAAAGTAATGAATAATCAAGATATACAATAATTTGTCAATAAAAGGGTGGTAATCAGTAAACAGTTAAACAAAAGTTTGTCAATAATATTGTAACATTAATGACATAAATAAAATTACAAAAGATAACAAAGTTATCTATGTTCAGTGAATCTTTAAATAAAGTATCTTTAAACAAAGTATCAAAAATAACAAAAGTGGAGAAAAAATGAAATGGTTGAAAGAAAAAGGGGAAGGAAGGGGAAGGAAGGAAAAGGTTCTTATACGGAACCCTGGGGTGAGAGCCACTGGGTAAATGGATGTGGGCCTTTGGCCCACTCCCAGTGGCTCCCAAAGGGACAGGAAAAAGATAAGAAAAGGGGAGAGGGGGATCAAAGAGTTATATCAACCATGTCAAAATGTTGTTATCATAAATAAAGAGACAATTATTGTGGGACCATTTGGCGAGAAATTTGTTAACATTATTACATTGTTTAAAATACGTGAATTCAAGGAGAATTTTGTTTTGAGACGATGGTTCCAAATTGTAAGGTCAGAAATACAAGAAGTGCGGTAGAGATAATAAATTACGTTTTTAAACTGACGATCAGGTAGTTGGCAATGCACTACCTCCTTCCACGGTTCTTGGCGTGCGGAATCAAAGCCCAGTAGAGGTCAAAGTTCAAATGAAGAGACGGTAGAAGACGATTGAGCAGTGTGTGTAGAAGATTTAGGGCTGGCTGTACTGCAGGGCACATGATGAAGAGATGTTGGATTGATCCCCTCTCTCCGCACCATCCGCAGAAAGAAGAGATGTCCGAATTGAGATGATGAAGAACTGGAAGTGAGGGCAGAAAGTTGTGAAGAAGTTTAAATTGCATGTCGCCTTCCTTTTTAGAGATGGGTAGTTCGTAGATCTGTTTCCATTGAATGTGAGAAGAAGTGTCGAGAAATCCATTGTTGTGCCAGTGTGTCGTTACGGTTTCGTGAAGAGAGTTAATTTCGTTGTTGAAGATGGCGTAGAGAGCTTTAGATGGTGCGGAGAGTCCGTCTTTAATGGATGGTAAGTTAAAGATGACGGGAGAATTCGGGAAAGGAGAGACAGCTTGAAGTTCACAAACGGGAAGACGACATCCCTCTACTTTGAAGAGGTCAGGAAAAGTTCTTGTAAGCGAAGATGAAAGCGTTGAAGATCTTGCTGGAGTAGACGAAGAGAGGGAGGGCGAAGTCCTCGAAATGAAGTTTGAAGTGTGCGGGGATCAATCCAATGACCGGTGTTGAAGTCGAGTAGGTGACGAACGAGTTGGACTCCGCACGCCTTGAGCCGCACGGGAGGGGGCACCTGATCGTCAGCAGGAGTGCTAAAAACAAGACTATTAATGGATAAGTTAATTACATGGTTGATAGAATTTGGTTGTGTTTCAATTTTAGCTCCGGACACCGTCCAAGCACGCATTATTTCGCTATAGAAAGGGGGAAGACTGGTGTAAAATTTGGGATTGGTTTTGAGTTGAAAAAGTTGAAAATCAAGATCGAGTCTGGCATATTGTCGGAGATAGTGAGCGACAAGAAAATAGGCCGGATGAGAAAAAAGATTTAGAAAGCGTTGGATGAAAGTAAATCTATAGGTGAAGATGCGTGCTTGGAGGTTCACTAGGCCTAGTCCTCCTTTGTCAGGTTTTGTATACAAAGTTTGTTTTTTAAGGTAGTGCCGTTTGTTTGACCAGACGAAGTCGACAAGCATGTTCTGGAGTTCACTAAGGATAATTTCCGGAGGAGAGAAAACAGCGAGGCAGTGGAAGATTTTTGAGGCAGCCAGCTGATTTGCTATAATGATTTTGCCTTTAAATGAGAGAGAGGTCGAGATTCGAGTCCAGGAAGAAAGAGTTTTGTTGAGTTTTTCTTTGCATTTAGTCCAGTTTTGTTTTATGTAATTATTAGTATTTCCTAAGTGAACTCCAAGGAAGGAGACCTTCGCTATTCCAGGTGAAATTGTGCGGCTTGTCATTCCGTCCGGTCCACGAGCCAGCCCAAAGCCCCTGGGATTTTTGAGTATTTAAACGTGCAGCAGAGGCTCGGCCGAAGAGGCTGTACGCGTCTTCGACCTTACTGAAACCCGATTCGGAGGTGATAAACACGGACACGTCGTCTGCGTACGCCGAAACCGCGCACGTAAAATCCGTGCCGGGGATGTGAAAATCATGATTTATTAATTTGTTTCTAAGAGTGTTTAGAAGAGGTTCTATAGCAATAGAATAAAGAAGGCCAGAAAGCGGACATCCCTGACGTATCCCTTTCTCAAAAAGAAAAGGTGCAGTCAGGGAACTGTTCACTTTAACAAAGCTCTCGGCGTCACCATATAGAATTTGTAAATAAGTAATGAAACGCGAACCAAAGCCCATGGCTCTCATGGTATTAAAAAGATAGCCGTGATCAACATTGTCGAAGGCTTTCTTCTGATCAAGGTTGACCACGGCCAGAGGGGTGTCATTAGAGTTAGAAAAATGAATGATGTCTCGAATAAGATTAATATTGTCGTGTATTGCGCGTCCAGGAACGCAATAACTTTGATCTTCATTAATGACGCTGCCAATGCATTGTTTGAGCCTGTTGGCAAGCAACAGCAAAGATTTTATAGTCTGTGTTGAGAAGAGAGACGGGTCGCCAATTAGAAATATCTGCTAGATCCCCTTTCTTAGGAAGAAGTGTTATGACAGCCCTGCGAAGGGAGCGAGGTAAAGAGCCGTTTTCTACAGAAGAATGAAGGACAGATAGGAAGTCGTTTTTCAAAATGGGCCAGAAGGAAAGAAAAAATTCAGAGGTGAGGCCGTCGAGGCCTGGTGTTTTGTTTTTGCCAAGTTGCTTAACCGCGAGGTCTAATTCTTCCTGAGACAGAAGACAATCGAGGTCCTCTGAGTCAGAAATTTCGAGTTTATTAAGGTTATTAAATAATTCATCGAGGGTGCTCTCATCAGTGGGGACTTGGCTATACAGAGTTTTGTAAAAATGGTGAATGTGTGCTTTAATTTCCGAGGGGTCTTCGGAAGTCAGTCCAGATTCTAGACGAATTTGAGAAATGTTTTGGAATAAGAATTAGATTTTTCAAGATTAAAAGTAAGTGGAACACGAGTCAGTCTCGTTAATGTGTTTGAAGCGAGTTCTGACGAGAGCACCCTGAGCTTCGATTTTAAGTAAATAGTTTAAGTTTTGTCTCTGTTCGGCCAGAGCATCCCTGGTCTTTTGATTAAGGTCTGGCGCAGACTGAATTTCGTCGATTTTTGTATTGATTTCAAGAAAAGCTTTACGCTTTTCTTGGGCTTTTTTGGAGCCATACATTTGGCTGATAGATTTGATGTGAATTTTCCGAAATCCCACCAAGAGGCGAGATTTGGAAAATCACACTTTTCTCAATCAGCCCAAAATGATTTATAATTTCACAATAATTAAAATCTTCGAGTAAGGAGTTATTGAAATGCCAATAGGGACTGCCCCTTGGAATACTGGAAGGAAGTTTAATAATGAGACTGACCGCCGAGTGGTCAGACAAAGAACAAGGAAAGATTTCGGACGTTTGAATAGAAGACATAAAACAAGTGTTAACATAAAAACGATCTAATCTTGCTTTTGAAACGCCAGACAATCTGGAAGGGTTGTTTCTATACCAGGTAATTTTTTGTTTTAAAAGGATTCAGTCTGCGCCAGGCATCACAAAGAGACAATGCATTGACAGCGTCTTTGAGAGCCATGGAAATTTTGTTTCTGCGTTCCACAGGCGTACACAGACGATCAATGGCCGGATTATCGGTACAATTAAAATCACCTCCGAATAGGATGACACCGTCACTGCGACTGGAACTGTGGTCCCTAAGAGAATTGATAGCACAAATGGCAATTTGGTCGTTTTGGGGGATGAGAGTATTGTAAATATGATAAGTGGTATTGTTGAAGTTGATTTCAGTATAAAGAATATAACTGTCAAAAATGGTGGCCGAAGAAATGATGTCTATTTTATTATTTTTAATTAGAGTGGTGACTCCCGCGCCACAAGAGGGGCTGGGGGAGCACTGAGGGGTGTGGGACCACAGGTTCCAGCAAGGACTTTTTTCAGTTAATTTATACGATTCTTGTAAAAGAACAATGTCAGGGTTATGGGTAATATTTTGAATGTATACTTGGAGGGAGGCATTTAAAATAGAATTTGAACAGCCTCCAGTGTTAAGGGTAAGCAGTGACAATGTCATCCCTAGCGTAAAAAATACAAAAATGAGAGAATTCATGACAAGAGAAAATGAAAACGAAAGAAAGTTATTTATCTAAGGTTTTGACGAGTTTCAGTATCCTCTGCTGCAGGCTTCGTTTAATTTGCGGGTGATTGCGGAGGGGTTTGAGTTGTTTGACCAGCCCAGGGATGTCAGACGTAAAGTTTCTGGCAACCAGGGCTGGTTTCCTACGTTTTTTAACCGAAGACAGGAATTTAATAAGTTCTGCTTCGGGCAGGGGGCCTTTGGTGGTGGGAAGATGCTCGGTTGGAAGGTCGTCATCCGTAGTCTGAGCATCCTCCCACTGGACGGAGTCAGTGTCGGTATTGGTGTCTAAAGGGGTCGAAGTTGGGGTAAAAGGAAGGGAAGACTGGGAGTTTAGGGCTTGGGACAAAGAAGAGAATTAGTTATCATGGGGCTGGCCACTCTCTTTGTTAGTTTCCTGGAAGGGAGGTGATTTGAGGGTACCAAATTTGGTTTATCGGGGAGAAGAACTGGGGTTGAGGGTTTCCGTTTCCGTGTGGAAATGACCTCTGCAAAAGTGGTGCGGGTGCGGGTGCGGGTGGCGGGTGGCGGGTGCGGGTGGCGAGCCCCATACCGATAGATATTTGGAGTTTAGTACAGGTTTAGGGGTGGAAGGCTGGGAGGTGGAAGGCTGGGAGGTGGAAGGTTGGGGGGAGGAAGGTTGGGGGGAGGAAGGGTGGTTGGAAAGACGGGATGGAGTTGTCCGACCCGTGCCCGCCGCAGACGCCCGCACACCGATGCCAGACGGTGACCCTTCACCATCCGGCCGGCGCGCGGACGACGCGGCGGTTTGCCCCGCTTCGCCGGCAGCAGGACGCGCCCCGGCCGCACCCCACGAACCGGACGGGGACCCCTTGGGGTCCACACCGGGACGCGTGGGCAGCGCGGAAGACGCCACAGCAGCCGGAGGAGCGGGACGCGAGGGAGAGGAGGCAGTAGGGCCGGACGGGGTGGGTTTGGGATTTTTGGGTGGGTGTTTGGGGTCTGATTTTTTCTTGTGTATGAATACCGGTGTTGGATTTAAGGGATTGGAGGATGGGTGGTTGGTGTCGTCGTTTTTGTTGTCACTGTGTTCATCGTTTTTTTCTTGTGTGTGTTTTTTGCATGAGCGGCTAATATGTCCAAACTCCCCGCAATTGAAACACCGAACTGACTCCGTAGAAAGAAAAACTCTGTAATTGACGCCCGAAAAAAAGAAATTTATGTGGTCGGGAGGGGTTACATTGGGGTTGAGCAGAACTTGTACCTGTCTTCGGAAACTCATTATGTGGGAGAGGTTTTTTTGTTTTATTCCCAGAGGAATGGGCCGGATCTGCGATACTACCTTACAAAAAGAAGATAGGTAGCTGACAAGTACCGTGTTAGGGATTTCTGGATAAACGTTGGACAGTGTGAGACGGGTAGTGGGACGGACAAGGGGGATCAGCTCGAGAAAGGAGTCGCCGTATTCGAGACCGCGTTCCACGGTATCGACGACTGCCCCTCTCGAGCTGAGATAGATGGCAATTCGACCATTAGAAATTCGTGATGCTGAAAGGACGTTTTGTGCAGGGAAATTGTTGGTGAATGCATCAATGTATGCTTGGACAGAGACATTGTCAGCAGCCTTAAAGCACACTCCATTGTTCCTGGTGACGTTCTTAAAGGGCTCGTCACCAGGAACAATGCGTGTTTGGGTCAGCCTTACTAACGCTTGGCTGACCCTGAATGGATTGAGTTCGCTTGACTGGCCATAGTGACCAGCCAGAGCATAAAAATACGTACAAAATTAATGAAGAAATGATCAAAATTACACAAAAATAACAAAACCTGACAAAAGAGGATAGTCTAGTGTAATCTATAAAGTATACCGAGACGAACAGTATAAAACTGTGACCGTCCGAGGTCTAAAATCTCTAAAATTCGCTACTTTTCGGAGCTCGAAATGAAACACAACCTACCAGAAAGAGAGAGAGAGAGAGAGAGAGACAGAGAGAGAGAGAGAGAGAGAGAGAGACTTTTTGACTTTTCAAACAGATTCTTTATTTACAATTCAAAAACAAAGTCAAATTTTACAATAAAAGAATAGTAAATAAATACATAACTTTTAGCAAATTTAGAAAACATTAATACAGTTTAAAGTAAACAGAAATGACCAAAAATTCAGTACATGTAAACATGTAATAGAAACAATAATTTTATAGTTTACAGATACACATTTTGAATACATATGAATACTTTAACCAATATAAGTATAAAGCTCCTCAGAAAAAGAGAAAGTTCAAAGAAAGGAGAAAAGAAAAAAGAGGAAAGGGGTTCCAGTGTGGTGGGTGCGGCAACACGTTTTTTGGCGTGAGCCGAACCCACCGTGCTTCCCCTGGGGTGGGGAAGCCACTGGCGTTACTGGTGTGGGCCTTAAAACCCACTCCAGTGGCTTCCAAAGATATGAGTAAGCAAAGGACAAAAGAGAGGAAATCAGAAAGGAGGAGCAAAATAGGTAAATTTTAACCGGGTTTAAATCAGCCATGTCAGCTTGTCATTAATGATGATGAACAATGTATTATTAATATTCCATTTTATAAGAAATTCATCATCATTATTGACAAGCTTAAAATAGTTGTATTCGAAGATGATTTTGTTTTTGATACGATGTGTGAAAATTAGAAGGGGATCAACAAAATTAGAAGTTCGATAGAGATTGTATATGACAAATTTGCAACTGACGATGAGGAAATTGGATAGGCGCACCGCCTCTCTATTGCGGCCCCTAGCACATGGGATCAAGGCCCAGTAGAGGTCAAAGTTCAGTAGTAGTTCAGGAAGAAGACGATGGAGAAGACTATGTAGGCAGTTGAGTAGAGGTTGGATGGACGGACACGTGATGAAGAGATGGCAGACCGTCCCCTTGTCTCCGCACCATCCACATGTTGAAGAGATGGCCGGGTTGTGGTGATGTAAAACTTGAAGTGACGGTAGAATGTTGTGCAGTAGTTTGTATTGAAGGTCCCCCTCTTTTTTTGAAGTTGGGGGACTGTAGATACTGATCCATTGTATTTTTGTATTAGTGTCCAGGACTCCATTTTGATGCCAGTGTGTTGTTTCGATTGCAGGATGCGAGTTGAGGTTTGTGTTGATGATGTTGTAGAGCGCTTTGGATGGTGCGGATATAGCATTGTCCATGTTGTTGATTATGACGTTGAGGGGACGGTCTGGTTTTGAAGAAACACTTTGTAGTACTGAGACGGGTTGGAGAAATCCTCTTTTATTGAACAGGGAAGGGAACAAAATGATGAGAGTAGTGTGCATGGAGGAAAGTTGTTTCTGAAGAAGCCTAGAAGATGGAGGACGAGATGTGCTTGAAGAGGAGATGATGTCATAATGCTGTTGCCAAGATCCGGAAGAAAAGTTCAGAAGATCCCTCACCAGGCCGACCCCACGCGTCGAGAGCCGCTCAGAGAGGGATGCCCCATCATCAGTTGCATTTTCAATAAAATGAGTATTTATGGGTAAATTAATGACATGGCTGACTGAGTCGTGTATTATATCTAACCGAGCTCCAGACAACGTCCAGGCACGCATGATCTCACCATAATAGGAGGGCATTCCGATGTCAAAAATCGGATCGGTATTCAAGTAGAAAAGATGAAAGTCATAGTTTAGTTTTTTGTAGCGACGGAGGTGATACTGAAAAAGGTTAAACGAGTGATGAGAATCACCTTTAAGGAAGCGAAAAATACGTGATAGTCTGAAGGTGAGAACTCGTGCCTGGAGGTTGACAAGGCCGAACCCCCTCTTGTCAGGTTTCTGATACACAATTTGTTCTTTAAGGTAGTGTTTTTTGTTGGACCAGACGAAATCGACCAGCCGCCGTTGGAGTTCACTTAGGAAAACGTCTGGCGGGGCAAGTGCCGCTAGACAGTGAAATGTTTTGGATGCAGCTAGCTGGTTGGCAATCAAGACTCTCCCTTTAAAAGAATGGGAGGTCGAGATGCCAGACCAGCTAGCGAGGGTTTCAGATAAACGTGATTTGCAAATATCCCAGTTTTTATCATTATAAGTTTTGGTGTTTCCTAAGTGAACTCCGAGGAAAGACAAGCCATCGTCATTCCACGAAAAATAGAGCGGCCAGTCGCTTCGTCCGATCCACGATCCTGCCCACAACCCCTGGGTTTTTCTCGTATTTAGGCGCGCGGCAGAGACGCAACCAAAGAGATCGTAAGTGTCTCTGATCGCGTCAAAGCCGCGCTCGGAGGTGACAAAAATTGAGACATCATCTGCATACGCAGACACCGAGCAAGAGACGTCAGCGCCGGGCATTCGGAAACCGTTTTCCCCGACTTCGCACCGAAGGCGATTTAAAAAAGGTTCGATAGCAATTGAGTACAGCAGTCCCAAGAGTGGGCAGCCCTGACGGATGCCCTTCTCGACGGAGAAGGGGGCCGTCAGAGAGCCACAGATTTTGACCAAACTCTCGGAACCGCTGTACAAGATTTTTATGTAGTCAAGGAAACGGTCTCCGAAGCCCATAGCTCTCATAAGTGTCGAAGAGGTAGTCGCGATCAACTTTATCGAACGCTTTTTGCTGATCGAGGTTGACCACGGCTAAAGGGACATCATTTTCATTGGCATATTCGATGATGTCCCTTATCAGAGCTACGTTGTCATGGATTGAACGTCCAGGGACGCAGTAGGTCTGATCCTCACCTACGACGCTGCCGATGCACTCTTTCAGTCTGTTGGCGAGTAACCTTGCAAGGATTTTGTAATCATTGTTTAGAAGGGAGATTGGCCGCCAATTGGCTATGTCGGCCAGATCTCCCTTCTTGGGTAAAATAGTAATTACCGCCCTCCTGAACGAACGAGGAAGCCCGGCGGTAAGAAAAGAATAATTTAAGACAGAAAGTAAGTCGTTTTTTAGAATATGCCAAAAGGTTTGATAGAATTCACCGGACAGGCCGTCCAGGCCAGGCGTTTTATCCTTGCTAAGTTGGCCAACAGCTATTTCTAATTCCTCCAAAGACAGAGGACGCTCCAGGTCCTCTGCCTCTAGAGGATCAAGACGAGGCAGGTCCCTTAAAATGTTTTCGCGGGCGCCCTCATCGGTCGAGTCTTTAGAGTAAAGGTTTTTATAGAAGTTTGAAACATGAGCTTTTATAAGAGAATTTGTTTGAGTAATTTCTCCAGAATCCAAGCGGATTCTGGAGATAGTTTTAGAAAGAGATTTAGATTTTTCAAGATTGAAAAAATAAGAAGATGAGGTATCTACCTCGCTAACGTGTTTAAATCTCGACCTGATGAGGGCGCCCTGCGCTCGATTTTTTAGAATAGAGTTTAGTTTTTCTTTTTGATCAAGAAGGACCTGCCTTGTCTCTGGTGTGATTTCTGGCGCAGACTGAAGGTCGTCAATAGTCCGATTTATTTTTAAAAGAGCTTCCCGTTTTTCGAAAGCAATTTTTTAAGAAAATATTTGAGTAATAGATTTGATCTGGGACTTGCCAAAGTCCCACAAAGAATTTAAATTGGGGAAATCGGACTGTTTTTGACGCCATTCTCCCCAGAAACAACTTATAATTTGTTTGTATGCTTCATCCTGAAGAAGATAATTATTAAAATGCCAATAGGCGCTACCCCGGAAATTTGCCGAGGGTAGTTGAATTTTTATAGAAATGGCGGAGTGATCAGAGAGAGAACAGGGTGGTATTTTGCATAAATGAATAGAGGATAAAATATCAGGATGAAGATACAAACGATCTAACCTGGCTTTGGAAACGCCACAATCCCTGGAGGGGTTGTTCCGCAGCCAGGTAAATTGTTGTTTCTGGGGATTCAGTCTACGCCAAACATCACACAGAGAGACTGCACCTACAGTTTCCCTGAGAGCTGCTGCGACTCTGGATCTACGTTCGGTGGGCGCATGCAGACGGTCCAATGCAGGATTTTCCGTGCAGTTAAAGTCACCTCCGACCACAACGACACCGTCACTGTTACAAGAAGATAAATGTTTAGAAAAAGAGTTATAAGCAAGAATGTCGCTCTGGGGAACTAACACATTATAAGTATGGAAAATAGTTTGGTTGTGTTTTATTTTAGTATAAATGACATGTCCTTCAAAAACATTATAATTAGAAATAATTTCTAAATTTTTATTGTTGATGAGTGTAGTTACCCCAGAGCCACGGGAATTGGAAGGGGAGGAGAAATGAGTGTGGGGCCATAGGCTCCAGCAGGAGCTCATTTCCGTGAGGTTATAAGTCTCCTGCAGGAGCACTATGTCGGAAAAGGGAAAGAAATTTTCAAAATGAGCATTTATGGCGGCGTTTTTCGTAGGCGTTGAACAGCCGCCGGTGTTCAGGGAAATCAGTGACAGTGTCATTGCGACCAAGCCAATCAAGACTGCCATAGAAAAGCAAAGGAAATTACTTATCCAAGGTTCTGATCAGCTTGGCTACGCGTTGTTGTAAGCCTCTGTTGATGAGTGGGTTGTTGTGTAGCGGTTTCAGTTGTTTGACGAGCCCGGGCACATTAGCGGTGAATCTCTTGGCCACCTCAGCAGGCTTTCTTCGTTTTTTAACGGAGGCCAAGAAATTCATGAGCTCTTTAGAGGACAAGGGACCTTTTGTGTTGGAAATGCACTCAGGCACCGCCTCGTCTTCGGTAGTCTGAGTGTCTTCCCACATGTCATCTTGGTCGTTCGTCGACGAGGCCGGGGTAGAGACAAAGGAGGATTGTGAGTTAAGGACTTGGTTAAGGACTTGGGTGATGGAAGGGGAGTTGACTGTCATGGGCATCGCCACTTTTTTTGCTATTTTACGAGGGGGAGAGGGTGTCTTTAGAGGAGTGAAAACCTGTGTATCCTTAGAGGGGGCTTGAGGGGAGGATTTTCTCTTCGATACAACATCCGAAAAAAGTCTGGACGGTGGTGGTGGCGATCCCCAGACAGAGCAACCGGGTTTGGATGGGGTGTGGGTAGGTTGACGGGGGGATGAAGGTTGGGAAGGAGGAGGGGAGTGGTGGGAGGGGGTAGGGGAAGGGTGGGAGAGGGAGGGGGAGGAAGGGGTTGCGGGGGAGGAAGGGGTTGCAGATGACGCTGGGGCTACGGACGACGCAGGGACCCCAGAAGCCGCAGGAGGCGAAGGCCCGACAGACCCCGCCGAGCCGCTCGCCCCCGTGCTCTCACGGGGACCAGCGGCATCTCCAGGCTTGGCACAGGCGGCCCCGACAGGACCCGAGGGGCCCCCACCGCCCGCGGAAGTCCGGACACCCGAGGACCCCGGACGATCCGCATCCCCAACGGGATCTAAGGGAACAGGTTTTTTGGAGACTTTAGGCGGGTGTTTGGGATCGGATTTTTTTCGGTTAGTGGGGTTATGGACGAAGGTGGGAGGTGGGTTTAAAGGATTGGTCTCGTTACTGTTATTGTCATCGGTCCCCTGTTTCTTGCAAGCTCGACTAATGTGTCCGTACTCACCGGACGAGAAGCAGCGTACCGACTCAGTCGACAGAAAAACGCGATAATTTGTGCCCAAATACGATAAATTCATGTGTTCAGGCGGAGTGACGTTTGGTTTTAGGAGGACGTGCACTTGCCGCCTGAACGACATAATGTGTGAAAGGTGTTTTTCCTTGAAACCCAGGGGAATAGATCTTACCTGGGAGACGACCTTGCAGAAAGATGACAAATTGTGGATCAGTACTGTGTTCGGGATCTCTGGGTACACATTAGAAAGTGTGAGCCGGGTGGTTGGCTGGACCAGTGGGGTGAGCTCGATGAAGCTGCCGTCATAGGTCAGTCCGTTTTGGACTGCCTTGACGACAGCTTCCTTAGAGCTCAAGTATGCTGCTATACGACCATTGGAAATTCTTGATGCCGAGACAACTTGTGCGTTAGAAATTTGATTAACAAGGGGATCAGATATTGTCGTACTGAGATTGTGTCCAGCGCTTTGAACACGATTCCATTGTCCCTGGTAAGTGGGCTATTACCAGGAACAATGGAACCGTGCTCACCACCCTTGCTCACACTTGGTTGACTTTGAATGGGCCGCTGCGCTTGACTGGCCATGGTGACCAGCCAAAGCACCCAAAACGACCAAAAAATTAAAAAATAAAAACCCAGAAAAACACGAAAACAGTTAAAACTAACAAGTTGAAATTTGCCCTGTATAATGTATAAACAGTAAGGGTGAGATTAATATAAAATTTGTAACCTAAAAATGCGGGAGAGGGAGAGGGAGAGGGAGAGGGAGAGGGAGAGGGAGAGGGAGAGGGAGAGGGAGAGGGAGAGGGAGAGGGAGAGGGAGAGGGAGAGGGAGAGACTTTTTTGACTTTTCAATACAAAACTTTATTTACAAAACAAATTGTACAAAGAATAAAAACAATGTTTAACCAAAAATAGTAGTTAACAGTATTACTGTAATAATAATTAAATTCGGTTTACATTGTTAACAAAGGTAATAACAAAGAAACGTGACCCGCTCCGTCGAAATGAGACCTTTCCCCCAGATCTGACATTCATAGATATGTACACTAGGTTAACAAGTAACTCACGGGCTTTCAAATGATACAAATGTTATTTCCGTAGCTTATTCCATTCCGGAATTATCGAGCGATGAAGACAACCATCACTTTGCGGCCCGTTTCGTTTTTGAATTTCGCGCTTCGGAGAAAATCAACATTAAACTTGGTCCACACACAGAGCAAGCGCGCGAGCTATCGTTCGATGTACAACTCATGAATAATTAATCAGCCCTTGTACCAAACACCGGCTGTCCACACCGGCCCGCGTCTTCATTCCGCCTGCTGTGTGTGGAGTCGCGGCGTAAGATGTCTGTGTTGCGGGACGATTTTACTGTACATACATTGTGCACTCTCAAACTCGACCGTCCGTCCGTGTATTGTACCATGGAGAAATGAAAACAGATTTTTCTCTGTGATTGGACTGTTTTTTCGGAAGGCTTCCGTCGTAAATATTTCACAAGTTGGTAACTTTTAAAAACATGATTTACCTTTAAATTGTATTGTTCAACAAAATCATGATTTCAAGTCAACAGATATTCAGACTTTATGACAATAAGGCCAATTATTACGACTTTGAAACACTACAAAACGGTGATTCGAATGCATTAATATTGTAACCAACTCGACCCCACTGACGTGTGCATGTTTCGCATGGTGTATGGCTCGATTGGTACGTAGGCCTACCATCCTATTTTTACCCCGCCAGTAATGTTAGAGCCATGGCCGTAGTGATTCAGTTAAAATGAGTATTTGAATCAACTATTCGATAGACTTAATTTTGCTTAGTAAACCTAGATCGTCTTTCGGGCCTTATTTTTGTGCCCAGACACACAGACGAATGACTTGGCCAAGTAGCATGTTGGACCCGGCTTTATGGTCCTCAACAAAGCATCCTGCCCTTATTTAATAGAAAAAACTATAACCAGGTATGATATTCTGCCGACTTCAAACGGATTTCCGTTTCTCTTGCTTTCGTGAAAATCCCCCCCCAAAAAAAATTTTTTTTTTTTTTTTTTTTTAAATATATAAATATAAAATAAATAAATTTAAGATCACATTCACCAGAGACATAAACAATCCAGTAAAAACATTCCGAGGTCCTTGTTTCAGTGTAGCGCGTTTTGGCCAAACTTGCTAAATTTGGGTCCAGAACTTCCCCCCACTTTTGAAAAATCCTACTTTTTTTCAAGGGTCGAATATCATACCGGCTATACATTCCTTGAATCTTAACTGAGTTGTATAATTTTTCAAACGGTGTGGTCTTTACTGACCCCCCCCCAATCAATTTTCTTTACCCTATTGTTTTATATGCAATCTTTCCTTACCCAGGAAAATTTTAATTATTTTTGTCCGAAATAAATTTAAGAAGGGAAAGAAACATCAACACAATTTATGTTCTTTTCATTCAATTTACATAAAATTTATTCTGATAAATTTATTTACATAAAAACTGTAACTGATAAGCAATAATACATAATTTGGCAACTTGATAGGCAACTTGATAGATAATTTTAGTGACTTTTTGGAGGGATGTTTTGATAAAGTCAGTTAAAGTGACTTTTTTAACAGTCATGATATTACAAGGATGGGTAAGTGTTGGATAGGTGCAAAAAATATACTCAGGCTTGCTTTACTAAATGATACACTAAACAATAATTGAGACAAATAAACACAGGGTCAGTTCGAGCCATGGCTGGTACTCCATGGCAGAAATTTTTGCTTTTAAATTTTTACAAAACTAGTTTCGCCCACCCCGGATTGAAACTAATCTACGAGCTACACCAAGGAAGGGCGAACAACCTCGAACGAAAAATACCAGAGACAAAAAGTGATGGGAAAATTCCCTTCCGGCCCCATTGTTTCGTGGCGACCAAGTTTCTGACTCTAGGAATAGCTCAAGGCAAGATTATGTGGAAGAATTTTGTTGACTTGTACTAGTTTGTGTAAAGGAGTAAACATTGGTAGGATTTTAATGTTTGACAAGAGTTTAAAAGATCAAGACTGATTAGAGATTAATTATTAAAACACTGAAATAATTTAAACAAGAAGTTTAAAACTTGGGTTGAAAAATTGATTCATCACAAACATTTACCTAAAAACATCAAAATTTAAGTTAAAAAACATTTAAGTTGAAAAAAAAAAAGTACATGTACAAAGACTAACTAACGGTTGACTTCAGATAACGGTGCAGGGATAGGGCATTTCATAGTCTGGCTTTAGTATCATCTCTGCACATGTACTTAAAATGACTGGGTGTGCAGCCCAGTGCACACATAAAGCCGGCTCAAATTTTAATCAAAAATAAATGCAAACGCAGAGCAACTTTTCTTTGACTCGGTGATAAAACAGCGTGTATTTTAAAATCAGCATGTATTAAAAAATGTGTCAAGTATGAACCGGCTTAACAGTCAGGAGGAGTTTTACTTAAGAATTAGGATTAAGGATTAAAATACTTTGGCTAATTTTTTTGAAATTTAAGATTTAATTAATTTCTTGCTTTAACTGATTGCATAGTACAAATTGACCTAATCGCGTCTTGGAATCTTCTGCAGTGGGGCGTCGACGTTCTCAGCAACACGGTTATTGGGCTTAGGGATGATGGGCCTAGGACAAGTTATATCTGCTCCCCCCTCACTGCAGAATTATCTGATCTTGTCATATAAATACCATTGTCTTTTTGCGTCAAGTCCGGGTGGTTCAGTCTGGTGGAAGGTCCGCTGGTGGAAACGTATCTGGCGTACGAAGGAGGCTGTAACGGGTTTCTTCGACGGACGGGCTTTTTGACGCGTACACCACACCAGGTTCCTCAGATGAAAATCTACATGTAAGAATGAATGTTCAAAACAGTTAAACTGCTTTGCAACAGCCTGCTTGTGTCAATGATATTGATAAGTTTGCAATTTCCAAAGTTATTGTGAATGAAGAATGAAACAGTAGTTGTTATTTTTATTTTTAAGTTTATTTAAAAAGCTTTTTTTTTTTTTTTTTTTTGGGGGGGGGGGGCTAAAAACAAGAAAGATGCAATATAAACATCATTTTTGTGTGTCATTGTGCAGCTTTTTCCTGACAGTAAAGTATAGGGAAAAAACAAACAATGCAAAAAACTAACCGGAAGTGCTGCAGACTCTTGATTCCAATGAGTGGCTTGAAGTTCTCCCCCAGGAAAGTTTGCCAGTTGTATGAAGGGACGAAAACTTCCTGTGACTCGCTACCAACAAGTTGGGCCAGGTTCAAACCGGATGCTGTACTCTGTATGGTCAAGCGAGCTATATCTTCTAGGGATGACACTGGGGTGCGGCGGTACTTCTGTTTCAGTAGGCCAAAACACCAATCTGGGCTGAATTTAGTGTGGCCAGCCACCATGAAGTTGAGTGAGATGTCCTTGTGAAGTCCATGTAGAGTTCTCCAGATGAGGTAGAAAAGCATGTATCTACAAGAGAAACAATTTGAAAATTATTCAAACTACATTGTACATGTCAGTTTACACAGTGCTGTAATCAAAAATTAGCAGATTTTTTATCAATTTTAAGTTTACAAACATCTTGTACCTATTTTTGTTTTGTCCTGAGCAGTTGTCGCAGTGCAGACTCAAACCTTCTTCTCCAAGTCCGTATGTTTCGAAGAAGTGATGCAGGTAGCTGATAACAGCGTTGCTCCCCTTTGTTGATGTCATCCCTTCATCGATGAGGTAGTTGACTTGTTGGGGAATTCCCTCACAGCAAACACCGAAGATGCCGCATTTTCTTGGTGTCATGAAATACATTGGCCCGGGCTGGAGGGGATTTGAAGGATAGTGAACCTGTTGAGCAAAATCAAAAGAATAATGCATAACACCATGTTTAGAACAAGGGTTGTTTCGGCCCAGTTTCATGTTGCCATTAGCGACGACGAGTTTGGCATCAGCAACCTGCTTCTTGTACATGGCCCGCTCTTCTTTAACATGTAGAAGGTGAGCCTGCTGCCTCTGCAATGTAGCGGTTTTGTTCTCTTCATCACAGTTGACGGTCCTGTTGATGAGATTGTTGTTCTTTTGGCACTCCCAGCAGAGGTCGGTCATCGGTCTGCAACACACGATTTGTGGACAAAGTTGTCTCCATAGCTTCTTGAAGGTGCTCAGTGCAGCTGCTCTGAAGCCTACAAAAGAATAAAGGCCTCATTTTACTTTGTAGAATATCATACTAAAAATAAAATAATTTATAATAAATGTAATTTAACTGCAGTCTTCTTTACAGTGGATATGCAAGTGTGAGAGGGGGGTGATAAAAAATTCTTGAACTTAAAAAGAAATTATCTTTAAGTCATATTTGTTGCCTCAATAAACACAGTAGTAAAATTTAATATTGGATGCAGGTTCATCGAGCCATGTACGTGCACATGATCTGTGCCACAAATTCTCCCATCGTGCAGTGGCAACAAGTTATAGACCCTTTAGGATAGGAAAGTTGTGCCTATGTTATTACAAAAACAACATTTGCTCAAATTTTGATTGCGTAAGTTCGAAGGATATGTTTTAAACATTTTCAGCCGAATCTGGTGAGTCACCAGGAAGATTTCGGAAATTTTGTTGACAATTGTTTTGTTGTAGATTTGACACGGAATGACCCATTTGTACAAAAACTTTTAATGTGTCTGCTTTAACAATATTTACCTGTTGTTTCCATAGCTGGCTTGTAGTAGTCCCTCCATATGCTGGCCTTAGAGTTGGTAGATGGCAACAAACGAATATCGGATCGCTTGAAGCCAGGTACACGACCGGGAAGAACAAGCGCATGCTCCTCCGCAAAATTCTGGATGAACTGAAAAATCCTTGTAGTATCATCATACGTCAGTACTCTTTCACTCTCTATACGGCCACCAGACCTTTTCCGGCGTGGAGTTAACCCATGTTCCCTGTACCATCGCTGCACTGAAACCATCTTGTTATTGCTAATGCTAAAGAATGAAAGATAAAAAAAAAATATGAATCATTTTTTGCTTGTTGCTTGCAGATTTAACCAAAATATTAGAGCATGTGTGCATTATCACCCTAACGTTTGATAAGGCAAGCACTGTTTTGTATAGTTCCCAAAAGGACTCCATCTTTGTGGGCAACTTGGGTTTTGGCTTTGAACTTGGTTCTGATTTTCCTACACAGCCATTATAGTTCACCGACCAGGGACGTGCACAGGGTTGTAGAGGGGCAGGGGCTCAGAGTCTGAAAAGGGCAGTGTAATTCCATGCGAGCGCGCGTAGCGCGCGAGCTTAAAAAAATTTGGGCGTTTATTTATTAATAAAAACGCATAATATGGTTTTTAACATTACATTCAGATCAGATTATGTTGATGACTGGTTTTCATTTACAATCTGATCTGGTGGTGAGTGAGCCTATAGTCAAGGACCAAGTCCACCAAGTCTAATTATCCCCTTAAGTCTCAAATTTATAATAAACGTATCATATCACCTGATATTTGCACAAGAAAACGGAGCTCCGCCTAGTCAAACAGTCATAAAGTGCACCAATAACACAAAACCGAAAATGAACATGTATTGGGGCAAATAGCTTACCTACCTAATGAAGTAAGTGTAGTAGTTGCTTTGAAGTAGGCTAACTGTAAGACATAGTTCTCGAGTGGGAGCGGGATGTCAATTTCGTGTTTCAGTGACAGCGTGTGCCTGCCTATCAAAGACGTATAGGCGCGCGGCTATGCGTGAAATCTAGTTTCGCGGAGGGGCACATGCAGGCCCGTGCACAGGAATAGTAAGGGGCATCTCTGCTGACCTAATATTTATTCTAATTTTATTCTATCCTGACATCTTTCAACTAGGCAGGGCAGTCTATGCGCAACAGGAACTTAATAATTCATTCCAAAAAAAAAAAAAAAAAACCTTGGGCTAAAAAGGGCACTTTTTATACTAGGCAAAAAGGGCAGGGGCTCAAGCACCCTTTGGGACCTATGTATGCACGTGCCTGTCACCGACTATGCAAAAAACTTGA
Organism: Zoroaster sp. YZ-2022; assembly: GCA_029582265.1. NCBI lineage: Eukaryota > Metazoa > Echinodermata > Asteroidea > Forcipulatida > Zoroasteridae > Zoroaster > Zoroaster sp. YZ-2022. Next base: position 35,753,965 of record CM055816.1, read on the forward strand.
TAGATCTCCTGCCTGCTGCACACGGGACGCTTCAGGCCTAGTTGTAGAGTCAGAAATGGGTTGTCATTGCCCTTACAGGTGTTCGACTTCATATTCTATGACATCATAGTCTGTAGCCTGTTCTTCAGTCTGTCTCATTGTAAACATTTAATTAAATTCATTATGTACTCACGAATGAAGATAACGGAAGGTCTTTCTGCAAACTCTCTTGGCTCTGACGGTGTGTATACTTCTTGATCTTGTTCGCTCTTTCTGCTCCGGTCTGTCTGCGCCCTTAAGGTGGATCATCTCACTCAAATCCATCGAAGTATGAAAGATCCCCAAGAGTATCATATCTTTTTCTCCTGAACAAACGTATTTAAGTGAGAAAAAAAATGGAAGCATCACCACATTATCACTTAAATTATTTTTGACAAACAGTTCCCCTTGCATTTAAAACCTTGTAATTATGATGATCTTGTATTTATGTAACATAACATTTGCTTGCTTTTAATAAACCTGAATCAATGTATTTTGTTGTACTTACACTAATAGCCTAGTAACACATCTTTATAGTCTCAACATTTTTCTATGGCTAGGCCCTGCCTATAGGGGAAAAAATCAACATTCAAATAAAGTATAAAGCAACATTTTAACCTAGTCTTGTAAAAAATAATGGAGTAAAACATGTAACCTAATGTGTTAATCTGTGGGATTTAACAATCACATGTCCTTAAAAAAGACTGTTATCTAGATGTAATTAAAGAGCTGCAACATGCAGCTTTGTAGAGAAAAAAATACAAAGTTTTTGTTGGTACATGTATATTTTTGTATAAGAAAAAAATATATCTGGAGTAACAATTTTGTTAGGGCCTACATGTAGTTCTATTTTTAATTTTGGTTTTCCCCTTTTATGTGATAAGCACAGTAACGTTATACTCTGTGTTTTCTCGAGTTCTGTGAAAAAAATCCACATTCTATCGATTGGAATTCAAACCCCATACTTTGCAGCAGGTACCACTAACGTAATGAGGGGGCAAACTATCAAAAATGGGCTGGATAGTATTGAGTTAGACCAAGATTTTTTAAAATAATCCTTTATCCTCTAGTCTTAGTCTACTTTTGGTTGGTCACCTGGTTGATTTCGGAGTGCTCACACTATGTGAATCACTGTCATACAGTTAATTAAGCCTACACAATTACAACAGCACACCAAGTTAGGCTTAACTCTAGCTCTGACTAAAATTAACCATTAAAACGTTAGTCCATGAAACTAATCGTCACAGAGTCAGACATGGTTTACCTTCCGTTAATCCCTGCATGCTTATGCGAATGTCAAATACTTCTTCATTGGTGAATTGCTGGATACAAGGCCTTCCTTCAAAAAGAGTACATCCACAGCTGAAGTCTTGAGCTCTCTGTTGTTCCACCTCGGGATCCTCGGCGATCACGTCCACTAGTAGGTGCTGCACGCCTTGAATCTCATCGGCTACTACGGGCGGTTGATCATCGTCGTCATCGTTGTCTTGATCTGAAAAGAAAACATCGTCTTCTCTTTCTGGTGCTCCTGGTAATTCTGGATTACCAGTAGCATCATCGTCGTCGCTGTCGTCACTCTCGTCGTCGGAACTGTCCACGGCATCACCTAAAAAATACTCCTCGACGAGCTGTGTCAGAGCTGCTTCGTCCGGACGAGAGAGGCCAACGCTCTCTCCATGTCATTACTCCGCTTACCAGCCATACTTAGTAGTCAACTTTGAGTCGCACAAGAAATTTGAACAAGAGATTTGAACAAGAAATCGGAACAGTAAAACTCGAAAAACACTCCAAAATCACAACAGATAATTCCAAAATCACAACAGGTATTGTAGGTAACAACAACTCGAATTTAAAAAGGCGAAATTTTCTTTTCTTTTTGCTCAATATGACTTCGTATCAAACTGACAAGCTTTGCAAAGTCACGAAGGCAGAAGAACCAGCGTGTACACGCGAACTGCACAGTGCATGCACTAGGCTAGGTGTATGCAGCTAGCCAGCTTACGGAGCAGCGGGCCCAGGCCTGAACTCGGGTCTGTATAACCGGCTAAGCTGGGCCTGGAGTTGGCCGAAAGATCGTACGCCATTAAGGGTGACGTCATTCATTTTCTGGTAAACTGCGCATGCTCAGACAACTGGTTGCTTACTGTTGTCCAATCAAAGAGCTGTATTTCTTCTACCTTGCCGATGATTCGGCTCGTTGGCTAACAGTTTATTTTGCGGCTTAAAACTACTATTAGAGCTCCATACTGCTTAGTCATTGCCACAAAAGTGCGCAGTTGAGGTCATGACCTTTCTTTTGATACCAAACACGTACGTTTAACGTTAACGGAACTACTCGTGTTGCTGTCTTGAAAACAAGGATAGTTTGACCTGTTTGGATTTAACGGAGGCCACATGAAAGACAAACATGATACAGACATTGTCCAGAAATCGTCCTTTTTTATGGATTTATTAATATTTTTATGAAAAGGTAAGACCACCATAAGATTGTTCGAGATTTTATCAAACTAAAAATATAAAAACCTAGAAATCGATATGCAATGTTTTTCCATTTTTTGGGGGGGGGCGAGCACAAGTTCAGAGTCGAATTACACGGAAACCTCCGTCCGGGGACAAGTCTCATTTCGACGGAGCGGGTACAATAAAACATTCAAAAATCAAAAGAACAATCGAAATAAACAAAGATTGAGTGGAAGAGAGGAAAAAAGGAAAGGGCTCCTCTAAAGGGAGACTACAAGCACCATGGTGCAAGCAGACTCCCCCGAGGATCCCTGGGGTGGGGAGCCACTGGCATTACTGGTGTGGGTCTTAAGACCCACTCCAGCGGCTCCCAAAGAGACAGGAAATAGAGGAAAGAGAGAGGACCCCACTCATGAACAGTAGCATACGCCTTGCCTCCAATCATTAGAGATTGGAGTAGCTGTTCACAAGGTGGGTCAAGGAAAAGGGGAAAGGTGGACCGAGAGGGGTCAGGCAGAGAGAAAGAGAGAGACTTTGACTATTCCAAAACAAGACTTTTCAATTATAATCCTTATTTCACAAAACATTTCAAAAACCAAACATTACAGAAAGCGATATTGTAAAATTTGTGCTGAACATAAACAATACAACTATGAAAAAGGCAAATTCTGTTTAAAAATCCGCTGAAATAATGGATACAAAATTATGGAGATGAAAAAGGGTTTTCGTTAAAAAGAAAGCTGGTATATTAAACCAAAAAACGGTTTGAGTAAAATGTACACTGATCATGAAATAAAATTACAAATGGTTGATTAAAATTACAGTGATGAGAATGTTACAGGAATAAAATATGTAAGATATAGCGAATATGAATAAAAGCAAGTATGAGGTTTTGTTTAAAAGGATGGAGATATAAAATGTTTGATTTGAAATAAAGGTACATTGAATAGATAAAAGGCACAGTCCAAAAACAAATAAGCACAAATAAAGCTTTGTGATTTTTTAAATAATTTTTTGAATTATTTTAGTGTTTTATAAATCTTTCAATTGTTGAAAGGAAAAAGCGCGGTTAAAAAAGCCACGTCAACTCACCATTAACAGTTTTTACTAAAGCATTTTTTTGAGACCATTTTATTTCAAATTCATTGAGGTTACAGTTAAGTTTAAAGAAATAAAAATCAAACAAAATTTGATTTTTCAAACGGTGTTGCCAAATTAAAACGGGGTTTACAAATTGGGATGTTCTATAAAGATAATATATAACGTTCTTGCAGCTGACGATGAGATGATTTGCAATTCGTACAGCTTGTTTGTCGCGTCTCCTGGCATGCGGGATCAGGGACCAGTAGACGTTGAAGTTGACAGGAAAATCGGGAAGGAGACGACTGATGAGGGTGTGGAGAAGCGTTAGTGCTGGCTGGACGAACGGACACAGGATAAATAGATGCCAAATCGTGCCCCTCTCTCCGCACCATCCGCATGTTGGTAAAATGTCCTTATTGAGGTGGTGAAGCACTGGCAACGACGGTAGGATGTTATGAAAAAGTTTATACTGAACATCGCCCTCTTTCTTCGAGGAGGGCAGTTCATATGCTTCCTTCCAGTTAATTTCATTGGGTCGATCTAGGAAGCCGACGTCGTGCCAGTGCGTTCGGATGTGTTCTGGGAGCTCATTGATGTGGCGGTTGATTTCCTGATATATGACTTTGGATGGTGCGGAGATTCCGTTGATGTTGGTCGACAGCTTGATTCCGAGGGGCAGATCTGGCTTTAGGTTGACACTAGCAGGAGAAGAAGACTTGACGAGACCACGATGATTAAGGACGTTGGGGAACAGACGGACGACGACGGAACGAAGACGAAAGAGTTGACGGTGTAGAAGACGAGACGAGAGTGGGCGTGGTCTGCACGTAGATTGGATGATGTCGCTGGCGTCGGACCAACGTCCACTCGAAGGATGAAGGAGATGACGAACTTGTTTGATTCCACATGCCAGGAGGCGCGCAGAATCTGGGTCATCGTAAGCTGCAAGAGAAACTAAGATAGAACTGTTAACGGGGAGATTTAAGACGTGACTTATATTGTCGTGTGCTATTATGATTTTAGCTCCGGAGGCCGTCCAAGCACGCAACACCTCGCTGTAAAAACTGGGAAGGGCCACGTGGGATTCGAGGTTTGTTTTTATAAAAAATAATTGAAAATCGAATTTTAGGTTTTGATATTTGTGAAGAAAATGAGTGAAAAGAGAAAACGAGGGGTGTGAGTAGTTATTTAAAAATCTTTGGATACGGTTAAATCTGTATGTGAGGGTGCGTGCTTGGAGGCAGGTTAAACCAAGTCCCCCCTTGTCGGGTTTTTGAAACAAAAGTCGTCTCTTCAGCATGTGTTTTTGTGTGGGCCAGACGAAATCGATTAACATCCGTTGGAGTTCATCTAGGATGTGATCAGGGGGAGAAAGAACAGCGAGAGCATGAAATGTTTTAGAAGCAGCCAATTGGTTACAGACGAGGACTCTGCCTTTAAAAGAGAGGGACAGTGATAAATTTTTCCAAGACGTTAGTTTTTTTTTTAGTTTTTCGTTGCATTTTTTCCAATTTAATTTTTCATAGCTAGAGATATTTCCTAGATGAACTCCAAGGAACTCGAGCCCCTCGCTGTTCCACAAGAAACCGAGGGGCCTATCGAACCGTCCGGCCCACGAACCGGCCCATAGCCCCTGGGATTTTTTTGTATTTAAACAAGCAGCAGAGGCACGGCCGAAGAGGTCGTAAGTCTCCTCGACCGCAGTAAAACCCGCATCGGAGGTGACAAACACAGACACGTCGTCTGCGTATGCCGATACCGAGCAGTATTTCTCCGTACCAGGAAGTTTAAAGCCACTCTTGTTAATATTTAAACGAAGTTTGTTCAAGAGTGGCTCTATGGCAATCGAGTACAGCAGTCCCGAGAGCGGGCACCTGCCGTATACCCTTCTCAAAAGAGAAGGGCGAAGTCAGGGAGCCGCACACCTTGATCAGGCTCTCGGAACCACTGTACAGGAGCCGTAAATGACGGAGAAAAAATTCCCCAAAGCCCATGGCCCTCATTGTGTTAAAAAGATAGCCGTGGTCAACGTTATCGAAAGCTTTTTTTTGATCGAGGTTGACCACGGCTAACGGGGCGCCGTTAAGATCCGAGTACATTAAAATGTCTCGGATCAAATTGATGTTGTCATAGATCGACCGCCCCGGTACACAATATGTTTGATCTTCGTTGACGACGCTGTGAATGCACTGTTTGAGCCTGCTGGCGAGCAACCTGGCATAAATTTTATAGTCTGTGTTAAGAAGGGAGACCGGACGCCAATTTGCAATGTCTGAAAGGTCTCCCTTCTTGGGAATTAAAGTGATAACTGCGCGAGAAAAGGAGCGGGGAAGGGAGCCGGAGTTGAAAGAAAAGTTGAGAACAGAAAGGAAATCATTTTTAAGATTGGGCCAAAAGCATTGACAAAATTCGGAGCTAAGGCTATCGAGGCCGGGGGATTTGTTTTTGCCAAGTTGCTCGACAGCAAGGTCAAGTTCCTCAAGAGACAGAGGACAATCAAGGTCCTCCGCATCTTGAGGCTCAAGCCTATTGAGGTCCTCGGTGATTACATCAAAAGCGCTCTCGTCAGGAATGGATGTGGGTTTTTATTTCTGTTGGGTTTTCAGTGATAGTGCCAGAGGGGAGTCGTATTTTAGAGATAGATTTGGAAATTGAATTATTTTTTTCTAGGTTAAAGAAGTAAGATGTGGATGAGTCAGTTTCATTTAGGTGTTTAAAGCGTGATCTGACGAGAGCACCTTGAGCTTTATTTTTAAGATGTTCATTTAAAATATTCTTTTGCTCCTGGAGGACCTCTTTGGCCTGAGGCGTGAGATCTGGCGCAGACTGTAATTGTTCAATATTTTGGTTCAGTTCAGAAATAACCTCTCGTCTTTCTTTTGCAATTGTTTGGCTGTATTTAAGGGTAATGGATTTCATGTGGGACTTGCCAAAGTCCCACCATGAAGAAAGGTTGGGAAAATTATTTTTTTGATGTTGCCAATTGGCCCAGAAGTTGGAGATTATTTCTTTGTATGAATTGTCGGAAAGAAGGGAGTTATTGAAATGCCAGTTGGCGCTACCCCTCTGGCCAGCAGAGGGGAGCTTAATTTGAAGGGAGATAGCAGAATGGTCAGAGAGAGTACAAGGTATGATTTCGGAAGAATGGACAGAGGATAAAATATTGTGTGGCCCATAAAAACGATCGAGTCTGGCTCGGGACGAGCCAGACTTGGACGAGGTTTTTTTTCTGAACCATGAAAATGTTTGCACACCTGGGTTAAGGCTGCGCCAGATATCACGCAACGACAGTGCACTCACCGCGTCGCTGAGGGCACATGCAACTCTGGGTCGATGCTCGACCGGCATGCGCAGACGGTCGATAACAGGGTCCTCCGTGCAGTTGAAGTCACCTCCGATGACGATGAGGCCGTCGTCAGCAAGCTGAGCACAATGCTCGCGGAAGGACTGGATAGAGTCTAAAGCTAGTTTGTCATTCTGCGGGATTACAAAATTGTAAAGATAGAAAAAGGTGTTATTTGTCCTGATTTTTGTGAAAAGAATGTGTCCGTTCGAAATAATTTTAGAAGTAACAATAACAGTATTTGTGTTTTTAACTAAGGTTGTTATTCCCGACCCACGGGTGGGGCTTGGGGCACACAGGGGAGTGTACGGCCACATTTTCCATACGGGGCTGCGTGAAGTTAAAAAATGGGTTTCTTGAAGGAAGATTATATCTGGGGAATTACAAAGATTTTCTACATATGTTTTGATGGAAGCATTTTTCAAAGTGGCCGTACATCCTCCCGTGTTGAGGGTGAGCAACGACAGCGTCATCGCAAGGAGTAGTGAAAAATACATGTGGAAAGGAATGTTTATTTCTGTAGAGTCCTTACGAGTTTCACTAGTCTCTGCTGCATGCTTTTAGAAACGCTTGGGTGGGTTCTGAGGGGTTTTAATTGTTTGGCTAACCCCGGCAGATTGCTCGTAAATTTACGAGCATTCGGCAGAGGTTTCCTTTTGTTCTTTACAGAAGACAGGAAAAGTAAAAGTTCGCTGTGAGAGAGCGGGCCCTTTTCTGTGAGAACACTCTCAGAGAACGGCTCATCGCCGTCCGTCTGAGAGTCTTCCCACATTGTCAAGTCGGTGTCGGGGTAGTTGGAGGGTGAAGTGGACATAGGTGTAGGAGGGATCTGGCTGGGTTTTGAAGTGGGCGTTGGGGCGGGTTCGGATGGGAGTGGGGACGGTTTGCTACAGCGGGTGGGTTGCGGAGGGGATTTGACTGTGAGAGCAGGGGATTTAGGAGCGGGTGGTGGAGGAGGGGATTTAGGAGCGGGTGGTGGGGGAGGAGATTTGGGAGCGGGTGGCGGGGGAGGGGATATGGGCGCGGGTGGTAGGGTGGAGGATTTGGGTGCAGGTGGTGGGGAGGATTTAGGGAGTGATGGGGTAAGGGTATGTATGGTGTTAGGGAGAGGAGAGACAGTGGGGTCAACGTGCATGGGTGAAGCAATGCGAACTTTCATTATTTTTTTAGGGGGTGAGGGTGCTTTGAGGGGAATTAGGAGAGGTGTTTGGCGGGGAGCGGGAGTTGGAGGGGTAATTTTACGTTTGGAAACAACATCTGAGAAAAGACGGGGGGCAGATAATAATAATAATAATGTATAGATTTATATAGCGCACGTATCCACCAACTAAGTGGCGCTCAAGGCGCATTATATTATTATCCCTGCTCATAAGGCTCATAAGGATCATAAATCATTCCTGAAACCATCTCAGCTCCCTGGGGAGTATACAGCTCAATTGCTGCCACTTCTAGCGCATATAGAGCAAACATCTCTGCCTTCACAGGTACCCATTTAACCCCTGGGTGGAGAGAAGCAATTATGGTTAAGTGTCTTGCTCAAGGACACAGGTATCACGGCCGGGGCTCGAACCCACACTCTGCTGCTGGCAACACCAGAACTTGAGTTCAGTGCGCTAGACCGCACGACAATCCACTTTACGTGCATTATACAACACACGGGACCTACGGCTTTACGTCCCATCCGAAGGACGAAGCAATTATGGTTAAGTACCTTGCTCAAGGACACAAGTGTCACGACCGGGGCTCGAACCCACACCCTGCTGCTGGCAACACCAGAACTTGAGTTCGGTGCGCTAGACCGCTCGGCCACGACACTCCATGGTGGAGTTCCCCAGATGTTGAGGGAAGTTGAAGGGTTGGGGGGCGAGGGGATATGGGAGGGCGAAGGGATATGGAGGACGAGGGGATATGGGAGGGAGAGGGGATATGGGAGGGAGAGGGGATATGGGAGGTAGAGGGGATATGGGAGGTAGAGGGGATATGGGAGGTAGAGGGGATTAGGGAGGGAGAAGGAATATGGGAGGTAGATGGCCTTGAGGTGGGAGAGGGTTGGGATGGTGAGGGAGGGTGGACAGTGGTAGAAGAGTGGGTAGGTTTGGTTATGTGTGCGGGTTTGGCGGTGGGATTGTGCATTTGTGCGTTTTTAGCAGGGTGTTTAGGATCTGATTTCTTATGTGCAAAGACTGGGGGTGGGTTGAGGGGATTTGAGTCATTTGTCTTGTCAGGGGCCCTGCTCTTCTCACAGAAGCGAGAAATATGCCCCAGTCCGCCACAATTAAAACATTTAACAGTAGATTCGGTAGTGATGTATACATGGTGGTTTCTCCCCGAGTGCTGAAAGGTTATGGCACTCGGGGGTGTGACGTTCTGGGGCATAATCACATGAACACCATTGGATGTTTAAAATTAAAGAAAAAACTAGATTCTCCGGAGCTCAAATACACACGTCCTACCGCTGTGTGTGTGTGTGTGTGTGTGTGTGTGTGTGTGTGTGTGTACGTGTTAATTACGTCAAGTGAGGTCTTCCATGTAAATTCATACTCGCCAACCGAGCACGCGATGCAAAACGAGGACGTCCTCGATGTGAACTAACGTGAAAATTGGCAACTCTGAGCATATTTATGACGGCCAGTGAAATATCTCACGTTTTGAAAGCCGTCCTCGGTCTTATGAGGAAAACCGACGGAGTGTGACGTAACACATTCGTCCGGGACTTTACGGAATCGCCTGGAAATGTACCAGCGCCCTCTCTAGTTACAATACTTTGGACATGTTCGTGCACGTGGAGACGCGTTTGCTATTGTTGTCATACGCAAAGATAGCGTCCTTTCCAACATTGCGTGCCTGCTAGTGCTAGAGAGAAGACGGTATTTTTCAGCCGCTCACAAGATACAGGTAAGCCAAGTCAAGTGTACTAACGATTTAAGTACTAAAATGTGTCTATAGAAAATTACTGGAAAGTTTAAAAGTATGCTCTCAGATGCATTTGTTATTTAGGCTAAGTTCAATGCAACGTTTGTCATAGGCTGCCTGTAGTGTAATCATTTAATATAATGACATTAAAATGTAATTAATATAATACTTAGCGATCACAGCCTCTTGGGTTTAATATTATGAAATGCCACATAGCTGACTTACTCTTTTATAATCATATTTTAAGTTTATTGAACAATACATTATACCAAACACAGTATAGAGCTGTCATTTTAACACCAAACTAGGTCCTATTTATATAGTATTAGTAAGTGATGGTTGAAGGCCATGGAAGGTGTGGATGAATTTCTGTGTGGATGATAGTAAAACTATACTAGTATAACTATAGTAGTAAACTTGCGGGTACAACCATGTGTAACTAGTAATCTCTTTGGGAGGAGTGTTGGCTTTGAAAAGAGCCGTTGGTGGTCTAGACATTTCGAGCAGAGTACACTGTTCGAAGCGAGGACCACCAACGGCTCTTTTCAGAGCCAACACTCATACATGCATACAAAGACACATGTATACCACAGTTGACCTTATTTTTTGGGCAGGTTATACTGTAACCAAACTCACAATAATAAATCACCATCAGCCATTGAGACCAATAAACCATACCAAGCCTCCATCATCCATTGGGATTATCAGCAGTTATTTTGTAAACACAGACTTTCCATAGTAACCTACCACCAGCCACTGAGTCTGGAACAAAGTAATATGCCCTGCAATATGTCAATCACAAACCACTTAAACCAACGGACATATGAGGCATTATGTTACTATGCAATATAGCTATGAGGAGCCACTGCCTACCATAGCAATGGCTTGTAGTGGCGTGAATGGCTTGCTTGAAAAATTTCACTGATTGTAGGAGGGTTAGTCTGTATTAACCCTCCTACAATCAGTGAAATCTTAGGCCACTACAAGCCATTGCTATGGTAGGCAGTGGCTGTAATGGAACTACTTAATATGCAAAGCACTACATATTGCACTCTGACCTTTATATGTCACTAGGTCAAATAAGGCATGCACTTCGTTACTCCAGAATATTCTTGTAAAAAGCCCATGTCACGCTCACGAGCATGAAGTTAATAAAATACATATTGGCTCCATAAAACTAGTGTCATCTACTGCTATTATTACATGGTGGCAGCGAAGGATCGGGCAAGTGTTTCGTCAAGCTTTCGCACTAGAATGAAGGCTGAATTTGATCCGACTGGACGGAACAAATCCAACGAACGACACTGCCGGCCGGACACAATCCGCCATCTTCACACGTGAGTACAGTAATGTATAGCAACGTTACGTGTACTGTATTATCGCATACCGTGTAGACCACATAGAACTGTGCAATTACAACTAGTACTACTATCGACCGATCTTCGCATATTTTGCAACGATACGAACACTGTCGCTGTATATTAACACAATGGCTGATACAATACCTCATCCTAAGATGGACTGGAGCCATCCAGATCGCCCTCAAGCCTACAAAGAGTTTAAACAAACGGCAAATATGTGGTTTCAGGTCAAGAACATTACACCTGAAAAATAGCACAACTACATCATTTTGTGGGCAGGTAGCGAGGGGCTCAGGATTTTTAACACCTGGGGCCTCACAGATGAGCAGCTCACTGATCCCACAAACATATGGGATAAGTTTTCGAAGCATGTACAGCCACATGAGAACTTTAGGATCCACAGGCTGGAATTTCAGCGATACAAACAGAGTGATGTGGAGACAGTGGATGATTTTTACACACGATGTAAAGCAAAGGCCATGAAATGCCAATTCAAGGAAAATGCTGAACTTGAGGAACGCATCATAGAGGTACTAATTTCAGGTATCAAATACACACAGACACAGAAGAAATTGCTTGGCAAAGATGACCAGTTGAAATTGCAGGATGCCCTCGACATATGCCGCACCCATGAAGCTAGTATTACACACATGACTCAACTTGGCAACATCGGACACGATGCCAAGGTGGATATCGTAAAACTTCGCGGTCAATGTAAAAACTGTGGAGGAACTCATCCGTACAAGCCAAGAAACAGGTGCCCAGCATACGGCACTACATGCAAAAAATGTGGTAAAACTGGACACTGGCAACATGTATGCCTCAGTTCTGCTGGCGCAGGACAAAACCCGCAACAGAGACGCAATCCACGATCCCGATCGCGCAGCCGACCTCGCGGATCGTACAGGAGGAACAACACTCCAAAACCGCATAAACGTCAAAATGAGGTACACTACGTTCAGCAAGATGACATGACGGATATGACAAGTGAGTTTGAGAGCATGAGTTTTGAAACAGTCACAATCACCCAACAGATCGATGGCATATACAGTACCAACAACAAGCGCGTAGACAACCGCGATGAGGTGTACGCGTTGCTGAACATCAAGCTCAAACAACGACCAGGCAACCATACACTAAAGGCAAAAGTTGACACAGGTGCGCAGGGGAATATCATCCCTCTTCGCGTATTTCGACGCATGTACCCCACGTTGTTGGACGCAGAAGGATTTCCCAAACCTGGAACTACGACTCCACGAAATGGATCCTCACAGCATACAATGGCACAAATATTCAGCAGCATGGCAGTATAACAATCCCATGCAAATTCAATAGTGGCGAGTGGATAGATGCAGAGTTTTTCATTGCTGACGCGACAGGACCTGCAATCATTGGGCTGCCAAGTTCACGCGCACTTAACCTCGTCACGCTTAACTGTGCCATACGTACTACCGCAACGCGTACGTCAACGCCAAACGTCGCAAATCCGAGGCCCATACGCAACAAGGGAGACCTCAAAGCCCAATATCCAGATCGATTCACTGGAATTGGCAAGTTTCCTGGCCAATTTCACATTACAACGCATGAGGACGCGCAACCTACTGTACAGCCGCCTCGCAAATACCCCATCCAACTCAAAGATGAAATGAAAGCCGAACTCGACAGGATGGAAGAATTGAGCGTTATAAAAAAGGTAACAGAGCCCACAGACTGGGTATCATCGCTCGCGTTGAGCAGGGAAGCTAATGGCAAGCTCAGAATATGCCTAGACCCGAAGGACTTGAACCAGGCTTCAAAGCGTACGTATCACAAAACTTCAACATTGGAAGAAATAACACACCAGTTTAGCGGTGCACGCGTATTCAGCAAACTCGACGCTCGTCACGGATATTGGAGCATAGAATTGGATTCAGAGTCAAGTTACCTGACCACATTCAATTCACCCTTTGGGCGCTATAGATTCCAAAGGCTACCTTTCGGACTCAAAGTCTCGCAAGACATTTTCCAGGAGAAAATGGACATGATACTAGGGCCCGTATTTTAGAACGTTCCTTTACTGCAAAGGACGCCTTTATGCCTATTGTTCTCTTAAGTGTCATCTACTGCTATTATTACAGTGGCTCCTCATACATGTAGCTATACTGCATAGTAACATAAAGCTTCATATGTCTGTTGGTTTTAGTGGTTTGTGATTGACATATTGCAGGGCATATTACTTTGTTCCAGACTCGGTGGCTGGTGGTAGGTTACTATGGAGAGTCTGTGTTTACCAAATAACTATTGAAAATCCAGATGGGGGCTTATTGGTCTCAATGGCTGATGGTGAATTCTTATTGGGAGTTTGATTACAGTTTGATTACAATCCAGCCTTTATCTTATCATCATCTTTCTTTGTCAGTTCATCAATAGCAGTTTCTAGATGTACAAAGTTCTGCCTGTTGATCATATCCTCACCACACATTTTATCAACCCCATATACTGACTTAAACATGTACAACAAATTTCCCATTTTTTTCATGTCATTAATTGTCACATGCCTTTCTCAACGATAGGACTTGGACCAAAGCTTTTTACCAAGCTTTATAATTAGAGTGTCACTTCGACACAGTTTTCTTACATCATCATCTCGAAATCTGCCCAAAATTTATTCTTGAAATTTCTTATCTCCTTCATTGCTCTGCAATGCAACAAGTGACGAAACAGCAATTGATGAGTGTTTCACTCCTGAATCAGCACAGTCTTGCTTGTGCCTCCATATTCTGTGGCGGCTGTAAAAACCTTTACATCCGCCGCACATTACTTTCTCATCAGTACCTTGGTCGCGTTGTGATAGTATTGTGGCGGGAAAATGCGAAAGGGGTGGGGGGTCGGGTCGACTCCCTCACCGTTCGTCGTCGATAGCGCTGCCACCAGGCGGAAAATTTAAAAGCCTGAACCACCGGAGTTCCGCCTCACCGGTTTAGTATCTCTAGTTGGCAGACTAGGGTCCGCTGTCAAAATATATGACCGGGTGAAAGGAGATCCTACACTAAGAATAAATTACTTGAAAGAGGAATGACTTAGAAAAGACACAGTAGGTTTGAATTCAGCAAAAAGAGAACAATTGTTTTATTTACAAATAAACCACTTCTTCCTCAAAGAACTACAGATGTATTTACATTCTTAAATCTACAAGGCTCTCGATAAATATCTCAATTAATGCTGCCAGGGAAATAATTTACACTCCTACTAATATAATCCAGTCTCGTATAAACCTTAATAAACCTTAATTAATGCCAGGCCCTTCGCCTGCAAATCCACTATAAAAACAATAAATAAGTGATACTAGGCTTCAACCTACAATATCCACTTTTCCTCGAAAAACTAACGAAGTGATAGGCCTACTGCGCTTTCGTAAGCTGACAACAATATCCACTCCTCAAAAATCCACAAGTGATATTAGGCTCCTATCGTCCTACAATATCCACTTAACTCTAAAATACCGAAGTGATACTGCGCTTTCATAAGCTAACAACAATATCCACTCCTCAAAATTCCACAAGTGATACTATTAGGGTCTCATCGTCCTACAATATCCACTTCTAACGTTATGACTGGAGAATATTAATTAAATCTATTCCAAGATCTTTCTATCCTGAATAGACTAGTGTAAAACTACGGTACTTTACGAATTGGATGATCCTCTGCTCCAATATACAGCAATAATAATAATAATAATAATAATAATAATAATAATAATAATAATAATAATGTGTGGACTTATATAGCGCACGTATCCACCAACTGAGTGGTGCTCAAGGCGCATGATATTATTATCCCTGCTCATAAGGCTCATAAGGCTCATAAATCATTCCTGAAACCATCTCAGCTCCCTGGGGAGTATACAGCTCAATTGCTGCCATTACAGCGTATATAGGGCTAATCAACCAACTCTGCCCTCACAGGTACCCATTTAACCCCTGGGTGAAGAGAAGCAATTATGGTTAAGTGTCTTGCTCAAGGACACAAGTGTCACGGCCGGGATTCGAACCCACATTCTGCTGCTAACACCAGAACTTGAGTCCGGTAAGCTAGACCGCTCCACAGAGTTCAGCTCCTCGAACTCTAGTTAATGGCTCCCTGAGAGTGCTACTCAAGAAAGTTTAACTCTACAAATATTAATCTAGCACCACAGCTCCTCCAAGTTAATCTACAGCTCCCCAATAATTAATCTAACTCCAAAACCCACCTGAGTTGCAATACAGCTCCCCAAAGATTAATCTAGCTCCGCAGCTCCTCTAAAGTTACTATACAGCTCCCCAATAAATATCTGTCTCCATCGCTCCTCCAAATTTACATCTCATAAAATGCCAAATAAATTCGGTGAATAATTAGTATAAAATCCACAATGTTTCTCTTCTCAAAGTTTAGAAAAAGAACTCCACATACCTGTATTTATCTCACTCAGGCTAGGCGATCCAACAATAATTAATTTGTATTAAATTTCTAATTATATTCAGAGATCAGCAATACGAATAAGTCAAGCTCGAAGAATGATCTGGGTCAGGGTGATCTCACTCTGAAATTTGTCATATTTATACCTTTTGAACTGCGCGCCATACGCGCAGAAAGTTCTCATGCATAGTAATTAAGCCACGCCCCTAAATTTCGGTGAGAGCAAAATTAGTTCACACATAACTACTACAAAACAGATCAGAATCATACATTTATACAGTTTGATTCCGAATAAAAGAGCTGAAATATCCTATGTAAATTATCCTTTCCAATAAATGATAGAATGAATTAATTAAGTAATACTATCCTCTAAATAATTCCATAAATCGAGTTCCAGAATGAACGTAAACAAAGCTCTTTTTCATTGACAAATAGTAAATGACATCATCTCATGAATATTTATGACTTTTCTCAACACTGAGCAGACGATAATCTCTATCGTTTTTTTTACTTCATTTTACCATCCACAAAGTTTCATTCCAATAAACATCAAAAGAACAAAACCTTAAAGAGCATAAAATAATAGAATTTTCCAGTGCTAAAGATTTAAGTTTTCCTGCT
This sequence comes from Zoroaster sp. YZ-2022, assembly GCA_029582265.1. Taxonomy (NCBI): domain Eukaryota; kingdom Metazoa; phylum Echinodermata; class Asteroidea; order Forcipulatida; family Zoroasteridae; genus Zoroaster; species Zoroaster sp. YZ-2022. The sequence continues at coordinate 35,770,198 of CM055816.1, forward strand.
CGAAAAACTAGATAATAATTTACAAACATTTCACCAATCACAGTACTTTCTTTTTCTTATATGAGACGCCATCTTGGATTAGTACGGTTGTGTTTACATGCATGGCGTGTGTGTATGTGACAGAATGCACACGTGAATAAAAATAACACCTACACAAGAGTAGATTTATGCATCATTAAAAGTGGAAATAAAGACTCTAAAGTTACTGGAAATGTCACCGGAAATAATTACAGTTACTAGAAATTAATTATCAGGTAAGACTGACGAAAATGACTTTAAACCTAGGGGCATTTTCGTCACAGTATCTTTACCTCTCCATTAGTCGTCACTCTTTTTATAAACCCCTTCTTTGCATATTTCTGCTATGGCCTTTATTCTTTCTGGTCGTGGAATTAGCTTCAAGGCTGCTTTTACTGCTGCCTCTTTATGATGCCACCTCTTGATGTGGCGCAAAAGCTAATTTTGCATCTCGCCGCAGTAAATACAAGGTCTTAGTGGCTTCTTTTTTGCTTTCTAAGAATGACAAAGGTTTGAGAAAATATTGAAACTATAAGTGTCGAGTTTTCGCAGATACATTGTTGTAATGTTAAACGGTTCAAATGGTTTTGGTTTAAATACTGGAAAGAGAAATGAAGTACCTCATCATTAAGACACATTTTAGATTAAAATAAACATGAAATGAAGACTGAAGTGTTTTGTGGAAAATGATCAAATTTGGTAACATTGTTCTCCCTTTTCATTTATGAATGTGAATGAAAGGGTGATGAAGCTTCACTTCAGTCCAGGGCAGACCCCTATTAAACTTGTTTGTTTAAAACGGCTTCATAATACTTTTATTCCCATACATAACATTCATAAAGAAAGACTGACATTTATTCAACCTCCCAATATTTTATGCTGGTTCCAGGTTTTACCTTTCGTCTATAATAAGCTCATTATGTACAGGTCAATAATAACAATAATATCTGCTCGATAATCCTCTTAGATGCAATGGGAGGGATGTACGTAGAATAAATTAAAATCATGTCTAAAAATGTCAACATTACAGATCCCAAAAACATTTTTATGGGGAAAGTTTAAACTGTAAACTCCAAGGAACACGTGACTTCAGCAGTTATAGGTCACGTCACAATCCTCACTATAGACTCGTAGTATATTGGTAGGGTGGGGCGATCAAAGCTGCAATTTATTGCCCATGGCGATGGTGCTATTTTTGCAGAAGTTTCAGAAACTGTGAAAATAAGACTGACAGAAATTGCTTTTAATATTTTTTAATCATTAAGAACGAAACTCGGCCTAAAAAGCATGCTGGTCCGTACAGCGGCATATGTTTATTGTAGTCTAGTTCCGCGCCTTGATATATGTCAGAGCTAGACAAAAACAAATATGGAACCAGTCAATGGCATGGCTGGGCTGTGTTCGTGTGAATGGATCAGGCTTGCGCTACATACATACTTCTACACAAAACTCCATTATTAACGTTAGTAATAGACAGTGCAGCATGATCAGCTCATGGAGGAAAGCACGGACTGCAAAGTTTTGGTTTGATGATCGGCCAACGTGATCATGAGTGAAAATGAAACCAAAAAAAAGAAAATTATGACAACATGAAGTCCTGCGACTTGAATCACCTTTGCCCTGATGCACGCATGGAGTTGTCTCCTTTTTTGCTAATTTGAAATACTTACATTGTACCAAGAAGACTGAAACATCTGTTGGAAAATAAGGAGTCGTAAACATTATCAGTTAATCCCTACAGTCACTCTGCACCAGCCAGGCTGTCTTGTTCACCGTTTTGGCCATCCTTGTTCTAATCCCCTTGAATAGTTGAGCACTTCTTAATGTGTTCTCTGGGGCATTAGCATGACCTCTTGCATATCGGAATATACAGGAGTGGATTCCAGCACATTTTTATTGATCAGAGATTAATAACCCAGCCAAAACCACTGAAAACCGAAGGATATTGGGAGGTTGGAATAGGCAGTCTTCCTTAAAGTGTCAGTGTCAAAGAATTCCACAGAATACAAGTTTACTTCATACACTTAAATATCAGGAAAAAATTGCTTTTTTCAAAAATGCTCAGCTGTGTATGTATGAATGTTCATTTTCAATAATGGTACACTTAATAAGACATCTCCAGCAATCAAAGGTGGATTGTGCATGTACGCAGAGGTGTGTTAACAAAGTTGCGACTAGTCGAGTAGTCGCAACTATTTCTTCCTTGACTAGCTGAATAGAGAATTGTTACAGTCATCCAGTGTTAGTTTACACACAGCTACATTCATGTAAAACACGTTTCCTGTTTGTTTGTTTAAATAGTCTTAAGTAAGACTAATTGCGGTGACACCATGTGGAATCTCAATTGAGTAGTAATTAGTTCTGAAAAAAAGAACTGGAGGTACAACTCGACGTTTCGATCAGTATGCTCTGATAGTCGTCAGGAAAATGCCGGACTCTGGAAAATGTTGCTGCTTAAAGTAGACTGCTGGAGGATCATCCCATGAATGGATGCTGGAGGATTAGTTCGTTGAGGCGCGCAGGCGGGAACTGTTGAGACTAGGATCCTAGGGGTTGGGGGAGAGGAGTGTGTGCTCACTGAACTGAATCAGTTGTTAACAAGCACAGGGGGAAGGAGGGTGGTTGACTTAGGATATAGGAGATCCCTCAGTCTGGGGTGGGTTATGGACTTTGGATATAGAAGATCCTTCAGTCTGTAGTATTGGTCGCCAAATGTCGCTGATGAAGAAACCGATGTCCTGTAGTGTGGCACAGTGTCGTGTTTGACGATCTCGATGGCCTCTCTGATGCGTCTGGTGTGCCATGCGTCGATGGGTGTGATGAGTTGGGCTGCCTGCCAGTCGATTTGGTGGTCCTTGATGTGCGAGTGCTTGACGATGGCGGACTTCTCGAAATCTCCTCTGCGGCGGTGTGCTCGGTGTTCCTTCAATCTGATGGGGAGGTTGCGTCCTGTTTTGCCGATGTATACCTTACCGCACTCACAGGGATCCGGTAGACTCCTGCTCTGTTGTTTGGGTCCGGTTTGTCGTTGTGGGTGTGTAGAAGTCCTTGGGGTTGGCTGGGGGCTGAGTGGAACACATCGATGTCTGCTCGTCGGAGGATGCGTTGTAGTTTGTGAGACGTCGAACCTAGATAGGGGAGACAAGCAGAGAGGGTTAGATTACTTACCTTGCTTTCGGGGTTTGGAACCGGCTTCACTGTGCTGATCTTGCTGGGATTGTAACCGTTGCGTTTGAGGGTAGTTCGGATGTGCTGTAGTTCCTTGGGAAGGCTGTCCTTGTCACAAATGTTGTAGGCGCGTTGTACGAGGGTACGGTTGACCGATGACTTGATGCTTGGGTGATGGAAGGAGCGCTGGTTCAGGTACCGATCTGTGTGCATGGGCTTTCTGTAGACGTGGTGTAGGGAGCCGTCTGGGTTTCTGGAAATGCCAACATCAAGGAACGCGATCTTGCCGTCTTCTTGATGCTCGGGTTTTGCTGGTTGAGATGTTGTAGAAAATCCTGGAGTGTGTCTCTGCCATGTGGTCAAACCACAAAGGTGTCATCCACGTATCAGAGCAACAGCTTGGGTTGGAGGTCGGCGGTGTTGAGGGAAGAGTTTTCAAACTCTTCCATGAAAATATCAGCAAGGACCGGGGATAAAGGAGATCCCATGGAGGTCCCAGCTGTCTGCTCATAGAACTTGCCCTGAAACTGAAAACAACTTGAAGAGACACATGTTAGTAGCAAATCATGAATTTGGTCAGGGGTGAGTGATGTGCGATCATCAAGGGAAAGATTTTGTACGAGTCTGTCCTTCACCAGGAGGCATGTCTCTGTAGTTGGGACATTGGTGAATAGTGTGGCGGGTTTCCCAGGCTCAACCTAAGTTCGATAGGGTCAAGTCAGACACAATTACGGTGACAACAATTCCCCCAAACTAAGATTCTTTCCTAGACGAGATACCACTCGGAGCGGTCTCTGGGCCAGGGATATGAGTCCGTTTTGATGGAAATCTACCACCAATTGTGATTGATTGTGAAGTCTATGCTAGCACACAGTTACTCAGAGAAACAAGGCACCTGAAAACAGAATTGTCGGTACAACAATATAATTTATTCAAACTGAAATTAGCAACATTACTGTGATTGGGTTGGGATTGGTTCTTTTTATTTACACCTGGGTCCTCTTTCTTTTCAATCTCAATGTATAATTGACAGGTAAGATTACAATGAAAAGTACGCAGCTCGCATCAGCATTACACTACTACATCAGCAATGCCCACTAGCATCAGCACTACTTAAGAATGCACACTAGCATCAGCACTAAACAACAGCGTCAATAATGCACACTAGCATCAGCATTAAATAAGAATGCACACTAGCGTCAGCACTACACGAGAACATTAGCCGTATACAGCTTTGTACTCATCAGCAATGCACACCAGCGTTAGCTATGTACAGCTTCCAAAGCTTTGTACCAGCTACGCATCAGCTATGCACGCTAGCATCTACAACGTACAGCTCATACAACTTATATTCACTTTGCAGCTAATGCACCGCGCACTAGTCAGCGACGTACACGCAGAGCTAAGACAATTAACTTACGTCTTTCTACGCTGGCAGCTACAGCTCTTTTTTCTGCTCTATGGCGTACCGCAGGCAACCACGACCGGCGCAGCCCACGGCCACATGCATGCCATCGCATCGCTACGCGCCTGCCCAATCAGCGCGCGCAACATAAGGTCACCCACAATATAAATATTAGACTGGTATAGTCTTTCACTTTCCGTTACAATAGGGAGACAACATCAAAACTAACCAAGATGTCGCTGGGTTGAAGGGCGAGGCCCCGGGTGATCTCAACGAACTGATGACCGGAGTTGGACACATGGTGTTGAGTGAGACCCACCAAGGGTCGGAGGATCTTAGCTAGATGACGGGCTGTGTTGTACGTAGGTGAACCTCTGGAGGCGACGATAGGGCGGAGAGGAACATCAGGTTTGTGAATCTTCGGCTGGCCAAAGAACCTAGGGCAGGATGAGCTGGATGGCCTGAGATGTCGGTAGAGTTGGGTGGAGAGGGCACCGGCACAGTGGAGGGCAAGGAGTTTGCTAGCGACTCTTTTCTCTATGGATGGGATGGAGTTCTTCTTGAGGGGGAGGTATGAATCGGATAATAAAATGTGACTTACCTTGTCGGTGTATTGTGCTCGGTCCATGATGATTGTAGCGTTGCCTTTGTCTGCGGTGAGGATGTGGATGGAGCTGTCCCGTCTGATGTCCCGTAAAGCAGAAAGCTCTTCCTTGGAGAGGTTGGGCTTGGCTGGCTTGGCTTTACGCAAAACATCACTCATCTGTAGTCGGACGTCATCAGCTTCTGTTTTGTTGAGTCGTCGCAGGGCTGGCTCAACTGACTGGATGATTTCTTCTGTTGGAATGGATTTTTTCAGGCATTTGTTTTAACCTGTTCTCTTTTCAGGTATTTGTATTAACCTGTTCTTTTTTCAGGCATTTGTATTAACCCGCTCTCTTTTCAGGTATTTGTATTAACCCTTCTCTCCACAGCTCTTTGTATTAACCCGTTCTTTTCTCAGGTATTTATATTAACCCATTCTCTTTTCAGGTATTTGTATTAACCCGTTCTCTTTACAGGTAATTGTATTAACCCGTTCTCTTTTCAGGTATTTGCTTTAACCCGTTTTCTCCCGCAACTCACACGCAACTAACAGGTTTTATAGGTTTGAAGTACGCAACAAGCACGCAGGTGATCGCAGACACACGCAGAGTAAGTTCAGAAATTTTGAACATGTTCAATAATTCTCTGCGAATGCCTGCGATCAATTTATACGCAACAGGGACGCTACGCACGCAACACGATCGCAACACGATCGCAACAGGTACGCAACGCATAAGTTATGAACGCAGGTGATCGCAGGTCCAAATTTTAGGTATCTGGCCAGGTTTTGGTAGCGTACATGTTGCGAATGTGTTGCGTACCTGTTGCGATAATGTTGCGATCGTGTTGCGTGCCTGTTGCAATCCTGTTGCGTGTGTAGCGTACCCCCAACCTATTGTGCGTATTCCCAGCGTATCCCCAACCTATGCCCTGCGTATCCAACCTATTAGTTGCGTGTGAGTTGCGTGTTAGTTGCGTACTACATGCGTGTTGAGAAATGGTATAAATAGTGGGCCTTTTCTAGATCGGTGTCAGTTGTTGATGGACCTCCGAGGTGACTCTTCGATGACCAAATCAGTACTGAAGAAAATACTGAATCGGCTCCACTTTTATAGGTTTTTATCACGTGACCGATATTCGCAACTAGCACGCAACTAGCACGCAGGTCCAACGCAACTTGTAAGTTTTGAACGCAACTCAAACGCAACTCGTAAGTTCTGCACGCAACTCACACGCAACTCGCACGCAACTCGTACGCAGGTGATCGCAGATATTGGGGGATCATAAGTTCAGTTCGCAACCCACACGCAACCCACACGCAACCCACACGCAACTCACACGCAACCCATAGGTTGAATAGGTTAGAAATTGACAAAATTGTTGATTTGGGTTGCGTTTGGTGCGTATAAAAATATTGTTTACACGCAACTCATAGGTTTCAGCATACGCTATGGTGTGAGGGCACCATAAGCTCTTTGTATTAGCCCGTTCTTTTTTCAGGTATTTGTATTAACCTGTTCCCTTTTCAGGTAATTAATAACCCTTACTTTTTCCAGGTATTTGTATTAACCCGTTCTCTTTTCAGGTAATTGTATTAACCCGTTCTTTTTTCGGGCATTTATTTTAACCCGTTCTCTCCACAGCTCTTTGTATTAACCCGTTCCCATTTCAGATATTTTGTATTAACCCGCTCTCTCCACAGCTCTTTCCAACCTTTTCTATACATATAATGTACACATTCTGTATTGCTTTTCTCTATGTCATCGCTTAATACTAAATGCCTTTTCCAAAAGTTGCGCAAACTTGAGGAAAAGAGAGTACGTTACCTATCTCACCTTGATAACTACTGTTTCTATCGTTTGTCCCGTATTCTACCCAAGGGTCTCAACATCAAATGCAGCCCCTCTTTTGGGGACCTAGACCTGGCATTCAGTAAGAAATGGAATGCCACACTAACCAAGACTTCCTTCCATTTACTTGAACTTCTCGAAACCCAATGCCTAAAATGCATTGACAAGCAGTCACTTGATATTGAGAGTACAGAATCTCAATTAAAAGTGGCTTGCTCTAATGATCATGAATGGGACCATTTCCAAGCCATTCTTTCCTCCAACATTAACCACCTTCGTTTCTCCCTACAACGCCAACAGGACAAGAAATGCTTTAATGCCCAGGTTAACCATAAGAAATACCTGTACAGGCGTTTCCATAAGGTCACCAATAGACCCTCTGGTAACAACACCCCTAACCCACCAACACATACTGTAATTAATCTGTGTGATACTGCACTCAGTGATCCCCAGGTTAAATTGCTCTCAAGGGGTCTTAAGTTTTGCCCCACACCCAAGGAACATAATCAACTCTCACTCCAACAGGACATAGCCCACTTCAACCGCAGACTACGACTCCGTGAATTCTTTCACGTCGAGCCTCCCACAGAAGACGAGACCCCAGATGACAGTCCCTCTGGGGTCCACAGCCGCAACCGCTTCAAAGAAAAAAGTGTATGGGTACCTCCTAAGAATAGAGATGCAGCCCTTGACAACTATATCCTCTATATCCAAAGTCCATAACTATATCCAAAGTCCATAACCCACCCCAGACTGAGGGATCCCCTATATCCTAAGTCAACCACCCTCCTTCCCCTGTGCTTGTTAACAACTGATTCAGTTCAGTGAGCACACACTCCTCTCCCCCAACCCCTAGGATCCTAGTCTCATAGTCTCAGTTTCCCGCCTGCGCGCCTCAACGAACTAATCCTCCAGCATCCATTCATGGGATGATCCTCCAGCAGTCTACTTAAGCAGCAGCATTTTCCAGAGTCCGGCATTCTCCTGAGGACGATCAGAGCATACTGATCGAAACGTCGAGTTGTACCCCCAGTTCTTTTCAGAACTAATTACTACTCAATTGAGATTCCACATGGTGTCACCGCAATCAGTCTTACTTATCATCCTCACCATGCAAAGCTACAAGTTTACCTAACTATATCAACACAGTCAACTCTGAGGTTAACAGGGAACCTCCTGCTAGATGTGCCAGCAACCTCTCCCGTGCTGAACGGGACGCCATCGGTGAACTCCAACAAGCTACGAACCTTGTCATCAAACGGGCTGACAAAGGGTCTGCTGTTGTGGTCATGAACAGAGATGATTACACAGCCGAAGCCCTCACACAAAATAACACTGATCACTATACAGAATGATACTTACCCTACCCACTCCTTTGCAAAAGAAATATCTGACACCCTCGTCAAAATTCATAATTGTAATGGTATTAACAAGGATACCTTTAACTATCTCATCCCACAGGATCCTCGTACGGCCCGTTTCTATCTACTGCCCAAAATTCACAAGGCAGGTAACTCGGGCCGTCCCATTGTGTCGGGTAATGGTAGCCCAACAGAACGTATCTCTGAGTTCGTTGACAGCTACCTCAACCCTCTGGTCTCTCATATCCCTTCATTCATACAGGACACTACAGACTTCCTCCGTAAACTAGAGGGTATTAAACATCAAATACCCAATTCTGCCCTCCTTGTCACTCTGGATGTTTCCTCCTTATATACAAACATCCCCCATGACGAAGGCATAAGTGCATGTGCCAACGCTCTCAGATACAACAACCAAACCAAACCTTCAGTGAGACACCTCACAGATCTTATCCGACATATACTGACCAAAAACAATTTCACGTTCCTAGACAGAAACTTTTTCCAGGTTTAAGGTACAGCGATGGGCACTAAGATGGCACCATCATACGCTAATCTGTTTATGTCTGACCTTGAAGACAGATTGCTATCTTCTGCCCCCACCATCCTCTAGTATGGTGGAGATTTATTGACGATATATTCTGCATTGGTGTGGTGGCCAAGATAGCCTAGGTGAATTCATCAACTACATTAATTCATTCCACGCCACCATCAAGTTCACTGCTAACTACTCTACCAATAGTGTGAACTTCCTAGACGTCACCATCAACAAATCCCCCATGGCATCTCGACTGATGTCTATTGTAAACCCACTGACACTCATCAATACCTCCTTTCTGACAGCTGCCACCCCAAGCACTGCAAAGAGGCCATCGCCTACAGTCAAGCACTCCGTATAAGACGTATCTGTTCCACCGATACCTTATACAGGATACCTTATAACTGAGGCAACACCTTGTATCCCGGGGTCATAGCAAACGCAGGGCCCTCTGTACCCCCGTAGCACCCTCTTGGCTACCCAGGGTAACAAGAAAACCGTTCCCCTGGTCACGACTTATCACCCCCAGATTACCCAGACTTTCATCTATCGTAAATGATAACATGACTATTTTACACTCCTCCGACAGGTTATGCTCAGCCATCCCTGAGCCCCCTTTGATTGCTTTCCGTCGCCCCCGTAACCTCGGTGATATATTGGTTCGGGCTAGGCTCCCTAACACTAACAGTGACCTTAACGTTACTGATCATGAATCACCACAGGGATGCTCTAAGTGTAACCGCTCGAGATGCAAACCCTCTTTGTATCTCAAGCCTGCTCAGAAGGTGAAAAGCCACAGTACTGGCTCACCTACACAATCAGAACTAAATCCCAGTGTGACACACCCAATATTATATATTTAATCTCATGTAAAAGATGTGGTATACAATATGTAGGGGAGACAAAGACCAAATTGTGTCTCCGCTTTGCCAACCATGTTTCCACTCTGAAAACTAAAAAAACCTACCCTATGGCTATCCATTTTAACAGCCCTAATCATAGCATTAATTATGTTGAACTCATTGTAATTGAAGCCTGCACTAGCAATGATACACGTCGCAAACTTAGGGAGTCACACTGGATACATCAACTGAAAACACTTCAACCCTATATGGCCTCAATATCAACACAGGTATCAAATAACCCAGCTACCTTTACCTATTTCCAGGCATTTGTTGTAACCTTTCATTTTTTCAGGTTTTTGTCCTAACCTGTTCTATTTTCAGGTAGTTGTCTTAACCTGTTCCTTTTTCAGGTATTTGCTTTAACCTGTTTTTTCAGCTATTTGTTTTAACCAGTGTTGAGCAAAGGCTTTCATCCTCAAGGCCAAGGCCAAGGCTTTGACCCTCAAGGCCAAGGCTTTGACCCTCAAGCCTTAAGGCCAAGGCCAAGGCCAATGCCATCTAGTATAAAATTACTACTAATATAAAACATGTCCCATCACAACGAATCGCTTATAGTAAGAATAAAAACTGATCTTTATTTGCAAAGTATTCACGTACAAATATATGACTGAGTAGAAGTTCAGGTCTTCGTGGATGCCATTTAAATATAACAAAAAGAATGGTTTGCTTCCATACTGATGCGCATTAATCTAAACCGAGTATAACAAAAGGGGATCTATAAGAACGGCTGTTTTTAACTGATGTTACCTCTTTATTATGTAACATGGAAGTAATTTTATTTTCTGGGCCAACATGGTTAGAAATATTAGCATTACCTAAAACAGACCAGACTATATTCACCCAGAATTTGTCAAAAATCTTGGACCAAAATCCATTGAATGGCTTCGAGATTACTTCAGCACCTGTATCAAAGTTCAGAAAATCCCAAAACTATGGAGACATGCAAAAGTAATGGTAATTCTCAAACCGAACAAGGCCGCCGAAGACCCGGGCAGCTACCGTCCGATAAGCCTACTGTGCATAATCTACAAAGTGATGGCGAGATCTACTATACAATCGTATCCAACCCATTGTGGATCCTCAACTCCCACCTGAGCTGGCCGGCTTCCGTACAGGACGCTGTACAACAGACCAAGTAACACTCCTCACAGAAGACATAGAGGACAACTTCCAAAAAGGTCTCAAGAATGGTGCTGTACTGGTCGATCAATCAGCAGCATATGACACGGTATGGCATAAAGGTCTTGCCCTAAAACTACACAAAATCATACCTGATAAAACCTTAGTAAACTTTCTCATGACAATGATCACCTGCTGAAGCTTTACAATGATGGTTGGCGAAGAAACCAGTAAAAAATGCTTCCTGAAAAAACGGGGTCCCGCAGGACTCAGTGCTCGCACCGATTTAATTAAACATTTACACTGCTGACGTACCAACCACTGTCTCAAAGAAATACATCTACGCAGATGACATAGCACTCCTAACCTCTGCCAAAAACTTGAAACGACAAGCTTGAAACAACACTTGGCACCGATATGGAATCCTTAAGCCGTTACTTCAAAAACTGGAGACTCCGACTTAACATCACCAAAACTGTTTAGCAACTAGACTGGCTAACTACAAAATCAAAGTCGTTTACAATGGCACAACCATCCCGTATGATGATTTCCCCAAGTATCTTGGTGTTACCTTGGACAGATCTCTAACATACAAAAGCCATCTCACACAGCTCGCACAGCTCGCCAACGCTCGCAACTGTCTCATTAGACGACTAGCAGGCCTTTCCTGGGGCGCAGACTACAACGTTCTTCGAATCTCAGCAATAGCTTTAGTATACTCTGTTGCAGAGTCATGTGCACCGGTATGGGCAAGGAGCTGCCACACCAGCAAGATTGACGTAGTCCTTAACAACAACATGCGCATCATCTCAGGATGTATCAGATCAACTCCCACTCAATAACTTCCAGTAGTCAGTGGAATTGCTCCTCATAAAGTGAGACGACAGCAGCAATGCCTTGCTCTTGTGCGACGTGCCGCTGGGTGACTCCCATCTGCTTCATCAACTGTTGACAAACACCAATCAAAACCCCCACCACAACTGCGACTGCCATCAAGAAATCCTTTCCATCGACAAGCCAAAAAACTGCTAGAAATTAGCACTGGATCGCACCCAAAGACTTGGGCACTAAACACGTGGCGGAATATGTGGCAAGAATCAAAATCCAGGACGTGGATATTTAACTACATTTCCTCACCTTCTACCAACCCACCAGGATGCAATCTACATCGCCACTGCTGGGTCAAACTTAACAGACTAAGAACTGGTCATGGCCGATTTGGACATAACATGCTCCGCATAGGACTTAGTGACAACGCTAAATGTACCTGTGGTCATGATGACCAGACTGTACATCACATCGTTCGTGACTGTATATTATCAGATGTGATGGAAATTTAACTGAACTCCACAGTCTGCATTAAACTGGATCCATAACCTAACCTTGTCATGTTAACTTTGTATGAACCATACGATAAATAAATAAATACAGCAGTCCACAGCACAAATCAGATGATGTTCGATCTACCCCATATAACTGTATAATAATAATAATAATAATAATAATAATAATAATAATAATAATAATAATAATAATAATAATAATGTATAGATTTATATAGCGCACGTATCCACCAACTAAGTGGCGCTCAAGGCGCATTATATTATTATCCCTGCTCATAAGGCTCATAAATCATTCCTGAAACCATCTCAGCTCCCTGGGGAGTATACAGCTCAATTGCTGCCATTTCTAGCGCATAGAGAGCAAACCATCTCTGCCTTCACAGGTACCCATTTAACCCCTGGGTGGAGAGAAGCAATTATGGTTAAGTGTCTTGCTCAAGGACACAGGTGTCACGGCCGGGGCTCGAACCCACACTCTGCTGCTGGCAACACCAGAACTTGAGTTCAGTGCGCTAGACCACTCGGCCCCGACAATCCACTTTTCGTGCATTATACAACACACGGGACCTACGGCTTTACGTCCCATCCGAAGGACGAAGCAATTATGGTTAAGTACCTTGCTCAAGGATACAAGTGTCACGACCGGGGCTCGAACCCACACCCTGCTGCTGGCAACACCAGAACTTGAGTTCGGTGCGCTAGACCGCTCGGCCACGACACTCCATGTATGCAAGTTAAGTATAAATATACCCCCCTGGCCCCACAAGTACATGTATACAGACAATTATTACAGTTTTGTTTTGGGGGAAGCAGCAAAATGTACTATTATGGTAACAAAATGTGATGCTGTAAAAGTGAACGTGTGTCAACACACAAATCTAGGGTGTTTTCCCTCCTCCATGGTAAAACATGATTAAATTAGATACTGCAGACTTTGCAGACAGCTGACTCCAAGTTGTATGTTTGCAGAAAAGCAAAATTTCAAAGAAATTTACCCGAAAAATTCAAAAATCGATGGGCCTTGAAGAGCAAGGCCCTAAAGTTGCAAGGCTTTGACCCTCAAGGCCAAGGCTTTTGCCCTCAAGCCTTAAGGCTAAGGCCAAGGCCCTAAAATCAAGCCTTAAGGCAGCCTTAAGGCCAAGGCTCAGCATCAAGGCACTACATCACTGGTTTTAACCTGTTCTTTTTTCAGGTATTTGTTTTAACCTGTTCTCTTTCCAGGTATTTGTTTCAACCTGTACTCCTTTCAGGTATCTGTTTTAACCTGTTCTCTTTTCAAGTATTTGTTTTAACCTGTTACTTTTCAGGTCTTTGTCCTAACCTGTTCTATTTTCAGGTATCTGTTTTAACCTGTTCTCTTTTCAGGTATTTGTTTTAACCTGTTACTCTTCAGGATTTGGTCAATCCTATTCAAGGGATCCATTTTCTAAATTTACATTCCTCAACTCCAACAGTTGTAAACCCCTTGGGCATATAAAAAATGCATCCAATATTTACGCTATAGCCTAGGAAAATAAGCGAATTACATTAATTTGCATTGGGCCAGGAAGAGTAACGTTAACTGTTACTAGTGTTAGTTAGTTATTTTTACTGTGATTTAGGCCTACCTCTTGAACGAATTCCGCTGGAAGTTCTAGTGTGCTGTCGTCATCCGTTACTTCGTCATCTGATTCTGAGCCACTGTCTGCCAAAATCTCAGCCAAAATGCCATCATTTATGTCCGTTTCCATCATGATTGCAACTAAAAACTGACCGTTGTGGAAAGTGAGTGATGGACGCTAGCACCGGGAAAAACTGCAAAAAGTGACGCGCTTTTTCTTTTATGAACTTTTATACACTTCGTGAAAACGGAAAAGAGCTGAGTTAAGTGAATCGCCGGGTATATTGATAGCGTAATTACGAAACTGACGTTTCAACACTTGAAACTTTGCGGAAATGTCAGCGACAATGAATACACCTCAAATATCTACAAAACTGAATTTGACAAAAATAGTTAGTTTTTTACGGATTTGTCACTTCATGAAAACGGTGACGATACATTTTGTTCTTGACGATAAGCAAAATATGATGAGTTGATCGTGTTTAGCTGACGTCATTATAGCATTTTCTTCTATAATAAGTATCGTATTCAGTTTTAAGTTAAAAACTAACAAAATAAATGTCTATCATCGCTGGTTCTGGTATGGTCTGGTGTGCCCACTTATTGTATGTTGTTGTTTTCCGGTTTGCCCCATATACATTGGTATCCGGTTATCTGTATAATTAAATGGAATAAAACGTGAGAATTAACTGTCTCATTCAGTCTAGTTTTATGAGATTATGATTTTTCGTTTGATTTCTTATTTGAAGGTTGATAACTTTGGTGACCCTATACAGTGTGTCTAAAAAAAATGCAAACACAATTTAACGGAATGCCAGACGTAGAATGAGTAACCAACATATATAATATAGGTATGGTTTGAAAGATACACCTTTCCACTTTAAAATGAGACATCAAACGTCCAAATCTGATAATTTTTGACAGAGGTATGAGTACTTTTCCAAGAGAGGTCAAATTGACGATGGGACCAAGTTTTTAAATGCAGTGATAATCGATTTTGTTTTGATGTGCAAGTTTTGCAATGTGGATGAACTGTCGATGATTACATCCCTTCCCCCTCAACATGCCTTCCCTCTCGCTCGATACACAGGCGACATCGTCTCTCCATGTGTCCCATCGCTCTCCTAACAACATCTGGGGTCTGCCGCAGGACGTCAATCTCAGTTGTTATTCTGTCACGGAGAGTCTGCAGGTCCGGAGGGGGAGTCGTGTACACCTTGGATTTCAAGTATCCCCAGAGGTAGAAATCACACGGTGTGAGGTCTGGAGATCTCGGTGGAGATCTCTTTTTATTAAATTCAGCGAGTCTTTTACCAGCCGCGACTCTGTTCTGATTTTTTATTTTAGTAGTTAACGGTGTTTTCGTTACTATCGCTGGCATCTCCTCTATTTTCTCTGGCTCGCGTTGCTCCTCCGTTTTCTCCGACTCCATCGTCTTTATAATCTAGACATGAAGAATCTTTTCTTTTAAAATGTTTTGCCGAAATTATACTTCGCATAATCTGCAAGAAAGAGCGCTCGAAATGAGAGGGTCTTTTTCTAAATCTGTAATTAATTCATCTTCGTCATCGATCGTAAATTTATATCCCATCACATCGGTCATGTTTAAACTCGTTCCTAGCGCTTTAGTGTAAAGACTTATGATCGATGAGCCTAACGAAGATATCATTTCGCGACCTAATCTCGCTTCGTATCGCGCGTATAATTTATCTCGATCGATTAAATTTAAAGTTTCAATCTCGGAAATACTATACTCTTTACCGAAATATTTTCTCAAGTTTCCTCCTAAAACGACGGCTAACAAACGATCGCCGCGCTTATTGTTGTTGCCGAAAGCGCAACTGCTGACGCTACCGCTATTTATCGCCGGTGAAACGACGCAACTTGCCTGCTGCGGCACTTCGTTTAAAATTTTAGCAACTTCTTCCATTATTATATAATACTTGTTTAATTTTTAAAAAATAAATAAATGCTTCGCTCTAGTCAGCGGTTTTATAAATTCTTCGTTGACGTACGAATATTTACGATTAAAAAAACAACTCCGCCGAGTACTAAACAGTTGGTAAATAAGCAAAATCCAACTAAACATTCGATTAGTATATTTATCTATAAATATGCTAATATAATCTATACAAGTAACCTACAGCGACTTATCAAGTAACCTGCTACGAATTGAACAAGTTACCTGCTACGACTTGAACAAGTAACTTACAGCGACTTATCAAGTAACCTGCTACGACTTGAACAAGTTACCTGCTGCAACTTATCAAGTAACCTGCTACGACTTGGACAAGTTACCTGCTACGACTTGAACAAGTAACCTACAGCGACTTACCAAGTAACCTGCTACGACTTGGACAAGTTACCTGCTACGACTTGGTCAGTTTCGTCTAGTACTTCGTAATTAGTCGGTTGATCCGTTTTTAAAATCAACTTGCAATGTTTAGCTATTTTTAATTCTCGATTAATTTCTCTTCTCAACTCTAGATTCAGTATGACGTCATTTTCTCGAAGACAATTTTCGAACGAATCTCTATCTTTACAATAAAATATACACAACCATTTTAATTGCTCTTAAAATCTTTCAACACGCTATTATATTTTTGCGAAAGAATCTAACAGCTGTGTTTGGCGTGTCTTCCGCTAAAAGCCAACTGACTGATCATACATTTATTATTATTTTCATCGTATTTTCTATACTTTAATTGT
Organism: Zoroaster sp. YZ-2022; assembly: GCA_029582265.1. NCBI lineage: Eukaryota > Metazoa > Echinodermata > Asteroidea > Forcipulatida > Zoroasteridae > Zoroaster > Zoroaster sp. YZ-2022. The sequence goes on from CM055816.1 coordinate 35,786,799, forward strand.
TTGGTCGCGGAGCAGTCATCGATGATAAACAGCGTTTCATCTCCTTTGAGAACATGGCAAATTTCTATAACTTTGTTTAGCGTTAAATCGTTCAAATCGTCGATGTACACTCGCTCATCGTTCCAAATCCACGGTCTGTTTTGGTAAGCGAGATTTTCTGCGATGGTCGGACATAATATGACGATATATTCAAAATATTTACGATATTCTTTTTCCAATAGATTTAAAACAAATTTTGTTTTTCCGCATCCAGTTTGACCGCAGATTAATGCGGCGTGTGGATATTTCGGTCACATGTTTTTTTAAAATAATATTCAACATTTTTAATATATCGCGGAATGAAATCGTCCATTTTCGATATTGAGTTGAGTGTCCATGATGATGTAAGTGTAGCAGTATAATTCACCGGCAGTTTCCGCCTCCTTTTCGAGTTGAATGGTAATTCCTTCGGATATGTTTTCTACTCGCCTACCGCTTCCGTGAACTTTGTTATCGTCGTTACCTCTCAAATCTAAAAACAAACCGTATTTATCAAGTAAATAATCACCGAGTTTCATTCTCGATAGATTTAAGGCTTTGGTTACTCCCATGGCGAGTTCTTCTTTCGAATCTCCGAAATATCTATGAATTTTTCCCAGTGTTGATATCTACTCATTCCATGTGCGTAAAGTTGATTAGGAACTCCTTCTATAGTAACCGAAACTTTTTCGATTTTTGGATTATAAAATTTAAAAGCTTCTTTTACATCGGGCTCTTTGAATAAAAATAATATTCCTTTCATGCTTTTTGCCGGCGTATTAAGATTTATATTCCACGTTTTATCTCGTTTGTTTAGCGGTTTCATGTTTTGTCTCAAAACTCTATCGTACAAAATACCCAACTTGTCGCTATATTTATTTTTAATCGCTTGAGCGAGTTGCGGGTTGGTAACGACTTCGTATTCTAAAGAAATTCCGCTTATAATATATTTAGCCGCATCATCCGTGCTTTTAATAACTCTCGAATATTTATTAAAGGTGAGTTCATAACTCAACCGATCCGCTAGCCCGGCTTGATAATACGGTTGATGATCCGTCAATAGTTCAAAATCGAGTGGAATGAAACATCTATTTTATAAGCATCCGCGACGGCTTTGTCTCTTCCAGCATTTGCCGATGCATTACCGCCGCTAGCGCCTACTCTTAATTAATTTAGTTATATTAGGCGATTCGATTCCTTGATACGATAGATTGGCGAGTTGATCTCTCGTCAATCACTCGTCTTTGAAACAGTTGTACACATCCGCATCGTCTAAAGAATACACTTCATTTCCTTCGATCTTGATCGAGATAGTTTTTACGATAGCTCTGCCTATATTTTGTACGATCGTTCTGTCATCATCGTCTTCGGATTCTAGAGTAATGTTAAAAGCTAATCTAGCCGTACCTGGAACGATGACGTCGTTTTTCCCCAAATTTGGAAAACGAACCGTCAACAGTTGATTTTCCGCGATAGTGCTCGGATTGTTTGTAATGACGACTTTTTGACGTAATCCTTTTATACCTTTCAGTTCTCTCAATTGTCTGTACGGATTTAGTTTGTGTCCGAATGCTTGGTTCATACTTAACATGTACTATTATTTAATTTTTTTAATTTAAATTTAAAAAAAAATATTTTAAAATAAAATTGTATCAGTAGCGATGATGATCGGAGGTGCGGTAGTAAACGCTCTCGCTTTTACATGATCAAATTCTTTGTTCGGTAGTTTACGTTCCAACGATATCGAAAAGGAACGAAAAAGGCACGATTTAGCGTTAGAACGACTTACTAAAGCGAGAGACGAATGGTCTAAAGAGGGAACGAAATATCTAGATTATTTAAACGATAGACTTTTGAAAGAACCGAACGCTAAAAAAAACTGTTAACGATATAAACGAAGCGATGAATGAATATTATATCGTTACCGGCAGTCAATTCGATTTACCGTCGAATTTATACGACGAGCCTAAACTAGAAGATTTTTACGTTCCTAGCGAAGATTTAAAAAACTAGAGAAGTTTTGTTTATCGTCTTGGGAATGACGGTAGTAGGCTACGCGAGCTATAAATTATTAGAGCGAGAGAAGCGAAGCAAATCGAGAGAATAATAAAAATAAAAACTAATTGTAAATAGTATGGCGGCGGAAGGAGGATTCGAGATGGATGATTTTAATACAAATGGCGATCTTGGACTTGGCAATCAACAAGATGATAACTTTCAAGAAGAAACAGCTTTAAATGTCGATAAAGAAAGATTGGAGGAATTACAAAGTGGAGAAATCTATTCTAGCGTAAATCCATCGGTGACATTACTTAATCAAAAGATTGACGAATTTCGTAGACTTCATGTCGATAGCTATGACCCTAACAATATGAGAAATACTGAAAATTTTACGCGTATTATTGAATACGACCCTAAAATTAAAGAGGTCGCGGGTTTATATTACAAAGATGTACTTTTAACGAAAAGAAACAACCCAAATATTTTGGTTAAACTAGCTACGATAGAAATTAGAGCGAGAGAAAAAGGGTATAACAATGCAAAATTATTTATTCAAGAAGCATTGGGTATAGATGGCAAGAGTAAAATCTCGAAAAAAAACTCGTGAGGAGTTACAACCAACCGCTGATAATCTCGATGGAATAAACGTTGAGATCACTCGGAGGCGATCCTTACCGCAAGTTGCGGAAAATGTAAGTGAAAGCACCCACGAAGCAATTACTATTCTTCAAAATGAAGAAGGAACGCAAACGGATGGTCTTCCATGGCGAGAACTCTTGGGACTCGATGAAGCCTTGCGAACGACTCGAGGCGAACTAGTAAATAATTTAGCTAAACTGAGCGCACTCGACGAAGAAATCTCGGATCTTTAAGAATTAATTTCTGACGCGAATGAGCCGGGACTCGATGATGAATCAACCGAAAAAGCTTGTAAACTGTTAAAAGATAAACAAGAAGAAAGACAAACTAGATTAGAGGTTGCGAGCTCGAAAGAGCGCGTTCTTCGTAGTCAAATTAATAGAATCAAAGAAACGATTAATAAAATGTTGGAAATAGATGACACGTTAAGTGAAAAAATTTAAACAAGAGAACAAGGCGTCACGATAGTCAGTATATTAACGGCGATTAGTCTCGCCATCAGCACCATCGTCGCTTCGATCGCAGCGAGCGTAAAACCGATTTTACCATCGCCAGCTATACCGCCTACACCCGTTACGCCTACACCCGTTACGCCGAGTAGTAGCGGTAAAACGGTAAAAGACTGGATACGAGAAACTTTAAGAAATCTATCGAATCTGCTAAAGAAACTTGGATTAAAAGCCTTGGATTCTCTACCGGGTATCATCGGTGGAGTATTAAGTTGGTTATTAACTTAACTTTCAAAAGCGGTAGGATGGGTAGCGGAGCATGTGTGGCTAGCCGTGAGCGGAGTCGGAATTTTAGTTTTATCTTATACACAGTCAGCGGTAGCGCCTGCCGGCACGCTGAAACAATTCGTAAATAATGACGCCTAACCCAAAAGAAACCGCTAAACCAACGATCAAAGAACTTTTTTCTTCCTGGTGAGTATCGACGTATGGTGCGAGTTGGGTATCGATTGATTGCGGTCGCCGTAGGCGAGCCTGTTGGCTCTGTACAGAATTGGTAGATAGATCGTTAAGCTGCGGCGTATCTAGCGGTAGCGCCTTCGGCAACGAAGATGATACATCGTTGGACTGTAACGTACTTTGTGCGAGTGGTGGGTCGATAGATAGTGGCGAACCAAGTTGAGTATAGACGGGTAGATCGTTACTCGGTGGCGTGGCGTAACCGCTACCGCCAGTTGCTGAGAATTGGTAAATTGATCGTTAGATGTATCTAATGATGGCGGTAAAGGCGGAACTGGCGTTGAACTAAAATATTGTTGTTGTATCCCACGTACGTACCTATTCGCAAATTCATGTCGGAAGGCATAAGGTATAAATTTTTTCCTATGACAAAGTTTAATCGCGATAGAGCGTATTGTAAAGAATCTTGATACCTTTGAATAGAAGATTGTAAATTTTCCGGAGAATCGATCAAAGCATCGAGAATATTTCAGAATTCTCTTTTAGCGTCTAAACCGGTACCAGGTACGAGAATTCCAGTTTTTGCTTGAGCTTGAGCTCCCAATATCGCGTAAACGTACGTTCTTATAGAGTCGTTGATTCGTTCTATACCTATATCCGTAAAACCCTGAGCCGAGTATAAATTTAACCCAAGCTCGTTGGGTATCGGGATATTGTGAAATGTAGGCGACTGTATACGTCTAGGGATGATCTCCGAAACCCATCTTTGTAGCACCTTTATAGTAATCATAATCACTCACGTCATGGAACGAGACGTGCAAACTCGAATTATCGTAGTCTTTCCCAGGCACCGGAATGTAACCGTTGTCGTAATAATAGGCTATTCATAATCCTCTCGAGTTATCGTCTACTTGTTGTTTCCAATCTGAGACTGGCGAAACGTGAAAGTCTCTACATATTTTATTATACGCGCCAATGTCTATATTGTTTTCAAACGCGCTCCAAAAATGTTGAAAAGACGCGGGACAGCTCATTTCTTTAAGCAATCGTCTAATTTGATAAACGTGAAATTAAAATAAAATTACTAATCATCGGATTCGAATGGAGTAAATGTTCGTAACTCACTCTGCATCCCGTCGTACTACACCACGTTACAAAATTTATTTGATTTTGATAAAACTTTAACGGATACGAATTCCATTCATTTACAATCACATCGCTATCGACGCGAGGCAACTTGTACTTGTTAAAAGGATTAGAGAGTTCTACGTTAAAAACATCATTTTCATTGACGTAAATATTTATATTCGTCAAATCTTTGGAAGAAATTGTTCCAGCTACAAAATTTCCAGATTGTTGATATCGTTTCGATAAATGGCTTCGAAGTGCAAAAGGAATCGACATTTTATTATGAATTAATATTATAATAAAATGCATCATACGATCGAAATTAAAAATTTTAACAAACCGATCGAAACAGATAATTTAATCGATAATCGGGATGGTAAACTTACGATTTCGCTAAAGGCCGTTAACTTTTGGGTCGGTTACTATAACGTGCGTAAAAAAGAAAAAAAATATTGCGTCGTATAATTAATGATAGAGGACAACCGACGGAAGAAATTGAGTTTATTAATCCCGGTCTTTATAATATAAAAGAAATTATCGAAATTGTCTTAAATAACACGCCTTGGCTTACATTTACCGTCGATGAAACATCCGGCGAATCTTTGCTAAATATTATTAATCAAAACCGAAAAATCAAATTTTCGTCCGGGCTAGCTAATTTACTTGAGTTTCCTGATCAATTTCTAGCTATGGGTGAGCATCGTGGAAAAATTGATTTGCAACCTTTTAAAATAATGTACATTCATTGCGATCAAATTTCTACGAGCGAAAATGTTTACAACGGTAAACCTTCGAGTATTTTAAACGTTTTTCCGTTACAAGATAAATCATTGGGAGAAAGCGTGTGGATAGAATATTCTAATCCGTTACGAAAAAATCTCAAGACTAGCACTTTAAACGAATTAAGTTTTAAAATAAAAGATTCTATCGGCAGAGACATTAATAATCACGGTATTTACGTACCTATATTCATGTCGGATGGAATAAGGTATAAATCTTCTCCGATAACAAAGTTTAACTGCGATCGACCGTATTGTAAATAATCTTGGTACCTCTGAATGTAGGATTGCAATTCTACCGGAGAATCGATCGAAGCCTCTAGTATGTATAAGAATTCTCTTTTTGCATCTAAACCGGTACCCGGTACGAGAATTCCCGTTTTATAGCTTGAGCTTGGGCTCCAAGCACGGCGTAAACGAACTTTCTTATAGAGTTGTTGATTCGTTCTATACCTATATCCATAAAACCCTGAGCCAATCCCGACGCGAGTATAAATTTAACCCAAGCTCGCTGCGTGTCGGGAGATTGTGAAATGTAGGCGACTGTAGGCCTATACGTTGAGGGATGATCTCCAAAGCCCATCTTTGTCGCGTCTGAATAATCATTCTCGTTAGAGAACGGAACATGTAGGCTTGAATTATCGTAGTCTTTCCCAGGCACCGGAATGTAACCGTTGTCGTAATAATAGGCTATTTCCAATCCTCTCGAGTTTCCATCTTCTTGTTGCCTCCAATTAGATACCGACGAGACATGAAAGTCTCTACATATTTTATCATATGCGCCAATGTCTAAATTGTTTTCAAACGCGCTCCAAAATTTTTGAAAAGACAATAGGCGTGAAACTTGAAGAAACTACTAATCATCGGATTCGAATGGAGCTAATATTCGTAACTCACTACACACCCCGTCGTACTACACCACGTTACAAAATTCATTTGATTCTGATAAAACTTTAGCGGATACGAATTCCAGCTTCTTACAATCTCATCACTTATTGACGTGGGGAAACTTGTACTTTTGAAAAGGATCGGCGAGTTCTACTTGAAAAAATTATTTTTCTGACGTGTAAATCTTTTGAATAGACAAGTCGCTGGAAGAAATTCTTCCAGCTTCAAAATTTCCAGATTGTTGATACCGCTTTGATATATTACTCTGAAATGTCAAAGGAAGCGTCATTTTATTATAATCTAAAAGATAAAATAATGTTAGTTTATAACAAAATGTACCATACGATTGAAATAAAAAATTTAACAAGCCCGTCGTATTAGATAATACAATCGATAATCGAGAGGTAAACTTTGGATATCGTTAAAGACCGTCAACTTTTGGGTCGGCTACTATAATGTGCGCAAGAAAGAAAAAATGTTGCGTCGTAAAAATGGTGCAGCTGGAAGCCAGCCAACCGATAATTTTCAGATTATCAGACCTGGACTTTACAATATAAAACAAATTATCGATATTATCGTACATAACACACCCTGGGTAACATTTGACATTAATGAAAAATCTGGTGAATCTTTGCTCGAAAATGATCAAAGGTATAAAATCAAATAACCGTCCGGGCTAGCCAATTTACTTAGACTCTCAGATGAATTACTAGGCGTGGGGATGCATAATGGAAAAATTGATTTGCAGCCTTTTAAAATAATGTACATTAATTGCGATCACATTTCTACTAGCGAAAATTTTTACAACGGTACATCTGCGAATTGTTTTATATGTTTTACCCATACAAGATAAAAGATTTGGTGAAAGTACCTGGATAGAATATTCTAATCCATTACGAAAAAATCTCACGACTGGAACTTTAAACGAATTGAGTTTTAAAATTAAAGATTCGAGCGGTAGACATTAATAATCACGGTATGCCAGCCATTATAACCGTCGAAATTAATGAATAATTTTAAGTAGTTAATATAAAAGTATTTACGGTCCTAGCTTTACGAGCAAACCCATTTCATCCAATAATGACAATACGTCTATTTTTGATTATCATTGACGTATTGCTACGAGGGAAATTCGCCAAACGATACCGTTGATAAATTTAATGGGAAGACTACCCATTAACCTCGAGTGGAAAGGATCGACGAATCAACTGTTAAATTTTTGCGAAAAGCATGAAGGGTAAAAATTATTTTTATTCAGTCACATCAAAGCGCAACTTTTTAATCAACCGAACTTATATATTCTCCACTACCGATGATTTTAATCCAGAATTTTCTTTTAGCGCTATACCGCAGCATTTAGAATGTGGAATTTGCTTTAAGACCGAAGATCAAGAAGTCTCTGTACAAGCGACCTTTTTTGGCGCTATAGACACGGGAATCTATTTCGATATAAAAGTTGAAAGTTTTCCCTTGATTTAAAAAAATATATATAATCTTTATTATTAATAGAAAACTGACCGATGCAAAGATATATCCACAATCACCAACTATGTACCCCTCGACTATTATAGAAAATGTGAATGCGTTTAGATTGCAAAAAATCAACGACATCCAAAAAGAAATTTCTGTAGAGAGAAATGAGCGCGAGAGATCGTATAAAAAATACAATAAAATCATCAAGACTTTATCTATCGTAGAAACAATGGCCGAATGCGGTGGTATCGCGGCTGGAGCGATGGGAATTGTCAGTCTGGCTAGCGTCTTAGCAGCGCCGGTTGGATTTGCCCTCGAAGGAGTAGCCATCGGGTTAGGCGGTATGGCGATGGCGATGAAATACGCGAAATATAAGCTCGGTAAAAAATCAAAGAAACACGACGAGATAAGAGTTCTCGCCGAGAGTAAACTTAACACTATCGGCAACCAAGTTTCGAAAGCGATTGAAGACAGTTGTATAAGTCAAGAAGAATTTGTTTTAATCAACGAGGAGCGAAAAAAGTACTCTGAGATGAAAGAAAACATTCGAACAAAATTTACTCCTAAATACGTTCTGCCAGATGTCAAAGCCATCGTCAACAAAGAAAAAAAGATCTTGTAGAAAAACTTTTGAATTAAAGTAAACTTTTCGATAAAAACATCTTACAACGGCGACGAGTTGTATAATAAACTAACCTTAGAACAACGTTTACGAGATTTACCGCTAGAATGTCGAGAAAGAACACCCGCGTATAATGCAACTTTTTAATAATATTTTATTTTCCAACTCTTCCATGACGAGTTTAAAATTTAATCTAGCTTTCGCTTCAGCGCAAGTTTGATTTTTTCCAACAAACTCTTTGAGTTGCGTAACAGTCTTTGACCAAAAACTAGTATCCATCATAGGTATGCAGGTATTTGATATTTGATCCTATCAAGAAATCAATACCTCATGGACTGACGACCATGCCTTGCATAGTTAGGGGTAGATAGGGTCCTTAAACCTGTCGTAACAGGTAGCCTATCTAGTGATGGTGTCACGAAAAAAAAAAACCTTGGGGGTAGACAAGTATGCCTTGTCGAGCAGCCATGTGACCCCTTCTTCACTTATTGGACCAGGGTAGACCTTCTACTTTTAGGAGTGAGCTTTTTTTTAGCTTATACATTGTACAAGTATGTTGTTTCTGGTCTAGGATGCTGAAATGCTGTTATAGTCAGCCAGTGTTACTGTTCTTGTCAACTGGTGCGATTCTGACAAATTGTTGAGACTACTGGGACTTTTGTGAGGGTACAGTTAGTGCGTTTCTCTGGGTTGGCGTTTCCGCTTGATAGTTAGGGACCCGAACCTCCGATTAGTTCTCAGAGGAGGCTGTCCTATCACCAAGTGTTAAATGGCGGGGCGACTGTAGTGCCATATTGCGAATGGAGCTCGTCCCTACAGCCGTGTTCGGTTTGACTTTCCGAGGCCACACAAGTGATATGTTGCAGTGGCGCACCCAGGATTTTATTGGGGGGGGGGGGGGGGGGGGCTCAAAACAATTTTTTTTTTGAAATCCAAAAGGGGGGAGAGACATGGCGGACCCAAACTATAACCGCTGGCGCGGCT
>CM055816.1:35796738-35816851 GCA_029582265.1 Zoroaster sp. YZ-2022
AATCGAGTTGTTCTCCTTCAGAAGGCATCTATGAGACGATTTCTGTCCGCGTTTGAAACTTTATTGTATCGCCCCTCTTTGAACTCCTGCATTGGCAGCCATCTTTTCTGTGATCGAGTCTCAACATGAGTGACAAAGAAAACTCTGAAACAACCCGACATTTATAGACCTGTATGGGCTAAACAATGCAAAACATGCACCATCTGAATTTAAATGACCAAAAACGTTAAAGCGAATGACAACAAACGAAATTGCTTTTTCAGTTCATTGCTGATTGCCACACGAGACGGGTTTGACTGGTACCGGATGAATCAGGGCACTAAAAATTCCAATTATGCTGCACCTTAAATGAAATCCACTGGTGACTTTTTGAAATTCAAATTGAGAATTGAGCTCGACGATGTTCGGGGGACGAAATTAAAACATCGATATAGAAATTCATGTGACATAAGTGTTAAAATAACTGGGAAAACCTATAATAATAATAATAATAATAATAATATAGGTTTTCCGCACATTTTCAAACTTTTTCATTCAATTTCAAAACTGGTTAACTTCGTCCCAAGAAGACGGGAATGTGCAAATGATACAATGAATTTAGTCATTGGTCATTCAAATGATCGTGGTCAATCAGTTTCAACTTTTTCATTCGTTGTCGTCAGATTTCACTGAAATTCGTCTCACCTGATCATCATCTACATAATGTAATGATCGAATTCGTCTTGTTCAAGCTTGATTTCAAGAATTTTTTCGCTCAAATTCATCCGATAATCTGGCTGTGAACAGCTTTGTGAAAAAAAACTTATATAAAGCCATTTTCAGGTTAGTTTCTTTCACTTGCTCTCATGAATACATTTTCTTTTCAAGTATGAGCTACTTGGTACAGGTATGAAATCTAAAAACCTTATTTCCTCTAGCTTTTTCACTCAAAAAATTACGAACTTAATGTATACACATTTAAATAGGCTAACATAATTTTGGGATAATAATGCACATCAATATACATGGTAAATTCTCATTTAGGGTATATACCTGCGTCAGACAAAAATAATCATCAGACACCAAAAATGAAATAATGTTGTTGAAAGTGGAAATGAAAAAGATGAAAACGTTAAAATCAAAGACACCATACAATCATGTCCCGAATTTAAATTAAATTGATACGAATTTGATTGCCAAATGACGAACTTGCTTCGTCTATCGTTCATTTGGCAACTGCGGTCGATGAAATCGAATTGTCTTTCACCAAAATCTATAGCAATATATGAAATTATTTGGTCAAAATACGAACATGAACGACCAAATACGAAATTGAACCCATGGGATATGCAAGGTTATTAATCTTCGAGACAGAAATTGAAGTTAACCGCGCTTTGGAAATTGAATGAAAAAAGTTTTAAAATGTGGAAGGAAAACCTATAATAATAATAAGATATAAGGCTATTCGTCATTTCGTCATTCTAATTTCAAAACGTTTTGTCTCATCCAACTACGAATCTCTTGAATACATTTCTCCAGCGTTGTAATGCATCGACTCCGCAAGGTTCTTGACTATAAGATTTAAAAAGTATGTATGTAAAGCTGTGTTGTCATCAGCGTAGACATGATAATTTAAATTACACTTCAAAATGATATCACGAACTGGAAAGGTATAAACAGTAAAACCACGCTTGGCCGAGAGCACATGACAGGCTCCAGCGGCATACCACTCAAAAGCGATTTCATTGGCTACTACGTTATAACAGCAGGTAGTGCTGAAGATCTGACGTCACGCTTCTGGAGAAACGGGCGCGGCGCAGCGCAGGTTAATGGGGCAAAGGGGGCGTGAATATTCAATTAACTTTTACTTGCACCTATGGCATGCGCTGGTCTTGGTGCGAAGACGTTACTCGTGATTTTTACACGTATGCGCGCTGATCCGCTGTGATTTGATAAACCAACCGCTGCTGCGGGCGCCAGTCATCTGCCTGTCCACGTCGGCCGTGCCGTCTAACGCGAGTTGCGGCTCCTGGATCGTCAACGTTGTATAGCGCCAGCTACGGGTGGGTGATTTACGACTGGCGCGGAGCGATGTAACTATAGCGTTCCAAGCATAATAACGTCTTGCACCAAGACTAGGGCAAAAGACTGTCATGCATTTTGCGCTAGAACGGAGATTCCGTCAGATTTTCCTAGTTAGCTGGGGTGCAAACATGCCAAGTCTGGAGGCGCTATTGTTTATACACTATTGTGATTGGATAGGAAGCGGCGGCCGGAGGGAGACTGTTTGTCCTGCAAGGCACACAGATTGTTTGAGTACTAAACCTTGCTAATTATTTCCACAGATTTATTTCATTGTATTTCATGGTAGCAGCATATAACCCCTCCTGACAGAGAGAGAGGGTCTAATTCAATATTCAATATTCGAGTATAGGCTATAATACGTCACTGTGAGTCTATAAATTATTAAACCAGTAGGTTCATTTTATTTCATTGTTCACATAATGCATATTATTTCTAACTTCCATTTATTTAGCTGAGCTTTGTCTCGTTTAGTAATGTTTGCCTATAAATTAGGATATATTTTCCTATGTCCTTCACAAACTATATCCAGCCGCTCGAATATATATTAGCTTTAAGAGCGTTAGTCGTTTACAACCACCTCTGTAAGCACCATGCCTAGAAAGGTGACGGAGGTGGAAATACTTCGCCACAGTTCTATAGGGTGCGTTAAAGTAGCTTCTCCCAGGTCGAACCGCATAGCAAACTGTGTAATGATGTTTGATTTAACATGTTAAATAACATGTTAAAAATGTGAAACTTTTCTAAACCCGAGAATTTTCCGGCAATAAACGTTAATGTTTTTTATCATAAAATCTCTCGAAATAAAATTGTATTTCCTTTTCAATAATTGAGATCGCGCAGCCAGCAATTAACGCTCGATGGGTTTAATAATATCAACTCAATTTTTTTTTTAAGAAACGTTCAGATGTGACATAATTTTTTAATGATAAAAGCTCATTATATATGCAAATATCAATATTGTGCGCGCGTGCCGTGCATATTTGCGAATTAAATAAAAGCACTTTTCAGAAGTTGCGGCACTTGACGTAGTATTATTATAAGAACTAGATTAAAAAGACCTATGTTGTGTACGCTGTACGGTGGCAAGGAGCCATGCCATATTTATGTACTGAGACACGCAGCTGCCATACCAAAGTGGAGCAAACATTGAGTGCGAATGCCTGGATGTGTGTGCCCACTTAAAACATCGGAGTGGCCGTTTACATTGTTATTGAGTATTTCGTTTAACCTGAATGAACGATATATCAGTAATGTTATTTATCATTGAGTAAATTTACCAGAAAATAAAAATGGTAGAAAAATGCATTTTTTAAACATTATAATTTCTCGTCACCATCCCCATTACGCCCCAGTGCCATAACGCCCCCATCACCGTTACGCCCCACTCATAGGATTTCCCTGTACAAAAATTATTGTTACAAATGCATTGACTAATCGTTGCACTATTAAATATGGACGACTCTGGAGCGGAAGTGTTAGCATACACAGGTGCATTGTTTATGGGTATATCATTATCACATGGCGAGGCCTGTTTTGGACAGTGGTGGAAGACACCCTGTCAACGAGATATTAACCGCTAATGGGTGATCTATATGCTCAAATCGAAAACAAACATGTGTAACTGGTGATGGTTAAACATCAGAATTTAATAGATATGTTTTAACCCTTTCGATCCCACGAGGCTCTAAAAGAGCCTTTGTTGTGATAACCTTTCGATCCCGTGGGCTTCTAAAGGTGCCGAGGAATCGGCATGTCGCCAACGCCCACGGCTTAATTCACCACCTGAAAATGCTCAGGCGGTTTTTATGTTTGGCGCCCTCTATTGACAGGAATAGAGTGTTTAAAAGTTCATAAAGAAAAAAGCGCGTCACTGGCTGCGGTTTCCCTGCTAGCGATCCACTCACTTTCCACAACGGTCAGTTTTTAGTTGCAATCATGATGTAAACGATTACAGGACAGGTATTTCTTGGCTGATAGCATTTTGGCTGAGATTTTGGCAGTGGCTCGAATCAGATGACGAAGTAACGGATGACGACGGCACATTGAACTTCAAAGCGGAATTCTGTTCAATAGGTAGGACTAAATCACGGTAAAAAAGTGAATAACTAACAGTTAACGTTACTCTTCCTGGCCCAATTAGCAAAACTAATGTAATTCAACATGATATTTCTAGGCTGTATAGCGTAAAATATTGGATGCATGTTGTTATATGCTCAAGGGGTTACAACTGTTGGGTTGAGGAATTTAAAAAATGGTAAAATTGTCATAGTGGAGCATAGAGATGTAAGGGTGTTCAAAAAACTGTGGTTCAGTAGAGGCATAGGGTTATAATAATAAGGGTGTTCAAATCGTTTTAGCCAGCTATGTGTTGAAATCGTCTCTAGAATTTGCACACTGTGGGAAGTTGAAGGAGGAATCAGGTACCCAACAGATCTGTAATGAGGGCCAACTTTGTTTCATCGTCTAGCAATTTCCTCCGTGCACGCTTTACTGTATTTTCCAATGTCGTTACTTATTTGTGAAACCTGTTGGTTAGACCCTTATTATGACAACTGTGGCAGACTCAATTTGTTTATTAGGTCGTCTGAGCTTTCACTGTTCTCCGCTGTGTGGAACGGACTTAAGGATGTTCCAAGTCATCGAGGAAAGGGGTCATCGAAATTGTCTTGAGCTACTCTCTTTGCTTACTGGGGAGCCAAAGCTTAATTTGGTCTTGCTTCATAAGTTTCTTGGGTGGGGGGCCCACTGGTGCTCATTCAATTTCTTGAGAAAAGTACAAATCTAAAAGTACACATTTTAATTTAACAATTTTATTTTACCATGCTAGCCATAATTTGAATCTTGAACATAGTGTTTATTTTTTGCTTATTAGGTATAGGGGGCATATTTATTTTGGTTCTAAACTTATTTATAATGGATGTTCGTCAGATTGTCAATATAAACAAAAAAATTAGAAATAGGGCCCAAGTATATAATGTTAGACTTATTGCCACTCATCTGAGTTAGGCTGGTGCCACATGGTTTCCCCAGGGTATGTTGTGGTATGTTGGTGTAATCTGTGTACACAGTGCTGCAAAAAACAGCCCACTCTACTTCCACAATTGATTATACTTACCGATTTGAAGCCAATCTCTGGGTCTGGATTGTGATTTTTCAGTAATACTCCTCCCTCTTGATGAAAATGAACTTGGGTGTATATCGTCGGCAACGATTTTTTGCTTTAGTAATTATATATAGCGGACGTTGTTGAAGAGATCATTCCAGGGCGGTGCTACCTACTTTCCATCAATGGGCAAGGCAAATTCCACACATGAACAAGTGGGCGGCAAAGCCCATATCCTTCCGGTAATCTTTTCTTCAATCTTCTCCTGAGGACGATCAGGCATACTGATCGAAACGTCCGAGGATTGTACCCCCAGTTCTTTCAGAACTAGTACTACTCAATTGAGATTCCACATGGTGTCACCACCAATTGATCTTCTTATCATCCTCACCAATACAAAATACAAGTTTTCTCTTTTGTTGTTGCATAAAGTGATTGTCACATAATAATTATTTATATCATATTACTGTTAACTAAATAAAATTAAAACTCTAACCTGGGCATGTATGTGATATATGTAATTTGGAAAGGGTAGGATTGCAGGCCTTTTTAATGCCCTGCACATAATGGGAGTTAAGAAAAATGGAGAAAGGAAGCAACACATGATAAAATAAGATTGGATCTGGTCGTTACACCAGAGTTACATGTTCATGCATATTCATTAAACAACATCTAAAAATAAATCATTGTGAGTAAACAAAATGTATTACTTTTCCTTACACTTGTCCGGCATTTCCCTTGAAAAGGAAAAACATAAAATTTGAAAAATGCCGGAACCACGTAAAATATATTTTAGCCCGGACAAATTGGCACGTTGGTTTCAAATGTTTATGTTATTGTTATGAATTTAAACAATTATAGTGAGATTTCATGAGACATCATAATAAAATAATTTTAGCAGAAAGAAAGAAAAAATTTGAGTGGCATAAGATCCACCCTGCCGCCGGGCGGAAAAAAACCAAAAACATTGCAACTTTTCACCTCCCCCTCTCTCTCTCTCCTCTCGCTCTCTCTCCTTTTTTCCTTCTTCTTTTGTCCGCTTTTTTCGGGACCCTCTTGGGGGCTGGTTCAAGCCTCGAGCCCCCCCTTGGGTGCGCCGCTGCATGATTGCGTGACTAAAGGTCTGACATGTGACGCTCGCAGCTGGATCATTCAGGGCAGAATTGGCTATATAAGCTTACGTGTTGTTATTTAAATGTACATTTGGTGGGAATGGATCGGTCTCTTAAACTGCAATTTTAACACACAAAATATTAACTAAAGTTAAATTCTTACTTTTTTCTTTTGACATATTTTATTTAAGTAAATTTGTCCTTTGTTCCTAAAGGTAGTTCACACTTCATGCGAATGTGGAAGCGAAAGAATTGTACCGTACTGCGTAAACAAGCGCACCTATATTTTTCGCATTTACTTTCGCATTAAGTACGAACCCGCCTTAAGTCCTTTATCAGTTCTTCAGTAAACCCTTGGTCTATTTATTTTTAACGCGCGTATCAAATATCTTTACATGGAATAAAAACCCATTTTTGCAAACGAAAATGAATGATAACATCATAAAGGACCAAATGGGACAAAATGAACAAGGACAAATACATGACAAAGATTGGTACAAGGAACACCTTGTCAAGATCCATGTAAATCCAGGCAGTGATGTCACCACTGATGCAGCTATTTCTTGTCATGACCATGTAAAAGTAAACAAAATAAATAAAAAAATTCAAAATTAACAAACACCTCTTGATATTGTTCGGTTTTTTTTCTTCTTCTTCTTCTTCTTCTTCTTCTTCTTGGCGGAACTTATCCAGAGACAAAAAGATAGTTGCAGAGTTCGCAGAACCTTCAAACTCCACACATAGTTAGACCTTAACATGTAGTTGTATATGACCTTAACACGTAGTTGTACACTAAGTTGTGACGTCATAGTGAGGTCATCAGATATCGAATTACACTAAATCAAAGGTTAATATTTTCAGAAAATCATATCTCATGAACCACAAACGATATTTTCACAGTCTTTGCACCATGTTATAGATCTTTAATAATGTGATTTTTCGTACACAGACGTGACCCCAATTTGACCTCTCCTTTCGGTCGAAAACAGAAGTTTAAACGAACAACTATTCAGAAGCAGAGCCATACTGACGTTCTCTTACACATAGACATATCGGCCTATAGTGTGTGTTATGCATTATCTAATTAGAATGAGTTTACGAAGACCGCGCAGGTCATGACCCGCCATGCACGCACGCGCATCATGCAGCAGCAAAAACAATGGCTTCCCTGTCGGGCCCGTCTGCAGAAAATGCGTCCGCAGAAATGTACTAATTTAGCATGGAATCCAAATTGTTATCATTTTTGGAGATGAGTTGGACAAAGATTCTTTCATGTGCAACTGGATGGAAGAAATAGACGGTATGGTTGAGTGTGATATTGCCAATGTCCATCGAGCAAGGAATGGTCTAAGCGTTACTGCCGTTAGGGCTGTTGGAGCTAACGTACATACCATACGTCGCTGGTAACGAACGATCACAGAAGCTAACGTTACAGGTAATGTAGGAATTAATTTTAAAAGAATTTGAAAAATATCTGGACCTAATCAGACTACATATTTTTTGTAAAATAGTTGGACTTAGGCTTATATGAAAAATATCCTTGACAATTTAACTTATGTCTTCAGACTTTTAATAATAATGATTGTGCTTGTGGTCTGTCCCTCAGTATCGTGTAGTTGACATTATTATCGTACTTTTTTAGTGATAATTTCAAAAAAAGATAATTCCTGATGATTATTTTCAATAGTTACCATGTTAATACCTTGACCAACAAAATAAGCTATAACCCTAACTACCCCAAATCCATCAAAATCCTGAAAGGGGCACTTTTGGGGGGAAAAATCAGTGCTGTTGAAAAATGGGATCTTTATAATGGGTTTTATCAGATACTTAAAGTAATACTAGTTGCACAAACATAATTTTGTACATGAGCCAAGAATATTCAACCTTTGGCGGTGTAAATAACGTAAATGACTTCAAGCTGAACTAAAGTTTTGGGTTATTTTTTCATAGTGTATACAAATTACAATGAAGATGGATGCTGACCCAATTATTTATTATTTTACATGTATGGATGGACCAGCCGACATTCCTAAAATTAATTACCATTTGATTTACAGATTTATAGGGTACCACTCTGGTGGTACAAATTTCCGTGCCATTTGCAGGGCTGAGAGGAAGAAATAAGATTAAGAAGAAACAGAAACATCAAGGTAGGCAAATATTGAAAAATTCGGGTAGAATGTCGTATCCGACCGCCACTTTTTCTCATTCAGTATAACCATTAAAAGTAATCTTACCTGCCTCGTAAGGTGGAGAACATATGGATGATGGACATATACTTCATTATTCCAGGATATTTATTTCATGAAAAATTTGCCATTTTGGTATACGATGAATTCCTCAGTCGCATATCAGTCTGATGTCGTAAACTCCACAATTAGTGACCAACACAGTCATTGTACATGCGCAGTGGCATCTATAATAGGATCCTTCTATTTTTCTGAAGGGAGGATTTTTAGAAGGGAAATAAGTCCGAAAGCCATCATAAAAGTGGATTTTAAAGATAGTTTTCGCTTTCTGTACCGCAAAATTGATAGAATAATGTTTAACTGGTTAGTGGTTGCAAAAAATTCCAAAAACCCTTTAAAAGTGGTGGTCGGATACGACATATTTCCAAAAATTCAATCAAGTTTCAAGTATGCAGTAAGCTTGGGCGATAACGATTTTTTAATCCTCGATATATCGGCAAACATATATTGCAGTTTTCAATAATATCGCAATTCTTTGCATTCATGCATGATTGCTTTAGAGCCAATAACCACAGGTATGTACCCCTCTACAAGTGTCACAATAAATTGCAAATTTATTTGCAGAGCGATGTATGTACTTCTTAAGTAGTTTGCTTTGTTTCTCATTTCTAAAGCTCAAAAGACTAATGGTTTTATTTCCATGGAATGTCTGACTTGACTCACAATGTCGATTTATATTTTATTGTGATATATTTGTATTCGCGATTCGCCGATATGCCGATAACTTAAATAGGTTCTCGATATTGTAATCGAATAAAAAGTTATCGCAATATTCGATATCGTGTTTATCCTTAACTTAGTATGCAGTAAAATTGTTTCTAGTTATATGTTGCTTTTTCGTTTCTTTCTATCTGTTTACCTTGTCTTGTGTATTACTTTTGTTAATTTTCACTCTCTTTTTGTCTACAATGCCCATTCCCCTTACTCCTTATTTCTCTATTTCTATTAAATATTTATCATTCTTTCTTCATACATATTCAGGTCAATATGAGCCCATGCGGTAAGAATGCAGCACTGAACCCCCAGAGAAAGAAAACCGTGGTCTTCATCAGACTTACTCCCTGACAAACCGAGAAAATTTGAGAAAAAAAGATAAGTATTCAGTGCCAAACCTTGATTGCATGCCAACTGTTTGAAGCTTGGTAACGGAAAGATGAGAGGTTACTTTTGCAAATCGAAGATAAAGATCTTTTGGGTTTAAGTTTTCTATCACTGTCTTTGCTATAATGAGTATGTACCCAATTCTTGGTAAGGGCCAGATCCATCAGATAAAATACCTGGCCCCATTTGGTACAATGATGCATAAATAAAATTCTGTGAAGAAGTCATCCAGAAGAGAATAATAAAAACAATGAAATTCTTTTCACAAAGTCATTATCGTCAAGTTCATCAAGTACATGTATGTACAAGAAGTGGAGGGAGTTGATTGGAGTTGACCCACAATCTGAAAACACGTCTGAAAAGTACATTTCCTACGCTGGTAATTCATAGATCATTTACTAAGAATACAGTTGACTTGGTGTACAGCCAAACTCTCCTGCAAAAGAACTGGTATAGAGACTGCAGTTGGCTCAGATACATTATGTACTGATACTGATACAGACAGCAGTTAAGGTGCTGGAGTAGCAGAGAGATTTTACATAAAAGTGCATATCTTCCACACACTCTTCCATGCATCAGCTGTACTATATAATACACTTATATTGAAGAAATCACATGGCATTACAGTTGCCCTGGCCATCAACTTCAGATGACTTATCCTTGCACACTGCTTAACAAATGAGCCAGTAATTTTCAATTGCTGCTTTGTTCATCTTACACTAGGACACTGATTCCATGATCCGTTGAAAGTCTAGTCTGATTGAGATGATATTGCCCTTTAACCATTATCTATACTGATGAAAAATTGTGTTGACTTTCTTTTCATGCACCAGTAAAGGTTTAACAATACTAGCCAAAAACCAATTAATGCCAGGGACTACAGGTTCACTTGTTGGAATATTTAGTACTGAAACAATTATTCTTTCATTGCAAATTAGACCTAGAAGTTTGGATAACCTTTATCCTGCATGAAATGGATTATTGATGATGGGTTAAAATGGATGGAGAAAAGGGTATCATGACCATGACAAAATAAAGCAAGTGTCATTTCCTTTATTACTTATTAATTGTGTGTATTAACGAAGAATGTGTTTTATCAATTTAAATATTTACACAAAACATTGACAATTAATAGCAAAACTGAACTTTTTAAAGATGATAAAAGATTTACAAATTGGTCTCTGATGTAGGCAGGATTAGAATCAGGGTTGCCCAAAGGGTGGGGCTCAAAGGCAAGGAGATGGGGGATGGGAAACGAAACCCCAAAATATTGAGATGTGTATGTTCAATTTAGATTGTTTCACATGATCAATTAAATTGGAATGCTACCCACGACACCATGGATCTTACCCTGGGAGTAGGGGTAGAGGACTGGGGATCAGACGGGTTCAGACCTTTTATTCAAGGCAATTTTTACAATGACAAATATTCTCAAATATGGAATCCCTTTCAAACTTCTTCCAAACATAAAAAACATAGCCCATGTGAACTATTCAAATTATACAAAATTGAAATGTACATTAAAATGTACAGTTTTTCAAAAATATTGAAAAGAGGGCGCTATTTTCATGTCATTCAAATGCAAATATCTGCCAAACGGGCAAGTTTCGTGATTGTGGTTTATATATTAGCAATTTACATGTAATGATCTACTGTTTCCACGCTCATGCCTGATATGTGTCACAAAACTCAATTTCTGAACACTCATTGCACACCCCTAGTCTAGTAGTCTGGAAGTCAAATTACACGCCGAACTTATCTCTCGTAGCCATAGTCTCTTGTCAAGTCGCACTTGACACCACTGATGCGAGTTTTGTCATGAAACCTTTCTGAAGAGAAAAACCATATTTACCAAGTTCAGACTTAATTTGGTTGGAGGAATTTAAAATTATATGGGATGCCTGAACCGGAAGTTAATCTATTCAGCACATGTTATTTTCATTATATATCATAAAACACATATCTCCTGAAGTAACTCATATTATGAGAACACTTTTGTGAAGTATGAATGACGTCACATAATTGAACCAGAAGTTAATGTATTCAGTATAACACAATATGTGGTATTTTATATATATTACATATTATGAAAACTCATATCTCCTGAAGTAACTCTTGTCTTTTAATAACTTTAGGTGATGATGTCATATTAGGCGCACTCGAACACCTTGAGTTTGTTTTAACAAACTCTATACCTCTAGTTATAATTAATTACGTAATAATTCATTAGATGACCTCACCATGACGTCACAACGTTACCTGAAACTATATGTTAAAGGTCTAACTATGTTATTTAAGTATTAAGGTTCTTTGAACTCCGCAACTATCTTTTGGCTGAACAAATACATTTACAGACTAGAGGTGTTCAAGTGTGCATTATGTGATGACGTCATCATCTAAAGTTGTTTAAAACAAGATTTACTTCAGGAGATATGTGTTTTCATAATATATAATTAAAATAACATAATGTGACGTCACCAAATATATTTTGAAAAAGAGCAAGTCACTTAACATATTTACCCAAAATGTTATTTCGAATACACTTTCAGATTTGCGTCAATTTATAAAGAACGTGAACTTCCAGTTTGGACCGGAAGTAAGGGTCAATAGGGTCATATCTTTGTATCAAATGTCAAGTCCTCCATGTTCTGTATGATTATGAATGAATCAAGAAATTATCTATTGTGGTTCACGAGATATAAATTATTATTTTAATCATAATTGATTACGTAATAATTCATTAGATGACCTCACCATGACGTCACAGCGTTACCTGTAAATATATGCTAAGGTCTAACTATGTGTTAAGTTTTAAGGTTCAGTACCAAAATGTTTAGGCCTTAATCTTTTTAATTAATTAATTAATTTATTTATTTTTGCTGTTTTAGATATCAAAGACTAAAAATATAATGAAACATATCATTTGGTTATTACATAAATTAAAATGAAAAAAAAATGCAATGACCATTTTGAAGTTTGCTAACCGGCTAACCAAAACCAATATTTAAAATAAACACCTAACAATTTTTAAAAAAAAATAACCAACCATTTTGTTCTAGACTCTTTTTGCCACATTGTTTATTAACAATTATTGTGAGAAATTTATTGATGCTTTTCGATTAAAAATTATACACATTGTTCCATTTGCAAAATTAAATTTAATTAAGTTGATAAAATAATAAAAAGAAAAGAAATAAAATACATAAGTTAAAGAAGATCTAGCTCTCTTGCCTCAAAATCAAAATTAATTGATTTTGTATTTAAATTAACTGCAGTGCCTGAAAACCTTTTGTCAAGGGCACATTGGAAAACCTTTACCATGAAATTGATTGCCCATAAACGAAAGCAAAAATAATAAATAAATTCTTTCAAAAATATCCTCATGCGCATCGATGACTGTTAATTTGACTGCATAAATCGTGAAAAGATGCAAAACATCATATTTCACGATGAGATAATTGAGGTCATGAATGCCAAAAACGATCTGTTAGAATTCACTCTTAGATTTAGAACAAGTGTTAACAATTCTAAAACTATGTACAAAATGACAGCTAGAAATAAACAACGAAAGTGAAATTACCGTAAACTGTGGACACGAAGGTGCTGGCAACGACGAAACGTAATGTATTATAGAATGTATTAGATTAGTTGTATGTCGGAGATACTGCAGTTTACAGTGAACTATATACATGTATGCCCCGTGTCTGTGTGTGAGAGAACTTCAAGGCCGTTCACGCACGCAAATGGGTTAATGCATAAATGGTACTTCTGAATAGTTGTTCATTTTAAACTTCCGTTTTCGACAGGAAGGAGAGGTAAAATTGGGTCATGTCTGTGTACGAAATGTGACATAATTTAAGATCTTTAAGATGATGCAAAGATTGTGAAAATATCTTATGTGGTTCATGAGATATGATTTTTTTAAATATTCAACTTCCGGTTTCGACCGGAAGGAGAGGTCAGATTGGGGTCATGTCTGTGAACGAAATGTCACATAATTCAAGATCTTTAAGATGATGCGATGATTTTGAAAATATCTTTTGTGGTTTATGAGATTAAACTTTGATTTAGTGTAATTTGATATCTAATGACCTCACCATGACGTCACAACGACATGTTAAGGTCTAACTATGTGTTAAGTTTTAAGGTTCTGTGAACTCTGCAACTATGTTTTTGTCACTGGATATGTCGCTCGAACACCTAAATAGTTTTTCACTTAAACTTCCGGTTTCGACTGGAAGGAGAAGTCAGATCAGATTACGGTCATGTCTGTGTACGAAATGTGATATAGTTCAAGGTCTTTACGATGATGCAAAGATTGTGAAATTATCTTCTGTGGTTCAAGAGATTAAACTTTGATTTAGTGTAATTTGATATCTGATGACCTCACCATGACGTCACAACTACATGTTAATGTCTAACTATGTGTTAAGTTTTAAGGTTCTGTGAACTCTGCAACTATGTTTTTGTATCTGGATATGTCTCACTGAGAAGAAGATAAAACCGAGCAATAACAAGAGGTGTTCGCGATGTCGCTCGAACAACCTTCAGAAACACAAACACTGATTTTTATTTTAAAACTTTGGGAGTAATGAATATGCAATTTTTTGTTTGCTAAGTAAGACTAATTGCGGTGACACCATGTGGAATCTCAATTGAGTAGTAATTAGTTCTGAAAAGAACTGGGGGTACAACTCGACGTTTCGATCAGTATGCTCTGATCGTCCTCAGGAGAATGCCGGACTCTGGAAATTGCTGCTGCTTAAGTAGACTGCTGGAGGATCATCCCATGAATGGATGCTGGAGGATTAGTTCGTTGAGGCGCGCAGGCGGGAAACTGTGAGACTATGAGACTAGGATCCTGGGGTTGGGGAGAGGTGTGTGCTCACTGAACTGAATCAGTTGTTAACAAGCACAGGGAAGGAGGTGGTTGACTTACGATATAGGGGATCCCTCGGTCTGGGGTGGGTTATGGACTTTGGATATAGAAGATCCTTCAGTCTGTAGTATAGGTCGCCAAATGTCGCTGATGAAGAAACCGATGTCCTGTGGCACAGTGTCGTGTTTGACGATCTCGATGGCCTCTCTGATGCGTCTGGGGTGCCATGCGTCGATGGGTGTGATGAGTTGGGCTGCCTGCCAGTCGATTTGGTGGTCCTTGATGTGCGAGTGCTTGACGATGGCGGACTTCTCGAAATCTCCTCTGCGTTCCTTCAATCTGATGGGGAGGTTGCGTTTTGTTTCGCCGATGTACACCTTACCGCACTCACAGGGGATCCGGTAGACTCCCGCTCTGTTGTTTGGGTCCGGTTTGTCCTTGTGGGTATGTAGAAGTCCTTGGAGTTTGCTGGGGCTGAGTGGAACACATCGATGCCTGCTTGTCGGAGGATGCGTTGTGGTTTGTGAGACGTCGAACCTAGATAGGGGAGACAAGCAGAGAGGGTTAGATCACTTACCTTGCTTTTGGAGTTTGGAACCGGCTTCGCTGTGCTGATCTTGTTGGGATTGTAACCGTTGCGTTTGAGGGTAGTTCGGATGTGCTGTAGTTCCTTAGGAAGGCTGTCCTTGTCACAAATGTTGTAGGCGCGTTGTACGAGCGTACGGTTGACCGATGACTTGATGCTTGGATGATGGAAGGAGCGCTGGTTCAGGTACCGATCTGTGTGCGTGGGCTTTCTGTAGACGTTGTGGTGTAGGGAGCCGTCTGGGTTTCTGGAAATGCCAACATCAAGGAACGCGATCTTGTCATCTTCTTCCGTTTCCATTTTTTTTTGCTCTTAAGTCTATGGCATTTATGAAATATGCCCCCACCCCCCAAATTTGTTTTTATAAATAAATAAGCCCCGTCCCCCTTTTTACATCCACAAAAAGGGGCGGGGCTTACTTTCATGGTGGGGGAAATCTCATAAACGCCTAGGAGTTTGGAGTAATTTTGTGTGTGTGGTCATTACTGACCATAGAAGACCAGTACAAAATAAATACAGTAAAACATGAGTTGGTCATTGAACAATTTAGAGGCTTTAGGTGATTTGGCATGGAAGGACCCTTTTTGGCAGATTATTCTTTCAAAAATGAATCTAACCATGAAGGAATAAACGACACCAAACTGAATTTAAAAAGGTGTTGAAAAATATTTTGACAGCAGATTCTTACAGAGTGGGTGCAATTCACCCTGTGTACCAATTTCCAGCAACATTATTATATGAGAAATTTGAGAAATGCTCTAAACTCACCAACATGAAAGTGTTTTGAAAAACCCTACGTGAGTTGGCACAGAATAACCCAGGTAGGCCTAATAAAATGACTTACTTTGATTTCATGGTGCATTTCAAAATTAATTCTTTAAAAATGGAAATTTCAGTAACGTCTGATGACGTTAAATCAAGACTCTTCCAGCCATCTTTGCAAAGAAAGTGCCTACATGTGTGTGCTAAGCAGTTGCAGGAGTGGCCAGATCGACTCTGTATTCGGGAGAGGGGGAGTGAGGGGGCAAAGAAATACTTTGGAAATTATGTGATTTTCGCAGAACACAAACAGAAACGTTACAGCCATCGAATTAACCAACAGCACCCACCTTTGGTGGCCTTTGCTTTGCAACGGTGCCCATTATAAAGGTTTCAATAGAGATTTAAGATTACATTGCTCATAAAGGTGCCCTCTTGACCTAAATGTTACTGTAGTGAAACCCAGGCTGTGGTGTCACAGCTGAAGAGGGGAGTTGGTCACCAAATTATTTGGGACGAGTGTGCTATGTTCATACACGAATTTACAGAGAAAACAATTGAAGCTCTGATTTAAATCTCATCAAATTGTCATTGGAGAATTTATTGAAGATCACAGTTCAAATCAGTTCAATCAAAGTAACTTCACGATCAAAAACAATCCAGCACAGATATAATCAGCATAGAAGTAATCAGCACAAGTACAATCCAGCACAGATATAATCAGCATGGAAGTAATCAGCACAAGTACAATCCACGAAAAACAGTTCACGAAAATAATTACAGTAGTATGAAATCCACACGAGAACAGTTCACAAACAGTTCAAAACAATCCCACGAGATAAACCCAAGAAGAAGTAATCCTTAAAAAATAATCCTCGTCAATAAATAATCCTCCACAATAAATAATCCCTAGGTGCGATGGTAATCACTTTGTCACAGGTTCCGGAAATAGCCTATGGTTAGCTTAGGGAAAAGCCATGTCGCATGCAATGACACAATATGGAAGAAATATAGAATAATGGGCAAACAAATCCCACAAAACTTTCCTTCCGTTCTTCCTCAACAACAAAAAGAAAGAGTTCCGTCCCGCTCTCGCAGAGTGTGTGGACACAACACCAAAATAATTATTACTACGCCTACCAAATGATGGAGATAATAAACTAAATATAAAGTAATATACATCTAAATGACACTGTATATTTGTATAAAAGTGACATGTATTATATTTATATAGAAATGTAAGTATTACTTGGTAATAAACAATATTTTGAAAACAGGGATCTGCTTTCATCGATAATGGATTTGAGGTCAAACTCCCAACTGCGTGAAGGTCCAAACTTACACATGATGTCATATGCAAATGCACATACGAAGCTAAAAATAGAATGTGTATCCAGGGACAGCGTAAAGGCGCATTCTCCACATTACCTTAGGAAAATTACCATGCCCCTTCAAGAAAAGTTTCATGGCCTGCAGTTATGATACCAGCGCGTTAGGCCTAACATTGTCACAATGTAACTTTATATTAAAACAACCATAGGCATAGATGATAGACCTGAAAACAATGACTTAGTTAAAGGCTATTTAAGTTAGCATACCGTAATTTATGGAACTTGAATCACAAAGTGAACAGCCGAACAATCGACACCACTTCCAAACAGTGATCTCCTACATGTTTGTGATGTTAGTATAAAACACTCCTACTTTCTGTAACATTTGCAAAGTTGACTGATCCTCAAAACTAGGCGACTGCCTAACATGTACATGTAACTTAGTTTGTGAATAGGCCTAGTGGAGTTAATAGTGGTCGACCGTGAGACACTATTTAAAAAATAGTGTTCAGACCACCAACGCTGAGATGTCTTAAGACCACCTTACGTTCTAAAACGCCGTTTACCCCTACTGCACACAACCCTAACTCGCGATCTCAGACTTGACCCTGTTGTGTTTGTGGGATATTCATGTTTTCATAGCTAAAATTTACATAATAATATGGATGCTAGAGAGATGGCCAATCAGGAGGCCACAAAAACCTTATAGGCCGCGTCTATTACTAACAGGTTACACTCGCTTAAAGTTATTTCTGTAATATTCATTCGATAGTAAATTTGTATAGTGCTTGGTACGTAAATAGTATTTGAAATGATAGGTAAATTTAATGAGATCTTAGAGTTGTAAAAAAAAGCACAAAATAATACACATAATTCCTTCTCTACAAAAAACGTCTTACCTACAGTTTAAATGGAATCGTTGAGTACTCGAACTCGAACTAACTGCATGTACGTGTAGAAGGTTGTTCCGTCCACTTTTGGACTAATTCGCAATAGGGTGTGTACAAACCGACGAACAACATTCCCAAGTCTGTGATCGAAGGTTAATGTCGGAGGTTAATACACAAGAGGGCGCTATTTAATGCGATACTGCAGAGCCGTATTGGCTTTCAGACATAAGACCACGATCACAGACTCGGAACCAAGTCTAATCCGGGGGCGACTAGTGTGCGTCTTTCTGGGCCGGGCTAGTAGCGCATAGCGCACAACCCACGATCTCCGCGTCGGTGCTGAACTTGAGCTGGAAGAGTGAAGACGTGCGGCACACAACTCAAACTAGATTGATAAGATAATTATAATGTAAGTATTTGATTGATGAACAGAAGGAGAAATCAAGAGAACCAGAATTAATAATTCATCCCTGATGTCTGTGTCACTTTTAATTATTCGTTGTATTGTTGTATGCCATATTTTTAGATGGGTCTAAAGCATTTGATCGCGTGAGTCATCAAGTTCTTTTGAACAAATTACATAAATATGGCGTTTGTGGTTCAATGTTGGACTGGTTCAAGTCTTATCTTACAAATAGGTCTCAACAGGTTCAGTTTATGGGATCATCTGACTTGTGCTGCAGTTCATTCTGGTTTGCCACAGGGATCTATTCTTGAACCTTTACTTTTCAACATTTTTGCTTTTGATTTGCCATTAAAACTCCAGATGATGAAGTGACACTCCAGAATGATCTGCAGCACATAAACACCTGGTGTAATTTAAACTATATGGCTTTAAACCCAAATAAATGTAAGCTAATGACTGTGACCCGTTCTATAAATCCTGCTAAACCACTATATAATATTGGTGATTACACTTTGGAAAATGTTGATAACTACAAATACATTGGTGTTATTATTTCTAGGGACTTAAGTTGTTACTTCAAAAGCCACGAGGCTAAATTGATTTATTGGTAGAATAGTTAAAACTAGGGACCCTAAAATTATTATTTCAATTCATTTCTCAATTAGCAGACCCATACTTGAGTATGCAACCCCCGTCTGGTGCCCTGGCCTTACTACCCAGCAAGAAACGCTTGAGAAGGTACAGAGACGTTTCACCCGTTTTTGTTTAGGCCTGCCGAGAAAGGCTTTAATTAATTCCAATAGTGAAATTGTGTATTCTGACAGTTGTGTCAAGTTGGGTCTTCCATATTTAAACAATAGAATTCATTTCCTTTCAATTGTGTTTGCTATTAAATGTTTATATAATAAATTTGACATTCCTATTGATCTAATCCCTGTTAATCATAGACACACTGAAGTTGTTAAGTTTTCTCATCAAATGGCTAGGAGTACAGTGCTGCTCATCATTCTCTTTTTTATAGATTGCCTAGATTATGGGAGGTGCTACCAGCAGATGTTAAAGAAACAGTAATTTATAGTTTATCTTTATTTGTTTAATTCACTTCGAAAACATTTATTAGTCCCTGGCCTAGGAGATGCCCTAGCTCAAACTGTGTAGTATTAAGTTTTTATATTTGTATTTTATATTATTTTTATATCTCAAAGTGTGCCTAAAGGCCATGTTTATCGTTCTTTGTGTGATTCAATGTTTGTTTACGTGGTAGCATCAGGAGATCAACTCGACAGTAATTTAGTTTACTTTTTTGTAATCCTACAGGGGTTTGTTTCTGTTAATTTAATGTAATTTTGTGTTTATTTGTTTTTCTACCTGTGAAATCAATAAATGAAATGAAATGAAATGTTTTGTCTCCGTTCATGTTAATTTAAGGCTAGCCAAAATTGTCCCAAACTAAGCCCTTAGACCGCGACGACGTGTGGGATTAGAGGCCTTATATAAGGCAGAAAAAAGCGTCGCACTTCTGAAATAAAGAACTCAGGAGTGCAACAGTGGATGTTGCCCTTGCAGAGAAAACCAACTGGAGGACAGCCCGAAGGAATACAACATCAGCTCTCACAGATCTTAGAAGATG
>CM055816.1:35817351-35865046 GCA_029582265.1 Zoroaster sp. YZ-2022
TCCCACTTTTCGGAAATTTTCCTTTCGTTGTTTATTTCGAGCTGTCATTTTGTACATAGTTTTAGAATTGTTAACACTTGTTCTAAATCTAAGAGTGAATTCTAACAGATCGTTTTGGCATTCATGACCTCAATTATCTCATCGTGAAATATGATGTTTTGCATCTTTTCACGATTTATGCAGTCAAATTAACAGTCATCGATGCGCAGAGGATATTTTTTAAAAGAATTTAATTATTATTTTTGCTTTCGTTTATGGGCAATCAATTTCATGGTAAGAGTTTTCCAATGTGCCCTTGACAAAAGGTTTTCAGGCACTGCAGTTAATTTAAATACAAAATCAATTAATTTTGATTTTGAGGCAAGAGAACTAGATCTTCTTTTAACTTATGTATTTTATTTCTTTTCTTTTATTATTTTATCAACTTAATTAAATTTAATTTTGCAAATGGAATAATTTGTATAAATTTTTAATCGAAAAGCATCAATAAATTTCACAATAATTGTTAATAAACAATGTGGCAAAAGAGTCTAGAACAAAATGGTTGGTTATTTTTTTCAAAATTGTTAGGTGTTTATTTTTAAATATTGGTTTTGGTTAGCCGGTTAGCAAACTTCAAAATGGTCATTGCATTTTTTTTTCATTTTAATTTATGTAATAACCAAATGATATGTTTCATTATATTTTTAGTCTTTGATATCTAAAACAGCAAAAACAAATTAATTAATTAATTAATTAAAAAGATTAAGGCCTAAACATTTTGGTACAGAACCTTAAAACTTAACACATAGTTAGACCTTAACATATATTTACAGGTAACGCTGTGACGTCATGGTGAGGTCATCTAATGAATTATTACGTAATCAATTATGATTAAAATAATAATTTATATCTCGTGAACCATAATAGATAATTTCTTGATTCATTCATAATCATACAGAACATGGAGGACTTGACATTTGATACAAAGGTATGACCCTATTGACCCTTACTTCCGGTCCAAACTGGAAGTTCACGTTCTTTATAAATTGACGCAAATCTGAAAGTGTATTCGAAATAACATTTTGGGTAAATATGTTAAGTGGGATCTGCTCTTTTCAAAAATATATTTGGTGACGTCACATTATGTTATTTTAATTATATATTATGAAAACACATATCTCCTGAAGTAAATCTTGTTTTTAAACAACTTTAGATGATGACGTCATCACATAATGCACACTTGAACACCTCTAGTCTGTAAATGTATTTGTTCAGCCAAAAGATAGTTGCGGAGTTCAAAGAACCTTAAAACTTAACACATAGTTAGACCTTAACATATAGTTTCAGGTAACGTTGTGACGTCATGGTGAGGTCATCTAATGAATTATTACGTAATTAATTATAACTAGAGGTATAGAGTTTGTTAAAAACAAACTCAAGGTGTTCGAGTGCGCCTAATATGACATCATCACCTAAAGTTATTAAAAGACAAGAGTTACTTCAGGAGATATGAGTTTTCATAATATGTAATATATATAAAATACCACATATTGTGTTATACTGAATACATTAACTTCTGGTTCAATTATGTGACGTCATTCATACTTCACAAAAGTGTTCCTCATAATATGAGTTACTTCAGGAGATATGTGTTTTTATGATATATAATGAAAATAACATGTGCTGAATAGATTAACTTCCGGTTCAGGCATCCCATATAATTTTAAATTCCTCCAACCAAATTAAGTCTGAACTTGGTAAATATGGTTTTCTCTTCAGAAAGGTTTCATGACAAAACTCTCATCAGTGGTGTCAAGTGCGACTTGACAAGAGACTATGGCTACGAGAGATAAGTTCGGCGTGTAATTTGACTTCAGACTACTAGACTAGGGGTGTGCAATGAATGTGTTCAGAAATTGAGTTTTGTGACACATATCAGGCATGAGCGTGGAAACAGTAGATCATTACATGTAAATTGCTAATATATAAATCCACAATCACGAAACTTTGCCCGTTTGGCAGATATTTGCATTTGAATGACATGAAAATAGCGGCCTCTTTCGGCCATTTTAGAAAACTGTACATTTTAATGTACATTTTAATTTTGTATAATTTGAATAGTTCACATGGGCTATGTTTTTATGTTTGGAAGAGTTTGGAAAGGGGATTCCATATTTGGGAATATTTGTCATTGTAAAAATTGCCTTGAATAAAAAGGTCTGAACCCGTCTGATCCCTGTCCTCTATCCCTTACTCCATGGTGTCGTGGGTAGCATTCCAATTTAATTGATCATGTGAAAACAATCTAAATTGAACATACATCTCAATATTTTGGGTTTCGTTTCCCATCCCCCATCTCCTTGCCTTGAGCCCCACCCGCTTTGGGCAACCCTGATTCTAATCCTGCCTACATCAGAGACCAATTTGTAAATCTGTTATCATCTTTAAAAGTTCAGTATTGGTTATTAATTGTCAATGTTTTGTGTAAATATTTAAATTGATAAAACACATTCTTCGTTAATACACACAATTAATAAGTAATAAAGGAAATGACACTTCTGCTTTATTTTGTCATGGTCATGATACTCCTTTTCCATCCATTTTTGCACCCATCAATAATAATCCATTTCATGTAGGATAAAGGTTATCCAAACTTCTAGGTCTAATTTGCAATGAAAAGAATAATTGTTTTCTGAAGTACTAAATATTCCAACAAGTGAACCTGTAGTCCCTGGCATTAATTGGTTTTGGCTAGTATTGTTAAACCTTTTACTGGTCTCCTGAGTCCCCATCCCTTGTACCACTGCCCTACTCCTTGCCGAACTCCTCTGTAGACAAGACTTGGGCTCAGATTTTGCTCTTTTTCCCGGCCCCTTCTTAAAAAAAAAAAAAAACATCAGCGGGCCCTTGGGGGGGGGGGGCTCGAGCCCCCCGAGCCCCCACCCCTTGGGTGCGCCACTGATATGTTGATACGTCACATGTTTCTCCCAGTCTCAATTTGATTTGTTTTAAAAGTATCATGAGATAATTTCGGAATTCACTGACTGATTTTTCTACTCTTCTAAATTAAATTAAATGTTGACAAATAAAAGAAATCCTAAACCCAGTTCAAACAGAGCAATGTTACCATCGTCATTTACCATGGCATATACAAATATCAGAGGTCTTCGTTCAAATTTTGCTTATGTTGAAGCATATCTTGAGACGAATAAACCAGCGTTATTCTACTTCTGTGAGACCAACGAACGCTAACATATCTGAAACGGAATTCAATATTCCTGGATATTCCACTCTCCTCACTAAGCATGATCACCTAAATCGAAACCTTCATGGTCTTGGTGTATACATCAGAGAAGGAACACCTTGTGCTCGAGATATCTCGCGTGAGGATCCTAACCAACCATACATGTGTTTTCGCTTGGCCTTGCTTCACTCTACTTCATTCATTTTCTGCTTATATCGTCCTCAAAATTATGAGCATCAACAGTCAGAGAGAGGATAGATCAGCAACTTCTTGGTTCTAAAGAATTTTGGAGAACCACAAACAAGGTTTTAAACCGTGGAAAGTCTTCAATTCCAACCATTGTCAATGGACCAGAAATTCTCACATCTTCTTCTGACAAAGCTTCTCTATTTGCCAAGTTATTTGCTGAAAATTCTAACATGGATGATTCCAATCACCCATTACCTGAGTTTCTCTCTCGGACAGAAGTTGTTCTATCTCGGATGAAAATATCTGTGAAGCAAGTAAAATCAGTAGTCTCTTCATTATCTGTGTCAAAAGCCACAGGTCCTGATGACATTCCGGTGATTGTGCTAAAAAGCCTCTTGCCAGAGCTATCACCCATCTTGGCTAAGCTTTTCAATCGCTGTGTAAAGGAGAAATGTTTCCCTTCTTCCTGGAAGAAGTCATCTGTTTGTCCAGTTTATAAAAATACCGGAGAGAAATGCGATCCTGGCAAGTATAGACCGACAAGCCTTCTGCCTATCGTAAGCAAGGTTTTTGAGGCACTAGTAAATAAACGGATCAAAAAACATATTGATGACTGTAAGTTACTCAGTGATAAGCAGTATGGATTTCGATCATCCAGGTCTACGGCCGATGTCCTGACAGTCATTACAGATCGCATTAGTAGTGCCCTTGATCAGTCATTTTCTACCCGTCTCATTGCCCTGGACATCTCCAAGACATTTGACAGAGTCTGGCATAAGGGACTCCTGCATAAACTCCAGGCCTATGGAATTGCTGGTAGGGTGTTTGGAGTTATCAAATCATTCCTCACAGGTCGTTCCATGAAGGTCGTTCTGAATGGTCAATCATCCGACACACACACCTTAAATGCTGGTGTTCCCCAGGGTTCGGTACTTGGTCCGACACTGTTTCTAATATTCATAAATGACCTACCAGATCATGTGTTGTTGTAATTCATTGACATATTTGCAGATGACACAACAGTTTACAACCACACACACACAAACCTTTCTCATGTGGACCTGGCTACTAATCTGAGTTCTGATCTATCACAAATCACGTCATGGGGTGAACGTTGGCTGGTAAATTTCAATGCCACCAAGACTAAACTTCTGTCTGTTAATCATCAACGATTTGTCCAAGCATATCCCCCCATCTTCATGAAGGGTGAAATGATAAATGAACAGTCAAGCCTGGACAGACTGCTCGGTCTGAAGATCACAACTGATCTCAAATGGAATTCTTATATCTCAGAGGTGGGGAAACAAGTCTCCAAGATGATAGGATCCTTCTATCGGTCAAGCAAAATACTGACCCTTGAGGCCATCCTCTACCTCTACAAATGTCAAGTCAAGCCCAAGATGGAATATTGTGCCCATATCTGGACAGGTGTCTCCAAATCATCACTATCTGTTCTTGATAGACTGCAACATCGCATCAAGGGACTAGTTGGTGAGGAGCTTTTTTCCTCCCTCCAACCTCTCTCACATCGTAGGAATGTAGCCAGCCTTTCACTTTTCTACCGTTATTACTACGGGGATTGTTCTGCTGAGCTACATGAGTTGGTACCTAAGCGCAGGGATTTCTCTCGTGTTACTCGTTTTGCTAAACAAACAGGTGAACACCCTCACTATCTTCGACTCCCCAAAATCAAGAGTAAGTTCCATTTGGATAGCTTCTTCCCTAGAACAGCATTGCAATGGAACAACCTTCCTGGTGATTGTTTTCCACCAACTTACGATCTAATTAAGTTTAAGAAAAATATCAACAAATGTAATCTTGCTTAAATGGTGGATGTTATCGCAAATGTAACCCCTTACACTCTAGTGGCTTTTTGGCCTTGTTTGGGGTGACTGACAGTAAATTAAAAAAAATATATATAAAAAAATTACCATCCTACTCGATTTTATTAAATTAAAATTTCAATATTATTCGTGATTTTTTTCAAAATCTTTTTTTTTTGGATGGGGCGATGGGTTTTGGGGTGTTTTTTGGGGGGCCTAGGATCGGCATTTTACTATACTACTACACACCACCCACTTCATAGATTGGTCACTTTGTGATCGTAATGGCTACGTTGATAACAAGCAGCCTTCTTGAGGTGATTTCTGTCTGTATCATGGGCCACCTCAAATCTTCTTTCCAGATCGATGACATTATTCAGGTGCTTCCATCGGCTCTCCGGGTAGTACAACCACCACATATCAGATCAACAGGGAGTTAGACCTCTCGCCCAAACATTGAAGTGCGCCCTCACTCGGCAGTGATAGACACTTTTGTTTACATGTGTACGTACATTCCAAATGGCTCAGATATATTTGTATGTAAAACTGATGGTAAAAATGAGTATACAAAGGGAGGAAAATATTGTGCATCTATTTTGTAAAGTGGCTCATTCTATAAATACGGGGGCCAATGGTGAATTCAAAGTATGCACAAATTTTATTAAGTTTTTCTCTTTAATGTGACATACAGGGTCATTTTTTTCAGGTTGTGCTTTTTAAACATGTTGTGGGACATTGGTTTTAAGTCACACATTTTGAACCAATCCGATATTTTTTTTATTATGGAGAAAAAAATGGGTGTGTTTCTACTATTTTTTGTCAAAAAGCTGTGACATTAAAAGTGTTAACATTAAAAATATTTTTTTCTGACTTTTCTTTGAAGAAAAACGTTTTATTTTTAGTTTATAATTATTGAGTACACCCAGGTTGTTAATACTGAGTGAGTTTTCAGCAGATAAACATCTCGGATTATTATTGAGGAGCAAATAAAAACGGCTGTCACAGCGTAACATTTCGTGTCCCCTTGTGTTACGTATGAAACCCAATTCCCTTTTCATGTATCACTTAACAAAATAAAACGATCATACACTCGTTCGGTAGTTCTTATAGATTTGACCATCCACTACAAATAATACAGAAACTACACGTGGAATCTGAAATAGGCACGGTAAACCATGGGCTTCCAAAGTTTTGAAGTGAAATATTTCGTGAATTTAGTGTCCCTCTGAGTTGTTACGATGTGCAAAAAGACGTTGTCGTAACAAATATTTCCCTGTATGTCAACGGCTGCATGAGCTGCTGCAATACTGTACCTGGTCATGGCCTTCATCTGCAAAGCAAAGTTAACGTCGGCATTTTTTCCATGAGGCTGCTGAAGCGAAGACAAATTTTCGTGTCTACCCTTGTTACGAAGTTGTTGAAGTTACGAAGTGATTCATCATTAACGAGCAAACCAAGATAAGATCGGCCTTTTTTTCGTAATTATTCTATTCAGACATTGGAAATTACAAACTACTTTGACTGATAAAAAGTCATTTTACATACACTTATTTAATCGTTAGTTTTGCGGAAATGTGTTCGTCTTGCGAGGGTGGGCCTCCGACGGGATTCGTGTCTAAAGTTACGATGTGATTTTACAAAAACTAACGGATTATATCTCAAATAAAACACCAAGCCAGACCCCCAAACTATACCTCAAGGTATTTTAGTGATTGAAGCTATTATAACAATGTAAACAAACATTTAGATTACAAGTTTTAAAGCATTTTTCATGATTGTTTGCACATCGTAACTGGGCTCGGGAAGCATCGTGCCGCTCGTTACGAAGTTTCAGACTGGTGCCCCGTTGCTTGCACCCTTGCTAATCACTGCTGTAGTCTAGTTACCAAACACACTAGCTCTTTTTCTGGACATCGCGTCTAATGACCAAAAAAGTTACAAAATCCCGTCTCTTAGGCTTGAAAAAGGTGTGAAATTGCGATATCACACGTGGTGAAGACGAGGGAGTGGATACAAATCGATTGATAGGAGAATTTTACCGTAAACAATCGATTTCGAAGTCACGACTGACGCAATAGAATTTCATTATTATTTTTGGGCACTTGTGGAACGTACCATTTAAAACGGGTACCTGATCATTATGGTTTTCCTCCGTTGGTTTTATTTTGGTCCTTTTGAGACAATATTGGAATTATTTATTATACATTCATAAAGCAAACCATAAAAAATATATGTATTTAAACTTTCTGTAAATGTACACATTATTATTTTCTTCAAGTATCATTAAAAACATTTCATTTGACATCCCCCCCCCTTCATTTTAATGGTCGAGTCAGTTTTCCCGCGCTGCCGAATATGGGGTCTAATAATAAAGTGGTAATTGATTATTTTATGCAGCGGGTGTGTTTGCGGGGTGGGGCGGGGTGGGGTGGGGTGGGGTGGGGTGGGGTGGGGTGGTGTGGTGTGGGGTAGGGTAGGTTGGGTGTGGGGATGGAAATGGAAAAGGAAAATTCTTGTGCAATAGTCTTACAATTTTCTGGCAGCTTTTATTTAAAAGCTGCCGCACGGCGAAGCTACGCCCAATTTTTTTTTAATGTGTGGGATTCTTGACGGACATGCATTCCAACAAAAACCCTTTAGTTTATGCAATAGTCTGAAAATTTTCTGGCAGCTTTTATTTAAAAGCTGCCACATGGCGGAGCTACGCTCATTTTTTTAAAATTATTATTTATTTTTTAATATATTTGTTGGGGTGGGGAATTCTTGAGGGACATGCATTCAACAAAAATCCTTTATTTTACACCCATTTAAAAAAAAATAAAAACTTGTTGATACCTTGCATAAAGAGCCAATATTATTTTGTCTGAATAGAATAATTATGACAAAAAGGCCGATCTTACCTTGCTCGTTAATGATGAATTGAATTGGGGGGGGGGGGGGGTGGAGGCAAATAGTACAGATTTACAATCAAGTGGTGTGGTATTTCTCAAAGCAAGGAACTATGCACATAGGTTGTGTACATTGTTTACAGATCATGTTTGTTTGTTTTCATATGCCTAATTTGCGGTTACTGCAAACAATGCAGTCGCATTTCTTTCTATTTGGGGTTTTTGCCCTGTCAACTCAATAGGAATAATTATGGTATCTCAACTGACTTGTTGCGTTACGGTCCCAACCCAACAGCAAGCCCTATACAATCCCTACACGAAAATCAAGGTTACTGACATTTATACACGTGTTAACCTCCCATAGCTGATTGCTCAGAGGTGCCCGGAAGTCATTGGTGACCTTTTCATCGCAAGACTTACACAGTCTATATACTACGTGTCCCTTATTCTCAAGTCCATGGACCAGACCAATGACGACTTTTCCTGCAACTGTCGGGTTTGATGGATGGCAGTCTGATGACTTGGAATCTACACGTACGTCTGCATCATAAACTGTTTGGGTGTCGTCAGCTACTGTGTACAATTTCCAAGCAAACGTGTATCCTGTTTTGGACTCGTTCAGGGAGAAGGCTTTAATACCCCGTTTGATAGGTTTTTTTGGCATGTACTGAACAAAACTTAAGCGTCCCTTGAATTTCAACATACTCTCGTCTGGAGACAGATTCTGCGCAGGGTTATTTAGGTTGAGAAACTTCGGGACAAGGACTTCTATCAAGGGCCGAACTTTGGAAAGTTTGTCCCGTTTAGCCAAGGCTCTACGAGGAATTTGGTTATTGGAGACGTGGAGGAACCGAAGAATTGAACTGAACCGATTACGGGACATGATCGACGGATAGAATGGGATGTGAAGAATTTCAGATGTCGACCAGTACATCTTGTATTGAGAGGATTTGTTTATGCCCGTAGCAACGAGAAGTGCCACAAATGCCATCATTTCGGGAATGTTGGTTGGGTGCCAGGAGAACTGTTGATCAGGATTTTAGTCTATTGTTTGCTGCGCATAGCGATTAGTCTCGTCGACGAGCATATCCCACAGGAGTTGACAAAACACAGCTTGAAGATCTCCACTGCCGACAGTGTGGCAAAGTCGCCGGTGGGGCCAGGATTTCCAGTGAACTGCACAGTCCCACACTCGTAATGGTCTCGTCGTTCCCAACCGGATCGGACATCTAACTTTACTGTCATCCTCCTTGATCTCGGCCAGCTTGGTAGGTAGGCTGCAACAGAAAAACAAGGCAAAGGAGGATTAATCTCGGTCCTACATTTGTAAATGCAATATTTCACAGGCCACAGGGGGCAATGCGCAAAATGAATATTGCGCTGAGAAAAGAAAGATGGCGGCCTCCACTCTCCGAAAGTCGTTGTCGATAAATTTTCGTTTTAATGTGGGACTGTGAATGTGAATTCCGCCAACTTCTTGCATAATACGACTTATTAGGGCCTTTCGAATACGAGGCTATTCTTTTGGAAGCTTAAGAGTGCATTTTCAGCTTGTTGACGCTAAATAGCAAGACCGGCTATGGGTGGATGTTATATCTATACATCAACTTGCTATTTCAATGAATACAAATAACCCCAACATAACATAACTACTACAAACTGTACATTTTCACTCGAGCACTTTGGTCATTGCATCATGCCTGACTTTTTGCCTCAGTCCAGGGGGTGGGGATTTGGTCACTCTTATTTAAGGGATCCATTTTCTAAATTTACATTCCTAAACTCCAACAGTTGTAACCCCCTTGAGCATATAAAAAATGCATCCAATATTTACGCTAAAGGAAATATCGTTGAATTACATTAGTTTGCATTGGGCCAAGAAGAGTAACTGTTATTCACTTTACTGTGCTTTACCTCTTGAAATGCCGCTGGAATTTCTTCTATGCTGTCGTCCGAAGAAATGCCTTTATCGTCATCCGTTAAATCGCCATCCGATTCTGGGCCACTGTCTGCCAAAATCTCAGCCAAAATGCCATCATTTATGTCTGTTTCAATCATGATTGCAACTAAAAAAAACAGACCGTTGTGGCAAGGCGAGTGGACGCTAGCAAAGTGGGGAAACCGCAAAGTGACGCGCGCTTTTTATGAAGTTTTAAAAGTTTCATTCCTGTCAATAGAGGACGCCAAACAAAAGAATGCTCAAAGCATTTTCAGGTGGTGAATTAAGTCACCTTGGCCGTCAAGCGCATGACGATTCCCGGCACCTTTTGGAGCCCGCGGGATCGAAGCGTATCACAACAAAGGCTCTTTTTGGAGCTCGCGAGATCGAAAGGGTTAATGACTGCATCTAAATGCAACACCATCTACAGCAGCGATGTTCTCTGTTGTTACATCTATTTTGGGCCCGTCTACTGCTGTCCCTTGGCCCTCAGGAACAGCTTCTAATAGTTTCCCTGACCTTTCTGGGATTTATTTATTTCTGCCGATAGTTCACTCCCTTCTCCGCCAGTCCCAATTTCTTTCTTACCAGCTCCGGGCAATTGGGCTTGATGTGTCCCTACTGCTTGCAGTTGTAACACTGTGGGCCGTTCTTATCAGCTTTCTTCGTAGAGTTCACTTGCTTCTCAAGCCTTTGCATCTTCTCTAAGATCTGTGAGAGCTGATGTTGTATTCCCGGGCTGTCCTCCACAGTTGGTTTCTCTGCAAGGGCAACATCCACTGTTGCACTCCTGAGTTTCTTTATTTCAGAAGTGCGACGCTTTTTTTCTGCCTTATATAAGGCCTCTAATCCCACACGTCGTCGCGGTCTAAGGGCTTAGTTTGGGACAATTTTGGCTAGCCTTAAATTAACATGAACGGAGACAAAACATTTCATTTCATTTCATTTATTGATTTCACAGGTAGAAAAACAAATAAACACAAAATTACATTAAATTAACAGAAACAAAGGTAGCACCCCTGTAGGATTACAAAAAAGTAAACTAAATTACTCTCGAGTTGATCTCCTGATGCTACCACGTAAACAAACATTGAATCACACAAAGAACGATAAACATGGCCTTTAGGCACACTTTGAGATATAAAAATAATATAAAAATACAAATATAAAAACTTAATACTACACAGTTTGAGTTAGGGCATCTCCTAGGCCAGGGAGATAAATGTTTTCGAAGTGAATTAAACAAATAAAGATAAACTATAAATTACTGTTTCTTTAACATCTGCTGGTAGCACCTCTCATAATCTAGGCAATCTATAAAAAAGAGAATGATGAGCAGCACTGTACCTAGCCATTTGATGAGAAAACTTAACAACTTCAGTGTGTCTATGATTAACAGGGATTAGATCAATAGGAATGTCAAATTTATTATATAAACATTTAATAGTAAACACAGTTGAAAGGAAATTAATTCTATTGTTTAAAAATGTAAGACCCAACTTGACACACCTGTCAGAATACACAATTTCACTATTGGAATTAATTAAAGCCTTTCTCGGCAGGCCTAAACAAAAACGAGTGAAACGTCTCTGTACCTTCTCAAGCGTTTCTTGCTGGGTAGTAAGGCCAGGGCACCAGACGGGGGTTGCATACTCAAGTATGGGTCTGCTAATTGAGCGATGAAGTGAAATAATAATTTTAGGGTCCCTAGTTTTAACTATTCTACCAATAAATCAATTTAGCCTCGTGGCTTTTGAAGTAACAACTTAAGTCCCTAGAAATAATAACACCAATATATTTGTATCGTTTCGGTTTGCGGTAACACCATGTGTTTATCTCAACTAACGTGAAGCTGAGATACAGGTTCTGAAAAGAACCGTATCGCACAATCGTATCTCAACCTTCGTTAAGTGAGAAAGGTTCAAGGGAGAACCAATTTCGGGCAACTCGTTTTTCTCTACTGTCGCTAAGTGAGAAATATGGTTCAGGGAGAACCATGGGGACTTCACGGGTTAATATGGTTCAGGGAGAACCAAGGGACTTCACGGGTTATTCTCAACGTTTCGATTAGCCTGCTCTAATCTTCTTCAGGAGAATGAAGAGGTTTGCCGATGCAACTCCTTAAGTAGTATTTGCTGGGATTATGTGTAGAATGGGAAGTGTTCCGATTGGTGCTACTGTTGTGTGATGTGTTGTGATTGGTTGCCACCGTGGCATTGTTACCGCAAACCGAAACGATATCGATATTCCACCATGCAAAGCCTCAAAATATATTTGTAGTTATCAACATTTTCCAAAGTGTAATCACCAATATTATATAGTGGTTTAGCAGGATTTATAGAACGGGTCACAGTCATTAGCTTACATTTATTTGGGTTTAAAGCTATAGTTTAAATTACACCAGGTGTTTATGTGCTGCAGATCATTCTGGAGTGTCACTTCATCATCTGGAGTTTTAATGGCAAATCAAAAGCAAAAATGTTGAAAAGTAAAGGTCCAAGAATAGATCCCTGTGGCACACCAGAATGAACTGCAGCACAGTCAGATGATCCCATAAACTG
Source organism: Zoroaster sp. YZ-2022 (assembly GCA_029582265.1). NCBI lineage: Eukaryota > Metazoa > Echinodermata > Asteroidea > Forcipulatida > Zoroasteridae > Zoroaster > Zoroaster sp. YZ-2022. Next base: position 35,829,978 of record CM055816.1, read on the forward strand.
AACCCGTTGAGACCTATTTGTAAGATAAGACTTGAACCAGTCCAACATTGAACCACAAACGCCATATTTATGTAATTTGTTCAAAAGAACTTGATGACTCACGCGATCAAATGCTTTAGACCAATCTAAAAAATATGGCATACAACACAATACAACGAATAATTAAAAGTGACACAGACATCAGGGATGAATTACTAATTCTGGTTCTCTTCTTGATTTCTCCTTCTGTTCATCAATCAAATACTTACATTATAATTATCTTATCAATCTAGTTGGAGTTGTGTGTACGCACGTCTTCACTCTTCCAGCTCAAGTTCAGCACTGACGCGGAGATCGTGGGATACGTGCGCTATGCGCTACTAGCCCGGCCCAGAAAGACGCACACTAGTCGCCCCCGGATTAGACTTGGTTCCAAGTCTGTGATCGTAGTCTTATGTCTGAAAGCCAATACGGCTCTGCAGTATCGCATTAAATAGCGCCCTCTTGTGTATTAACCTCCGACATTAACCTTCGATCACAGACTTGGGAATGTTGTTCGTCGGTTTGTACACACCCTATTGCGAATTAGTCCAAAAGTGGACGGAACAATCTGATTGGTCGGAAAGTCTTCCATAACATGAATATTCAAACTAAACCTTCTACACGTACATGCAGTTAGTTCGAGTTCGAGTACTCAACGATTCCATTTAAACTGTAGGTAAGACGTTTTTTGTAGAGAAGGAATTATGTGTATTATTTTGTGCTTTTTTTTACAACTCTAAGATCTCATTAAATTTACCTATCATTTCAAATACTATTTACGTACCAAGCACTATACAAATTTACTATCGAATGAATATTACAGAAAGAACTTTAAGCGAGTGTAACCTGTTAGTAATAGACGCGGCCTACAAGGTTTTTGTTGCCTCCTGATTGGCCATCTCTCTAGCATCCATATTATTATGTAAATTTTAGCTATGAAAACATGAATATCCCACAAACACAACAGGGTCAAGTCTGAGATCGCGAGTTAGGGCTGTGTGCAGTATGGGTAAACATCTTAAGACATCTTAAGACATCTCAGCGTTGGTGGTCTGAACACTATTTTTTAAATAGTGTCTCACGGTCGAGCACTATTAACTCCACTAGGCCTATTCACAAACTAAGTTACATGTACATGTTAGGCAGTCGCCTAGTTTTGAGGATCAGTCAACTTTGCAAATGTTACAGAAAGTAGGAGTGTTTTATACTAACATCATAAACATGTAGGAGATCAATGTTTGGAAGTGGTGTCGATTGTTCGGCTGTTCACTTTGTGATTCAAGTTCCATAAATTACGGTATGCTAACTTAAATAGCCTTTATAGCCTTTAACTAAGTCATTGTTTTCAGGTCTATCATCTATGCCTATGGTTGTTTTAATATAAAGTTACATTGTGACAATGTTAGGCCTAACGCGCTGGTATCATAACTGCAGGCCATGAAACTTTTCTTGAAGGGGCATGGTAATTTTCCTAAGGTAATGTGGAGAATGCGCCTTTACGCTGTCCCTGGATACACATTCTATTTTTAGCTTCGTATGTGCATTTGCATATGACATTATGTGTAAGTTTGGACCTTCACGCAGTTGGGAGTTTGACCTCAAATCCATTCTCGATGAAAGCAGATCCCTGTTTTCAAAATATTGTTTATTACCAAGTAATACTTACATTTCTATATAAATATAATACATGTCACTTTTATACAAATATACGGTGTCATTTAGATGTATATTACTTTATATTTAGTTTATTATCTCCATCATTTGGTAGGCGTAGTAATACTTATTTTGGTGTTGTGTCCACACACTCTGCGAGAGCGGGACGGAACTCTTTCTTTTTGTTGTTGAGGAAGAACGGAAGGAAAGTTTTGCGGGATTTGTTTGCCCATTATTCTATATTTCTTCCATACTGTGTCATTGCATGCGACATGGCTTTTCCCTAAGCTAGCCATAGGCTATTTCCGGAACCTGTGACAAAGTGATTACCATCGCACCTAGGGATTATTTATTGTGGAGGATTATTTATTGACGAGGATTATTTTTTAAGGATTACTTCTTCTTGGGTTTATCTCGTGGGATTGTTTTGAACTGTTTGTGAACTGTTCTCGTGTGGATTTCATACTACTGTAATTATTTTCGTGAACTGTTTTTCGTGGATTGTACTTGTGCTGTTTACTTCCATGCTGATTATATCTGTGCTGGATTGTTTTTGATCGTGAAGTTACTTTGATTGAACTGATTTGAACTGTGATCTTCAATAAATTCTCCAATGACAATTTGATGAGATTTAAATCAGAGCTTCAATTGTTTTCTCTGTAAATTCGTGTATGAACATAGCACACTCGTCCCAAATAATTTGGTGACCAACTCCCCTCTTCAGCTGTGACACCACAGCCTGGGTTTCACTACAGTAACATTTAGGTCAAGAGGGCACCTTTATGAGCAATGTAATCTTAAATCTCTATTGAAACCTTATAATGGGCACCGTTGCAAAAGCAAAGGCCACCAAAGGTGGGTGCTGTTGGTTAATTCGATGGCTGTAACGTTTCTGTTTGTGTTCTGCGAAAAATCACATAATTTCCCAAAGTATTTCTTTGCCCCCTCACTCCCCCTCTCCCGAATACAGAGTCGATCTGGCCACTCCTGCAACTGCTTAGCACACACATGTAGGCACTTTCTTTGCAAAGATGGCTGGAAGAGTCTTGATTTAACGTCATCAGACGTTACTGAAGTTTCCATTTTTAAAGAATTAATTTTGAAATGCACCATGAACTCAAAGTAAGTCATTTTATTAGGCCTACCTGGGTTATTCTGTGCCAACTCACGTAGGGTTTTTCAAAACACTTTCATGTTGGTGAGTTTAGAGCATTTCTCAAATTTCTCATATAATAATGTTGCTGGAAATTGGTACACAGGGTGAATGGCACCCACTCTGTAAGAATCTGCTGTCAAAATATTTTTCAACACCTTTTTAAATTCAGTTTGGTGTCGTTTATTCCTTCATGGTTAGATTCATTTTTGAAAGAATAATCTGCCAAAAAGGGTCCTTCCATGCCAAATCACCTAAAGCCTCTAAATTGTTCAATGACCAACTCATGTTTTACTGTATTTATTTTGTACTGGTCTTCTATGGTCAGTAATGACCACACACACAAAATTACTCCAAACTCCTAGGCGTTTATGAGATTTCCCCCACCATGAAAGTAAGCCCCGCCCCTTTTTGTGGATGTAAAAAGGGGGACGGGGCTTATTTTTTTTATTTTTTTTTTTTGGCGGGGTGGGGGCATATTTCATAAATGCCGTAGACTTAAGAGCAAAACAAAAATTGCATATTCATTACTCCCAAAGTTTTTAAATAAAAATCAGTGTTTGTGTTTCTCAAGGTTGTTCGAGCGACAGCGCGAACACCTCTTGTTATTGTTCGTTTTTTTACTTTTTCATCTTCTCAGTGAGACATATCCAGATACAAAAACATAGTTGCAGAGTATACAGAACCTTAAAGCTTAACACATAGTTAGACCTTAACATGTCTTTGTGACGTCATGGTGAGGTCATCAGATATCAAATTACACTAAATCAAAGTTTAATCTCTTGAACCACAGAAGATAATTTCACAATCTTTGCATCATCGTAAAGACCTTGAACTATATCACATTTCGTACACAGACATGACCGTAATCTGATCTGACCTCTCCTTCCAGTCGAAACCGGAAGTTTAAGTGAACAACTATTTAGAATCACTATTTAGGTGTTCGAGCGACATATCCAGTGACAAAAACATAGTTGCAGAGTTCACAGAACCTTAAAACTTAACACATAGTTAGACCTTAACATGTCGTTGTGACGTCATGGTGAGGTCATTAGATATCAAATTACACTAAATCAAAGTTTAATCTCATAAACCACAAAAGATATTTTCAAAATCATCGCATCATCTTAAAGATCTTGAATTATGTGACATTTCGTTCACAGACATGACCCCAATCTGACCTCTCCTTCCGGTCGAAACCGGAAGTTGAATATTTAAAAAAATCATATCTCATGAACCACATAAGATATTTTCACAATCTTTGCATCATCTTAAAGATCTTAAATTATGTCACATTTCGTACACAGACATGACCCAATTTGACCTCTCCTTCCTGTCGAAAACGGAAGTTTAAATGAACAACTATTCAGAAGTACCATTTATGCACAACCCATTTTGCGTGTGAACGGCCTTTGAAGTTCTCTCACACACAGACACGGGGCATACATGTATATAGTTCACTGTAAACTGCAGTATCTCCGACATACAACTAATCTAATACATTCTATAATACATTACGTTTCGTCGTTGCCAGCACCTTCGTGTCCACAGTTTACGGTAATTTCACTTTCGTTGTTTATTTCGAGCTGTCATTTTGTACATAGTTTTAGAATTGTTAACACTTGTTCTAAATCTAAGAGTGAATTCTAACAGATCGTTTTTGGCATTCATGACCTCAATTATCTCATCGTGAAATATGATGTTTTGCATCTTTTCACGATTTATGCAGTCAAATTAACAGTCATCGATGCGCAGAGGATATTTTTTAAAGAATTTAATTATTATTTTTGCTTTCGTTTATGGGCAATCAATTTCATGGTAAAGGTTTTCCAATGTGCCCTTGACAAAAGGTTTTCAGGCACTGCAGTTAATTTAAATACAAAATCAATTAATTTTGATTTTGAGGCAAGAGAGCTAGATCTTCTTTTTAACTTATGTATTTTATTTCTTTTCTTTTTATTATTTTATCAACTTAATTAAATTTAATTTTGCAAATGGAACAATGTGTATAATTTTTAATCGAAAAGCATCAATAAATTTCTCACAATAATTGTTAATAAACAATGTGGCAAAAAGAGTCTAGAACAAAATGGTTGGTTATTTTTTTCAAAATTGTTAGGTGTTTATTTTTAAATATTGGTTTTGGTTAGCCGGTTAGCAAACTTCAAAATGGTCATTGCATTTTTTTTTCATTTTAATTTATGTAATAACCAAATGATATGTTTCATTATATTTTTAGTCTTTGATATCTAAAACAGCAAAAACAAATTAATTAATTAATTAATTAAAAAGATTAAGGCCTAAACATTTTGGTACAGAACCTTAAAACTTAACACATAGTTAGACCTTAACATATATTTACAGGTAACGCTGTGACGTCATGGTGAGGTCATCTAATGAATTATTACGTAATCAATTATGATTAAAATAATAATTTATATCTCGTGAACCATAATAGATAATTTCTTGATTCATTCATAATCATACAGAACATGGAGGACTTGACATTTGATACAAAGGTATGACCCTATTGACCCTTACTTCCGGTCCAAACTGGAAGTTCACGTTCTTTATAAATTGACGCAAATCTGAAAGTGTATTCGAAATAACATTTTGGGTATATGTGTTAAGTGGGATCTGCTCTTTTCAAAAATATATTTGGTGACGTCACATTATGTTATTTTAATTATATATTATGAAAACACATATCTCCTGAAGTAAATCTTGTTTTTAAACAACTTTAGATGATGACGTCATCACATAATGCACACTTGAACACCTCTAGTCTGTAAATGTATTTGTTCAGCCAAAAGATAGTTGCGGAGTTCAAAGAACCTTAAAACTTAACACATAGTTAGACCTTAACATATAGTTTCAGGTAACGTTGTGACGTCATGGTGAGGTCATCTAATGAATTATTACGTAATTAATTATAACTAGAGGTATAGAGTTTGTTAAAAACAAACTCAAGGTGTTCGAGTGCGCCTAATATGACATCATCACCTAAAGTTATTAAAAGACAAGAGTTACTTCAGGAGATATGAGTTTTCATAATATGTAATATATATAAAATACCACATATTGTGTTATACTGAATACATTAACTTCTGGTTCAATTATGTGACGTCATTCATACTTCACAAAAGTGTTCCTCATAATATGAGTTACTTCAGGAGATATGTGTTTTTATGATATATAATGAAAATAACATGTGCTGAATAGATTAACTTCCGGTTCAGGCATCCCATATAATTTTAAATTCCTCCAACCAAATTAAGTCTGAACTTGGTAAATATGGTTTTCTCTTCAGAAAGGTTTCATGACAAAACTCTCATCAGTGGTGTCAAGTGCGACTTGACAAGAGACTATGGCTACGAGAGATAAGTTCGGCGTGTAATTTGACTTCAGACTACTAGACTAGGGGGTGTGCAATGAATGTGTTCAGAAATTGAGTTTTGTGACACATATCAGGCATGAGCGTGGAAACAGTAGATCATTACATGTAAATTGCTAATATATAAATCCACAATCACGAAACTTGCCCGTTTGGCAGATATTTGCATTTGAATGACATGAAAATAGCGGCCTCTTTCGGCCATTTTTAGAAAACTGTACATTTTAATGTACATTTCAATTTTGTATAATTTGAATAGTTCACATGGGCTATGTTTTTTATGTTTGGAAGAGTTTGGAAAGGGGATTCCATATTTGGGGAATATTTGTCATTGTAAAAAATTGCCTTGAATAAAAGGTCTGAACCCGTCTGATCCCCCAGTCCTCTATCCCTTACTCCATGGTGTCGTGGGGTAGCATTCCAATTTAATTGATCATGTGAAAACAATCTAAATTGAACATACATCTCAATATTTTGGGGTTTCGTTTCCCATCCCCCATCTCCTTGCCTTGAGCCCCACCCGCTTTGGGCAACCCTGATTCTAATCCTGCCTACATCAGAGACCAATTTGTAAATCTGTTATCATCTTTAAAAAGTTCAGTATTGGTTATTAATTGTCAATGTTTTGTGTAAATATTTAAATTGATAAAACACATTCTTCGTTAATACACACAATTAATAAGTAATAAAGGAAATGACACTTCTGCTTTATTTTGTCATGGTCATGATACTCCTTTTCCATCCATTTTTGCACCCATCAATAATAATCCATTTCATGTAGGATAAAGGTTATCCAAACTTCTAGGTCTAATTTGCAATGAAAAGAATAATTGTTTTCTGAAGTACTAAATATTCCAACAAGTGAACCTGTAGTCCCTGGCATTAATTGGTTTTGGCTAGTATTGTTAAACCTTTTACTGGTGCATGAAAAGAAAGTCAACAGAATTTTTCAATTAAAGATAATGGTTAAAGGGGCAATATCATCTCAATCAGACTAGACTTTCAACGGATCATGGAATCAGTGTCCTAGTGTAAGATGAACAAAGCAGGCAATTGAAAATTACTGGCTCATTTGTTAAGCAGTGTGCAAGGATAAGTCATCTGAAGTTGATGGCCAGGGCAACTGTAATGCCATGTGATTTCTTCATTATAAGTGTATTATATAGTACAGCTGATGCATTGAAGAGTGTGTGAAGATATGCACTTTTATGTAAAAATCTCTCTGCTACTCCAGCACCTTAACTGCTGTCTGTATCAGTATCAGTACATAATGTATCTGAGCCAACTGCAGTCTCTATACCAGTTCTTTTGCAGGGAGAATTTGGCTGTACACCAAGTCAACTGTATTCTTAGTAAATGATCTATGAATTACCAGCGTAGGAAATGTACTTTTCAGACGTGTTTTCAGATTGTGGGTCAACTCCGATCAACTCCCTCAACTTCTTGTACATACATGTACTTGATGAACTTACGATGTAATGACTTTGTGAAAAGAATTTCATTGTTTTTATTATTCTCTTCTGGATGACTTCTTCACAGAATTTTATTTATGCATCATTGTACCAAATAGGTATTTTATCTGATGGATCTGGCCCTGTCAAGAATTGGGTACATACTCATTATAGCAAAGACAGTGATAGAAAACTTCTAAACCCACAAGATCTTTATCTTCGATTTGCAAAAGTAACCTCTCATCTTTCCGTTGGGCTGCTTCAAACAGTTGGCATGCAATCAAGGTTTGGCACTGTGAATACTTATCTTTTTTTTTTCTCAAATTTGCTCGGTTTGTCAGGGAGTAAGTCTGATGAAGACCACGGTTTTCTTCTCTGGGGTTCAGTGCTGCATTCTTACCGCATGAGCTCATATTGACCTGAATATGTATGAAGAAAGAATGATAAATATTTAATAGAAATAGAGAAATAAGTGAGTAAGGGGAATGGGCATTGTAGACAAAAAGAGAGTGAAAATTAACAAAAGTACACACACAAGACAAGGTAAACAGATAGAAAGAAACGAAAAAGCAACATATAACTAGAAACAATTTTACTGCATACTAAGCTTGGGCGATAAACACGATATCGAATATTGCGATAACTTTTTTATTCGATTACAATATCGAGAACCTATTTAAATTATCGGCATATCGGCGAATCGCGAATACAAATATATCACAATAAAATATAAATCGACATTGTGAGTCAAGTCAGACATTCCATGGAAATAAAACCATTAGTCTTTTGAGCTTTTAGAAATGAGAAACAAAAGCAAACTACTTCAGAAGTACATACACGCTCTGCAAATAAATTTGCAATTTATTGTGACACTTGTAGAGGGGTACATACCTCTGGTTATTGGCTCTAAAGCAATCATGCATGAATGCAAAAAAAGAATTGCGATATTATTGAAAACTGCAATATATGTTTGCCGATATATCGAGGATTAAAAAAAATCGTTATCGCCCAAGCTTACTGCATACTTGAAACTTGATTGAATTTTTGGAAATAATGTCGTATCCGACCACCACTTTTAAAGGGTTTTTTGGAATTTTTTTGCAACCACTAACCAGTTAAAAATTATTCTATCAATTTTTGGTGGTACAGAAAGCGAAAACTATCTTTAAAATCCACTTTTATGATGGTTTTCGGACTTTATTTCCCTTCTAAAAAATCCTCCCCTTCAGAAAATAGAAGGATCCTATTATAGTTGCCACTGCGCATGTACAATGACTGTGTTGGTCACTAATTGTGGAGTTTACGACATCAGACTGACATGACTGAGGAATTCATCGTATACCAAAATGGCTAATTTTTCATGAAATAAATATCCTGGAATAATGTGAAGTATATGTCCATCATCCATATGTTCTCCACCTTACGAGGTAGGTAAGATTACTTTAATGGTTATACTGAATGAGAAAAAGTGGCGGTCGGATACGACATTCTACCCGAATTTTTCAATATTTGCCTACCTTGATGTTTCTGTTTCTTCTTAATCTTATTTCTTCCTCTCAGCCCTGCAAATGGCACGGAAGCATTTGTACCACTCAGAGTGGTACCCATAAATCTGTAAATCAAATGGTAATTAATTTTAGGAATGTCGGCTATTCATCCATACATGTAAAATAATAAATAATTGGGTCAGCATCTATCTTCATTGTAATTTGTATACACTATGAAAAAAATAACCCAAAACTTTAGTTCAGCTTGAAGTTCATTTCCATGCTTATTTACACCGCCAAAGTTGAATATTCTTGGCTCATGTACAAAATTATGTTTGTGCAACTAGTATTACTTTTAAGTATCTGATAAAACTCCATTATAAAGATCCCATTTTTCAACAGCACTGATTTTTTCCCAAAAAAGTGCCCCTTTCAGGATTTTGATGGATTTGGGGTAGTTAGGGTTATAGCTTATTTTGTTGGTCAAGGTATTAACATGGTAACTATTGAAAATAATCACCAGGAATGATCTTTTTTTGAAATTATCACTAAAACACAACGATAATAATGTCAACTACACGATACTGAGGGACAGACCACACACAAGCACAATCATTATTAAAAGTCTGAAGACATAAGTTAAATTGTCAAGGATATTTTTCATACAAGCCCAAGTCCAACTATTTTACAAAAAATATGTAGTCTGATTAGGTCCAGATATTTTTCAAATTCTTTTAAAATTAATTCCTACATTACCTGTAACGTTAGCTGTAACAGAGATTCTGTGATCGTTCGTTACCAGCGACGTATGGTATGTACGTTAGCTCCAACAGCCCTAACGGCACTCGGCAGTAACGCTTAGACCATTCCTTGCTCGATGGACATTGGCAATATCACACTCAACCATACCGTCTATTTCTTCCATCCACTTGCACATGAAAGAATCTTTGTCCAACTCATCTCCAAAAATGATAACAATTTGGATTCCATGCTAAATTAGTACATTTTCTGCGACGCATTTTCTGCAGACGGGCCCGACAGGGAAGCCATTGTTTTTGCTGCTGCATGATGCGCGTGCGTGCATGGCGGGTCATGACCTGCGCGGTCTTCGTAAACTCATTCTAATTAGATAATGCATAACACACTATAGGCCGATATGTCTATGTGTAAGAGAACGTCAGTATGGCTGTGCTTCTGAATAGTTGTTCGTTTAAACTTCTGTTTTCGACCGGAAGGAGAGGTCAAATTGGGGTCATGTCTGTGTAAGAAATGTGACACAGTTCAAGGTCTTTAAGATGATGTAAAGATTGTGAAAATATTTTCTGTGGTTCATGAGATATGATTTTTTGATTTTTTTTAAAATGTTTTTGAAATGTTCAACTTCCGGTTTCGACCAGAAGGAGACGTCGGATTGGGGTCACGTCTGTGTACGAAAAATCACATTATTAAAGATCTATAACATGGTGCAAAGACTGTGAAAATATCGTTTGTGGTTCATGAGATATGATTTTTTGAAAATATTAACCTTTGATTTAGTGTAATTCGATATCTGATGACCTCACTATGACGTCACAACTTAGTGTACAACTACGTGTTAAGGTCATATACAACTACATGTTAAGGTCTAACTATGTGTGGAGTTTGAAGGTTCTGCGAACTCTGCAACTATCTTTTTGTCTCTGGATAAGTCTTATTAAGAAGAAGAAGAAGAAGAAGAAGAAGAAGAAGAAAAAAAAACCGAACAATATCAATTTGTTAATTTTGAATTTTTTTATTTATTTTGTTTACTTTTACATGGTCATGACAAGAAATAGCTGCATCAGTGGTGACATCACTGCCTGGATTTACATGGATCTTGACAAGGGTGTTCTTGTACCAATCTTGCTTCATGTATTTTGTCCTTGTTCATTTTGTCTCATTTGGTCCTTTATGATGTTATCATTCATTTCGTTTGCAAAACAGGGTTTTTATTCCATGTAAAGATATTTGATACGCGCGTTAAAAATAAATAGACCAAGGGTTTACTGAAGAACTGATAAAGGACTTAAGGCGGGTTCGTACTTAATGCGAAAGTAAATGCGAAAAATCTAGGTGCGCTTGTTTACGCAGTACGGTACAATTCTTTCGCTTCCACATTCGCATGAAGTGTGAACTACCTTTAGGAACAAAGGACAAATTTACTTAAATAATATATATCAAAAGAAAAAAGTAACAATTTAACTTTAATTAATATTTTGTGTGTTAAAATTGCAGTTTAAGAGACCGATCCATTCCCACCAAATGTACATTTAAATAACAACACGTAAGCTTATAATAGCCAATTCTGCCCTGAATGATCCAGCTGCGAGCGTCACATGTCAGACCTTTAGTCACGCAATCATGCAGCGGCGCACCCAAGGGGGCCTGGGAGGCTTGAACCACCCCCCCCCCCCAAGAGGGTCCCGAAAAAAGGAACAAAAAGAAGAAGGAAAAAAGGAGAGAGAGAGCGAGAGAGGGAGAGAGAGAGAGAGGGGGGGAGGTGAAAAGTTGCAAATGTTTTTGGTTTTTTCCGGCCCGGCGGCAGGGTGGATCTTATGCCACTCGCACTTTTTTTCTTCTTTCTGCCAAAATTATTTTATTATGATGTCTCATGAAATCTCACTATAATTGTTTAAATTTACAACAATAACATAAACATTTGAAACCAACGTGCCAATTTGTCCGGGCTAAAATATATTTTACGTGGTTCCGGCATTTTTCAAATTTAAGTGTTTTTCCCTTTTCAAGGAAAATGCCGGACAAGTGTAAGGAAAAGTAATACATTTTTGTTTACCCACAATGATTTATTTTTAGATGTTGTTTAATGAATATGCATGAACATGTAACTCTGGTGTAACGACCAGATCCAATCTTATTTTATCATGTGTTGCTTCCTTTTCTCCATTTTTCTTTAACTCGGCTATGTGCAGGGCATTAAAAAGGCCTGCAATCCTACCCTTTCCAAATTACATATCACATACATGCCCAGGTTAGAGTTTAAATTTTATTTGTTAACAGTAATATGATATAAATAATTATTATGTGACACCGTTTTAGCAACAACAAAAAAGAAAAAGATTACCGGAAGGATATGGGTTTGCCGCCCACTTGTTCATGGAATTTGCCGCCCATTGATGGAAAGTAGGTAGCACCGCCCTGGAATGATCTCTTCAACAACGTCCGCTATATAATTATTTAAAGCAAAAAAATCTTGCCGACGATATACACTCAAGTTCATTTTCATCAAGAGGGAGGAGTATTACTGAAAAATCACAATCCAGACTCCAGAGATTGGCTTCATCGGTAAGTATAATCAATTGGAAGCAGAGTGGGCTGTTTTTGCAGCACTGTACACAGATTACACCAACATACCACAACATTCTGGGGAAACCATGCGGGCACCAGCCTAACTCAGATGAGTGGCAATAAGTCTAACATATATACTTGGGCCCTATTTCTAATTTTGAGCCTATATTGACAATCTGACGAACATCCATTATAAATAAGTTTATAACTAAATAAATATGCCCCCTATACCCAATACAAAAAATAAACACCATGTTCAAGATTCAAATTAAGGGCTAGCATTAAAATAAAATTGTTAAATTAAAATGTGTAATTTTGATTTGTACTTTCTCAGAAATTAAGAATGAGCACCAATGGGCCCCCACCCAAGAAACTGAAGCAAGCCAAATTAAGCTTTGCCCCCAGTAAGCAAAGAGAGTAGCTCTCAAGACACCCCTGATGACCCTTTCCCTGATGACTTCGGCATCCTTAAGTCCGTTCCACAGCGTGGAAACAGTGAAAGCTCAGACGACTCCAATAAACAAATTGAGTCTGCCACAGCTGTCATAATAAGGGTCTAACTGTACAGGTTTCACAAATAAGTACGACGTTGGAAAATACAGTAAAGCGCACGGGAGGAAATTGCTAGACGATGAAACAAAGTTGGCCCTCATTACAGACTGCTGGGTACCTGATTCCTCCTTCAACTTCCCACAGTGTGCAAATTCTAGGAGACGATTTCAACATAGCTGGCTAAAACGATTTGAACACCCTTATTATTATACCCTATGCCTCTACCGAACCAGTTTTTGAACACCCTTACATCCTATGCCTCCACTATGACAATTTTACCATTTCTAAATTTACATTCCTCAACTCCAACAGTTGTAACCCCCTTGAGCATATAACAACATGCATCCAATATTTACGCTACAGCCTAGGAAATATCGTTGAATTACATTAGTTTGCATTGGGCCAGGAAGAGTAACGTTAACTGTTAGTTATTCACTTTTTTACTGTGATTTAGGCCTACCTATTGAACGAATTCCGCCGGAAGTTCAATGTGCTGTCGTCATCCGTTACTTCGTCATCTGATTCTAAGCCACTGTCTGCCAAAATCTCAGCCAAAATGCCATCACTATGTCTGTTTCCATCATGATTGCAACTAAAAACTGACCGTTGTGGAAAGTGAGTGGACGCTAGCAGGGAAAACCGCACAAAGTGACGCGCTTTTTTCTTTTATGAACTTTTAAACACTTCATTCCTGTCAATAGAGGGCGCCAAACATAAAAACCGCTCGAGCATTTTCAGGTGGTGAATTAAGTAGCCGTGGGCGTCAAGGACATGCCGATTCCCGGCACCTTTTAGAGCCCACGGGATCGAAGCGTATCACAACAAAGGCTCTTTTTAGAGCCCGTGGGATCGAAAGGGTTAAAAACATATCTATTAAATTCTGATGTTTAACCACCACCAAGCACATGTTTGTTTTCGATTTGAGCATATAGATCACCCTAGCTTAGCGTTAATATCTCGTTGACAGGGTTTCTTCCACCACTGTCCAAAACAGGCCTGCCATGTGATAATGATATATACCTATAAACAATCACCTGTGTATGCTACCACTTCCGCTCCAGAGTCGTCCATTTAATAGTGCAACATTAGTCAATGCGTTTTGTAACAATAATTTTTGTACAGGGAAATCCTATAGTGGGGCGTAACGGCGATGGGGCGTTATGGCACTGGGGCGTAATGGGGATGGTGACGAGAAATTATAATTTTAAAATGCATTTTTCTACCATTTTTATTTGGTAAATTACTCAATGATAAATAACATTACTGATATATCGTTCATTCAGGTTAAACGAAATAATACCAACAAATGTAAACGGCCACCCGCTGTTTAGTGGGCACATCCAGGCATTCGCACTCAATGTTGCCCACATTGGCATGGCAGCCGTGTCTCCAGTACATAAAATGGCATGGCTCCTTACCGTACGCGTACACAACATAGGTCTTTTAATCTAGTTCTTATAATAATTATTGTCAGTGCGCAACTTCTGAAAAGTGCTTCTATTTAATTGCAAATATGCACGGCACGCGCGCACAATATTGATATTTGCATATATAATGAGCTGTGAATATTAAAAATTATGTCACATCTGAACGTTTCTTTAAAAAAAAATTCGAGTTGATATTATTAAACCCATCGAGTGTATTGCTATTGCGCGATCTCAATTATTGAAAAGGGAAATACAATTTTATTTCGAGAGATTTTATGATAAAAACATTAACGTTTATTTACGGAAATTTCGGGTTTAGAAAAAGTCACATTTTAACATGTTATTTAACATGTTAAATACTAAACATCATTTTTACAGTGCGGGTCGACCTGGGGAAGCTACTTTAACGCACCCTATAGAACTGTGGCGAAGTATTTCCACCTCCGTCACCTTTCTAGGCATGGTGCTTCAGAGGTGGTTGTAAACGCTACACTCTTAAAGCAAGATATATTCGAGCGGCTGGATATAGTTTGTGAAGGACATAGGAAAATATATCCTAATTTATAGGCAAATTACTAAACGAGACAAAGTCAGCTAAATAAATGGAATTAGAAATAATATGCATTATGTGAACAATGAAATAAATGAACCTACTGGTTTAATAATTTATAGACTCACAGTGACGTATTATAGCCTATACTGAATATTGAATATTGAATTAGACCTCTCTCTCTGTCGGAGGGGTTATACGCTGCCAAATACAATGAAATAAATCGGAAATAATTAGCAAGGTTTAGTACTCAAACAATCTGTGCCTGCAGACAAACAGTTCCCTCCGGCCGCCGCTTCTATCCAATCACAATAGTGTATAAACAATAGCGCCTCCAGACTTGCATGTTTGCACTCCCTAGCTAACTAGAAATCTGACGGAATCTCCGTTCTAGCGCAAATGCATGACAGTCTTTTGCCCTAGTCTTGGTGCAAGACGTTATTATGCGGAACCTATAGTTACACGCTCCCGCGCCAGTCGTAAATCACCCACCGTAGCTGGCGCTATACAACGTTGACGATCCAGAGCCGCAATTCGCAAGGCGGCACGGCCGACGTGGACAGGCAGATGACTGGCGCCCGCAGCAGCGGTTGGTTTATCAAATCACAGCGGATCAGCGCGCATACGTGTAAAATCACGAGTAACGTCTTGCACCAAGACTAGCCATGTCATAGGTGCAAGTAAAGTTAATTGAATATTCACGCCCCCCTTTTGTTAACCTGCGCTGCGCCGCGCCCGTTTCTCGAAGCGTGACGTCAGATCTTCAGCACTACCTGTTATAACGTAGTATCCAATGAAATCCTTTTGAGTGGTATGCCGCTGGAGCCTGTCATGTGCTCGGCCCACAGTGGTTTACTGTTTATACCTTTCCAGTTCGTGATATCATTTTGAAGTGTAATTTAAATTATCATGTCTACGCTGATGACACACAGCTTTACATATACTTTTAAATCTTATAGTCAAGAACCTGCGGAGTCGTGTATTACAACGCTGGAGAAAAGTATTCAAGAGATTCGTAGTTGGATGAGACAAAACGTTTTGAAATTGAATGACGAAATGACGAATAGCCTTATATCTTATTATTATTATAGGTTTTCCCGCACATTTTAAAACTTTTTTCATTCAATTTCCAAAGCGGTTAACTTCAATTTCGTCTCGAAGATTAATAACCTTGCATATCCCATGTTCAATTTCGTATTTGGTCGTTCATGTTCGTACTTTGACCAAATAATTTCATATATTTGCCATAGATTTTGGTGAAAGACAATTCGATTTCGTCGACCGCAGTTGCCAAACGAACGATAGACGAAGCAAGTTCGTCATTTTGCAATCAAATTCGTATCAATTTAATTTAAATTCGGGACATGATTGTATGGTGTCTTTGATTTTTAACGTTTCATCTTTTCATTTCCACTTTCAACATTATTTACTTTTTGGTGTCTGATGATTATTTTTGTCTGACGCAGGTATATACCCTAAATGAGAATTTACCATGTATATTGATGTGCATTATTATCCCAAAATTATGTTAGCCTATTTAAATGTGTATACATTAAGTTCGTAATTTTTTGAGTGAAAAAGCTAGAGGAAATAAGGTTTTTAGATTTCATACCAGAAATAAGTAGGCCTATACTTGAAAAGAAAATGTATTCATGAGAGCAAGTGAAAGAAACTAACCTGAAAATGGCTTATATAAGCTTTTTCACAAAGCTGTTCACAGCCAGATTATCGGATGAATTTGAGCGAAAAATTCTTGAAATCGCTTGAACAAAGACGAATTCGATCATTACATTATGTAGATGATGATCAGGTGAGACGAATTCCAGTGAAATCTGACGACAACGAATGAAAAAAGCTGAAACTGATTGACCATTGATCATTTGGAATGACCAATGACTAAATTCATTGTAGCATTTGCACATTCCCGTCTTCTTGGGACGAAGTTAACCGCTTTGGAAATTGAATGAAAAAAGTTTTAAAATGTGCGGGAAAACCTATATTATTATTATTATTATTATTATTATTATAGGTTTTCCCAGTTATTTTAACACTTATGTCACATGAATTCCCTATATCGATGTTTTAATTTCGTCCCCGAACATCGTCGAGCTCAATTCTCAATTTGAATTTCAAAAAGTCACCAGTGGATTTCATTTAAGGTGCAGCATAATTGGAATTTTTAGCATTCTGATTCATCCGAAATTAGTCAAATTCGTCTCGTGTGGCAATCGGCAATGAATTGAAAAAGCAATTTCGTTTGTTGTCATTCGCTTTAACGTTTTGGTCATTTAAATTCAGATGGTGCATGTTTTGCATTGTTTAGCCCATACAGGTCTATAAATGTCGGGTTATTTCAGAGTTTTCTTGTCACTCGTTGTTGAGACTCGATCACAGAAAAGATGGCTGCCAATGCAGGAGTTCAAAGAGGCCGATACAATAAAGTTTCAAACGCGGACAGAAATCGTCTCATAGATGCCTTCGAAGGAGAACAACTCGATTATCTGGTGGTTGCCGACACTCTTGGTGTGAAGCGACAAACTGCTCGCAGCATCGTCTTAACTTATCTTCGTGAGAACAGAAGAGATGCTCTACCAAGAGGAGGGAGAAGACGTTTAAAAACGGATCAAGAAATGAAGGATTGTCTTCGACACTTCCTGGATGAAAACCCCTTATTAACATTAAAGCAACTAAATGAAAGACTACAACAGCAGCTCCCTGACAAGCCACATATTGCTGTAAGCACACTTGCTCGGAGTATAGACGGCATGCTGATCACACTCAAGCTTGCTCAGGATGTACCCTCAAGCCCGCAATGCTGACAGAGTCCTCCGACAACGGCAAGAATATGCCAACTGGTTCTTAAGACACGGCGTCGTTGGTCACTGCATCTTTATCGATGAATGCGGATATAACATTTGGACGCGGCGTTCATACGGGAGAGCAGTTAGAGGGCAACCCGTTCGCAGAGTTGTGAACAACCAGCGTGGAAACAACTGTAATGTAGCATTTGCCACATCTCATGAGCTTGGACTTGTTCATCATGCCATATACCTGCATACCACAACACGTGCGTTATTTGAAAACTTTCTGCAAGAAACAGCTGAAGCCTGCCAGGAAATGTTTCCTCACGAAGAGCACCTGTACTTCATCTTCGACAACGCAAGACCACATGTTCGTGCTGAACTACCACCAGGGAATGAGAACATTGAATTGAAGCGGCTCCCTCCATACTCCCCATTTCTGAACCCTGTCGAAAATGCACACTCCTGCTTTAAAGCTGGTGTAAAAAGACTCCTAGGACTTCCCGAATGGCAAGCAAGGGTATCTGACCACCAGGCTGCTGCAAGAGAAGGCTTGACCATGCAGGGTTGGAGGCACGCCTACTAGTGGAAGCAGCTGAACATAATGTGGATGAGATAACACCCGACAAGTGTCAGAGATGGTACAACCATTCACAGACCTACCTACCCAGATGCATGGCCAGAGAGGAGATTGAAGGCTGAAAATGACAGTATGAAGCAAACGTTTGACGCCACGTTCAGTTTCTTGATACACATGCACAAAATCATGAACAATAAAGACTTTTACATTTTTTCTGCGTCCCTTTGTTTGTAAATAAAACCACAGAAGAACATTACGAAAGCGTTTAATCTTAAAATGCCCTAGTGTACATGTCATGAATAAAGATCATATTGTGCAATGGCTATATTTCCGATTTTAATGTCAATTGTGAAACACAGCAAATAAAATTCCTAACTTACACCCAACACATTTTGTTTACATTATAAGAACAGAGGTGTATAAATTATAATTTTCACAAATGCGCGAAACTCTTCAAGTCGTCAAAAGATTGTGCACATTTTCTAATCTAACATTTCAGATCACAAGAAACGAAATGTGATGATAACAGCATTTAAATTAATGACAAAAAACGAATTTGCTTTGTCAATTCAACGCCGAATGCCACACAAGACGAATTTCACGAATTTCGGACGAATCAGAATGCTAAAAATTCGAATTATACTGCACCTGTGGTGACTTTTTGAAATTCAAATTGAGAATTGAGCTCGACGATTTTGGGGGACGAAATTAAAATATCAATATAGGCAATTCATGTGAAATAAGTGTTAAAATAACCGGGAAAACCTATATTATTATTATTATTATTATTATTATTATTATTATTATTATTATTATTATTATTATTATTATTATTATTATTATTATTATTATTATTATTATTATTATTATTATTATTATTATTATTATTATTATTATTATTATTATTATTATTATTATTATTATTATTATTATTATTATTATTATTATTATTATTATTATTATTATTATTATTATTATTATTATTATTATTATTATTATTATTATTATTATTATTATTATTATTATTATTATTATTATTATTATTATTATTATTATTATTATTATTATTATTATTATTATTATTATTATTATTATTATTATTATTATTATTATTATTATTATTATTATTATTATTATTATTATTATTATTATTATTTCGCATTAGCACAGCATGAAAAGAAAGATTTGTTTCCTTTCTGCCGGTTACACATCGAGTCAAGCTACATCCCATAGCCTTAGATCTCAAGTGTCTTTCGCAGAATCCTTGCTGTTCCTAAGAGTACCGCCTTCTGTAGTAATTCTACTCTAACAGATGTTCCTACATGTATCTCCTTGAGATGTTTCTCCAACGCCTTCGGAATTGTTCCCAGTGCTCCCACTACCACAGGAATTACCTTCACCTTGACTTGCCACAGCTTGCGAAGTTCTCTCGCTAAATCCTGATATTTCTGTACCTTCTCCTCCTTCGAAGCTACTCTACTATCACCTGGCACAGCTATATCAATAAGATGACACATCTTTTCATGCTTATCCAGGACAACAACATCCGGCCGTCTATGTTCTATAACATGATCTGTCTGGATGTTGAAGTCCCAGAGAATCTTGACAGGGTCCGTTTCTTCAACCTTTTCCGGCACATGGTCGTACCACTTGTTCTTTCTTCTCTTCTTTGATTCTTATACTCCTTTGGACCTAATTCGTCTGCCTTCATGTATTTCTGTACAACAACTTTTCCCGAGTACTACTTACATGACACTGCAAGCTCCTTCTCTCGATGTTAGCACTGTCTGATACACTAAGTAATCCTCTTCCTCCGTCTGACCTCGGTAGATAGAGTCTGCTGACATTCGACCGTGGATGTAACATACCGTACATCGTCATCACTTTCCTCGTTTTCCTGTCAGCAACATCTAGATCTGCCTTAGTCCACTCGTTTATTATTATTAATATTAGGGGACCAGTCTAATAAACGTTCGCGTCATCAGCTGCTTCACTGATGTCACAAACTGAATATCGCCCTCTATCAGAGGCTACAGAAGGTCACTCATTGGTTCATGTATGTGCACTGTGCGCACGCACATACATGACCCAATATGAGCGACCTTCTCTAGCTCTAGCCTCTGATAGAGGGCGATATTCAGTTTGTGACATCATAATTATATGCATGAGGTCTATAATAACTCGGATGTACTGTTATTAGTACGTATAGGCGCAGCCTAGCCTATAGCATGTAACATCAACACGGAATACTAACATAAGTTGATTAACAAGTAACATCATCATCAGCGCATTGTGACCATGATGACCCAAGCACGAGTCCAACATCAGAAGTTATTTTTTTTAATAGGGTTTCTTTGGTTTGAAATAGCAGTTAATGGTAAGGAAAGTATACGTTTATCGTTCTTTTACCTTACAGTTAATTTGACGTTTACCTTAAGTTATTTGCCTAACGTGTTAGTATTCTTGGAAACTTATAAAGGGTAGAATGTCGTATCCAACCGTCACTTTTTAAGGGTTTTGGGGAATTTTTTGTTTTGCAACCACTAACCAGTTAAAAAATTATTCAATCGATTTTTTGGGGTACAGAAAGTGAAAACTATCGTTAAAATACACTTTTATGATGGTTTTCGGACTTTATATTTCCCTTAATTTCTAAACAAATCCTCTCCTTCAGGAAATAGAAGGATCCTATTAATAGTTGCCACTGCGAATGTACAATGTCAATGACCATGTAGGTCACAATGGGGGAGTTGACAAGATCAGACTGACATGATTGAGGAAGTCATCCTATACCAAAAATACCCGATTTTTCATGAAATAAATATCCTGGAATAATTTGAAGTATATGTCCATCATTATCCATATGTTCTCCACCTTACTGGGTAGGTAAGATTACATTATTGGTTATATTGAATGAGAAAAAGTGGCGGTCGGATATAACATGTAAGGGACATATAATCAATTTAAGGCCGAAAGGACGAAATGCAGGCAAACATGGTGAAGCTGAAGGAAGGACTCGAGTCCAGCTTTAGAGCACATAGTGGCAGCCTGTTTTCTTGCTTTTTACGAACAATTTATATTTTAAGACCAACCGAAGATTTGAATGTCCAAGGTTTGATTCGTTAATTTTATTTTATCAGGAAAGTTAACCTCACTGCAAAATGTGTCAAAATTGTTCTTGTTTTGCTGCCGCCGTCACGGGTCCCAAATGTCCAACATCTAAAAAAGTTACATCATGGATTTCAACCGCGGGAATTTTGGATGCAAATTATGAAATTTCCAATTTATTTTAATGTTTTTTGGAATATATAAATAATTAAATAAATACAGAACAATTTTGAGTCGAAAACTTAAGGCACATTGTATGGTCTTTAACATCAAAGCCAAGTTCCCCCAAATAATTTTGTTACTCCGATTTGTCTTTCCTTAAGATGTAGAGGCCATAGTGGAGCATCATGTGAAAGTTTTCAGATGCACTTTGCCGAGTCTGTGGGAACAAAAACATAAAGAATGTTGCCCAAAATAAGGGGAAAACTAGAGTGAAACTGACAGTATTTATGTGTGAAGAGACGAGTATTGAAGATATTTGGAATAGACATTGCAAACGATCTTCCTGTATGTAATGTTCATCCTGTCCATATTAATTTTGCCAATCATGCCTGGCAATAACTGGCCCAGACAGTAAAACAAGGCTGCCAAATAGGAGTGACATCAACACCTGTTGTATGAAAATTGCCATAATTTACATTTTATGGAATTATTGCAATTTTCTCATGTTTTATTTTACAATTTTTGGAGAATGGAGAACACGAATTTTTTTTTTTTTTACATATAAATGTAATCTTTTTGTACAATGGCTATCTTCACACATAAACAAAAGTTTGTTTTCCACAAGGCCTCAACTAATCACAATGTCCAATATAATTAAATTTGAACGAAAATTCCACATTTTGAAACTTACTACCCCAAAATCCATAGTTTTCCCAGAAAACGTTTTTTTTTTTTTTAACCCCTTGGATTGGATTTCCTGTGAAATTCTGGTCGAGAATCAATATGAACTAGACTTTAGGTGTTTGTCCTTTGGACGAACACATAGCTGTTCCGATGCATAATGCGTTCGTATGTTTACCATTAATGACCTTGATCTTTGATACCTAATTTAGTATCAAAATTTTGTATCACATTGCTTGTATTGTGTAATAAATACAGACAAATATTAAGTGTTTTATATCATCCTGTTTGGAGCGGAAGGAAAGGTGAAAGTGAGGTCAGGTTTGTGAATGAAAGGTGACATGGGTAGTACGGTACAAGACGGCACGAAGATTAGGAATTTATGACGTCAAGCTGTGAAGATATGATGCATGTGTTTACGTAATAAGCGTAGAATGAATGTAAACCGATACCTGATGACGTCATGACCCTGTAAAATGTGTGAAAAACTAAGTTTAGTTACAACGTACAATCCTGCCATATAATTCAATCACTATCAACAATTGACTATTAAACGTATTATTACATCATTGGTTTTAGGAAAACTAAAGCAATATACATCCTCTAGTTTAGTTTTCAATAAACACACCGTACAACCTGTGAAAAGTTCATCATATTCGGTACTGACGTTTTATATAATAAATAATAGTGTTTTGATACAACGCTAACGTGTGTACATTGGGGTTTGCAAGAACTACACACCGTGTCTTGACAAAGACGTATATCCAGTGCAAATCACGGCGCGGTCTCTTGGTTGAATGCAGAACTCGCTCAACGGGGAAGCATGTGAATGTGCAAGTCTTACGCATTAAATTCTTAAACTTGATTAAGTCCCAATCCGGTAAGGGATCTATGTATTATTATGTAAATAATGCATAATGTGGATCTGTCAGGAGAACGGGACTTAATCAAGTCTATGAATTGGCAGTATGGGAGTCATAGTGCCCTAATTTAAAACTAAACGGTGCCATTTTTTAATAGAAATAGTTTAATTAATTAGTTGTAATGTCCTGGAATTAACTCTTACTAAAAGTTAATGCGTTTTAATGATGATTTATGTAAACTGTGACACGGATATTGAGATTATGACAAAAAAGTGTGTTGGCTACCAATGAAAAATTTCCACTTTTTCAGTGCATGTGTTTTGTACACAGATACAAAATGCGCTATAAATGATGTCATGATGACATCAAACAAAAAGTTTTAGGCCAAAAGGCACATCTACAGTACCCCACAAATTAACTGAAAAACTAAGCTAATTAATTTAGAATTTCAGTGTAATGACATTTAAAAACTACGTCAAGGCATAACCTTCCATATGGTATATGATTTGACTCTTTCTGGTATTCCTAAGGACTTTTGCCACCAAAACCTCTCACACGTTAAGGCAATGGGTTTTGGCGGAAAGGAAAAATAATAATAACTAGAGATTATGTGTTTGTCCTATGGACGAACACAAGGCTGTTTATTTTGTTTTATGTTGAAATTTACAGACCTAACCTTCTAACTTAAAATACACAACGTCAATGTATTAAGACTCACGATCTTTGCTGTGAACAATGGTTATGTCACTTTTAAAACCGGTCACTTGAGGGCGCTATACGTGATTGAATCTATTATTGTTAAGACTTTGGACCTCATTTTTTATATCTGACGCACAAACTTCAGAAAAATCTTAAATACATCGTTTTTGTACCCTAAAATATTGATTTTTATTTAAACTTCCTGTTGAACCGGAAGTAGAGGTCAATATGGGGTCATTCTTTTGATGAACTATAACATGGATGATGCCCGAGAATATGCCACAAAGATTATCAATGTCTGCCATGTGGTTCAGAAGATATGAATTTTTGAAGCAATAAGCTTAGAATTAATGCAATTTCTCACGTTTATGCACAAATGTAATGGGCTGCGAAATACGTATATATTGCTCCGCTACGTGAAACCTCATGACGTCACGATAAAAAAATTAGGTTTTTCGTATTGACGTTTTTGATTATCTACAATTTGGTGTATAGTTTGACCCAATGCAATAAAGTTTAGTTTTCGGCCCATTGCATTGTACACTGTAATTTGCAACGGCAGTAAACAATGACACAAGTCTCACATGTACGGACAAGTTGTGCAGCAGATAAGTAGGAATTGAAAAAAGTGGTCCAGAACGTGCATTATTTATACGTGCTGTGCACAAACTAATTGGTCCTGACGCCGGTTAGGAATCCAATAGTACTACGCATTAAATTCTGAAACTTGATTAAGTCCCAATCCAGTAAGGGATCTATGTATTACACTCACTGGCCATAAGTATTGCAACACACACCAAAGTTCAGTTTGGAGAACTGTGTTACAATAATTTATTTTATTTTATTTACACTATTGATTTAACCCACGACCTCCTGCTTACTCGTGCGACGTCTAATGCCCAGTCACATTGGAGCTGCGATTGCCTACGACCATCTCAGTCGTGCGACCTAGGGCGGTCTTGGCCCGGTCGTAGGTTTTTTCTGCGATGTCGGCCTAGCAGTCACACAATAAGACCTGTCCGCGACTGGTCTGCGACTTGTAGCCAACTGATAGCAC
Source organism: Zoroaster sp. YZ-2022 (assembly GCA_029582265.1). Taxonomy (NCBI): domain Eukaryota; kingdom Metazoa; phylum Echinodermata; class Asteroidea; order Forcipulatida; family Zoroasteridae; genus Zoroaster; species Zoroaster sp. YZ-2022. The sequence continues at coordinate 35,854,941 of CM055816.1, forward strand.
GACTGGTCGCAAGACCTTGAGGGACTTGTCGTACGATCACCCAAGACTACCTACGATTGTCAAGGATCAGTCGCACGACTAGTCACGACTGGTCGTGCGACTATGCATGACTATTCGCACGACTTGTCGTGCAGTCGCAAGACTAGTCACGCATAGTCGTGTGACTAGTCGTGCATTCGCACGACAAGTCGTGCGAATAGTCGTGCATAGTCGTGCGACTGTTGGACGACTGGATAGTCCCACGATGAACCACGACTACGTAAGACCACCCAAGGCTTGTAGCACGACCATCGCACGACTGTTGAAGACCTACATACGACCCGCTACGACCAGCTACGACCACTTTGGTCGCAGCCAGGTTTTTGAACATGATCGAAAACCTCCCCAAGACCGAATTCGGTCTTGCGACTACCCAAGACCACCCGCAACCACCCGGGACTTGTCGCAGGACTTTTCTATGATTCCTTGTAATTTCCAGTCGCAGACGATCGTAACCTGTTGTAAGTTGTCGTATCCTCCAGTGTGACTGGGGCATTAACCTCTCGATCACCGAGCTTGCCCGATGACAATTGGCCGGCTTGAATCCCATATAGCAGCGGGTTCCGCGAAACATATAGGTTGATGAAATTGTTGCGTCGGGAGATAAACAATTGATTTAATTTTGCTCTAGTAAGCAGGAGGTCGTGGGTTCGAATCCCGCCCGAGTCGCCTGTGTAGCTTTTTCACAGACACTCGGAAAGCACTGAGTATACATGTACAGTGCTATACACACGTCGGTGTAGGGCAAAATTAAATCAATTGTTTATCTCCCGACGCAAGAATGTCATCAACCTATATTATTTACACTACTTAAGACTTCTTGAAAGTGCCCGTGTTTTGAAGTTAATGTTCTTTTTTACTGTTCTTGCTCGGAAATTATGTAATACACGATCGATGAAATCAGATTAAATGATCGTTTCACCTGTTACTGTAAAGTGCTAATTTTAAGCATGTTGCAATACTTTTGGCCAGTGAGTGTATTATGTGAATAATACATAATGGATCTGTCAGAAGAACGGGACTTAATCAAGTCTATGAATTAACAGTATGGGAGTCATAGTGCCCTAATTTAGAATTAAACGGTGCCATTTTTTAAAAAGAAATTTATTAATTAATTATTTGTAATGGCCTGGAATTAAATTTTACCAAAAGCTGATGCGTTTTAATGATGATTTATGTAAACTATGACACAGATATTGAGAGTATGGCAAAAAGTGGCTATCTATGAAAAATTCCCACTTTTTCAGTGCATGTGTTTTGTACACAGATACAAAACGCGCTAAGCAATAATCTTAGAATTAATGCAATTTTTTCACGTTTATGCACAAATGTAATGGGCTGCGAAATACGTATATTGCTCCGCTACGTGAAACCTCATGACGTCACGATGACGAAATTAGGTTTTTCGTATTGACGTTTTTGATTATACTACAATTTGGTTTACAGTTTGACCCAATACAATAAAGTTTAGTTTTCGGCCCATTGCATTGTACACTGTAATTTGCAACGGCAGTAAACAACGACACAAGTCTCACATGTACGGACAAGTTGTGCAGCGGATACGTAGGAATTTTAAAAAGTGGTCCAGAACGTGCATTATTTATACGTGCTGTGTATTAACCAATTGGCCCTGACGCCGGTTAGGAATCCAATAACTACACAACGTGTCTGGACTACTTTCACAGATGGTGATTATAGTTCCCAAATTTAGAAATAAACGATGAGCTTTTTAAAAAGAAATTTATTAATTAATTATTTGTAATGGCCTGGAATTATATTTTACCAAAAGCTGATGCGTTTTATTGATGATTTATGTAAACTATGACACAGATATTGAGAGTATGACAAGATATTGAGAGTATGATAAAAAAGTGGCTACCTATGTAAAATTCCCACTTTTTCAGTGCATGTGTTTTGTACACAGATACAAAACGCGCTATAAATGATGTCATGATGACGTCAAACAAAACGTTTTAGGCCAAAAGGCACATCTACAGTACCCCACAAATGTATAACTGAAAAAAGTTTGATGATCGGGTGTATACTTCTTGAGCTATGGTTATTACAAGATTGCCTAATTAATTATTCACGTGACTATAACTAAGCTAATTAATTAAGAATTTTACTGTAATGACATTTAATAACTAAAACAAGGCATAAGCTTCCATATGGTATATGAGTTGACTCTTTCTGACAATCCTAAGAAGGCCCATTTGCCACCAAGAAAGTGCACGTATTCTGATTCCTTTGTTTTATGTTGAAATTTACAGACCTAACCTTCTAACTTAAAATACACATCGTTTTTGTACCCTAAAATATTGATTTTTATTTAGACTTCCTGTTGAACCGGAAGTAGAGGTTAATATGGGTCATTCTTTTGATTAACTATAACATGGATGATGCCCGAGAATATGCCACAAAGATTATCAATTTCTGCCATGTGGTTCAGAAGATATGAATTTTGAAGCAATAATCTTAGAATTAATGCAATTTCTCACGTTTATGCACAAATGTAATGGGCTGCGAAAAATACGTATAAAAATTATTGCTCCGCTACGTGAAACCTCATGACGTCACGATGACGAAATTAGGTTTTCGTATTGACGTTTTTGATTATACTACAATTTGGTTTATAGTTTAACCCAATACAATAAAGTTTAGTTTTCGGCCCATTGCATTGTACACTGTAATTTGCAACGGCAGTAAACAACGACACAAGTCTCACATGTACGGACAAGTTGTGCAGCGGATACGTAGGAATTATAAAAAGTGGTCCAGAACGTGCATTATTTATACGTGCTGTGTATTAACCAATTGGCCCTGACGCCGGTTAGGAATCCAATAACTACACAACGTGTCTGGACTACTTTCACAGATGGTGATTATAGTTCCCAAATTTAGAAATAAACGATGAGCTTTTTAAAAAGAAATTTATTAATTAATTATTTGTAATGGCCTGGAATTATATTTTACCAAAAGCTGATGCGTTTTATTGATGATTTATGTAAACTATGACACAGATATTGAGAGTATGACAAGATATTGAGAGTATGATAAAAAAGTGGCTACCTATGTAAAATTCCCACTTTTTCAGTGCATGTGTTTTGTACACAGATACAAAACGCGCTATAAATGATGTCATGATGACGTCAAACAAAACGTTTTAGGCCAAAAGGCACATCTACAGTATCCCACAAATGTATAACTGAAAAAAGTTTGATGATCGGGTGTATACTTCTTGAGCTATGGTTATTACAAGATTGCCTAATTAATTATTCACGTGACTATAACTAAGCTAATTAATTAAGAAGTTTACTGTAATGACATTTAATAACTAAAACAAGGCATAAGCTTCCATATGGTATATGAGTTGACTCTTTCTGACAATCCTAAGAAGGCCCATTTGCCACCAAGAAAGTGCACGTATTCTGATTCCTTTGTTTTATGTTGAAATTTACAGACCTAACCTTCTAACTTAAAATACACATCGTTTTTGTACCCTAAAATATTGATTTTTATTTAGACTTCCTGTTGAACCGGAAGTAGAGGTTAATATGGGTCATTCTTTTGATTAACTATAACATGGATGATGCCCGAGAATATGCCACAAAGATTATCAATTTCTGCCATGTGGTTCAGAAGATATGAATTTTTGAAGCAATAATCTTAGAATTAATGCAATTTCTCACGTTTATGCACAAATGTAATGGGCTGCGAAAAATACGTATAAAAATTATTGCTCCGCTACGTGAAACCTCATGACGTCACGATGACGAAATTAGGTTTTCGTATTGACGTTTTTGATTATACTACAATTTGGTTTATAGTTTAACCCAATACAATAAAGTTTAGTTTTCGGCCCATTGCATTGTACACTGTAATTTGCAACGGCAGTAAACAACGACACAAGTCTCACATGTACGGACAAGTTGTGCAGCGGATACGTAGGAATTATAAAAAGTGGTCCAGAACGTGCATTATTTATACGTGCTGTGTATTAACCAATTGGCCCTGACGCCGGTTAGGAATCCAATAACTACACAACGTGTCTGGACCATTTACAGATGGTGATTATAGTTCCCAAATTTAGAAATAAACGATGAGCTTTTTAAAAAGAAATTTATTAATTAATTATTTGTAATGGCCTGGAATTAAATTTTACCAAAAGCTGATGCGTTTTATTGATGATTTATGTAAACTATGACACAGATATTGAGAGTATGACAAGATATTGAGAGTATGACAAAAAGTGGCTACCTGTAAAATTCCCACTTTTCAGTGCATGTGTTTTGTACACAGATACAAAACGCGCTATAAATGATGTTATGATGACGTCAAACAAAACGTTTTAGGCCAAAAGGCACATCTACAGTACCCCACAAATGTATAACTGAAAAAAGTTTGATGATCGGGTGTATACTTCTTGAGCTATGGTTATTACAAGATTGCCTAATTAATTATTCACGTGACTATAGCTAAGCTAATTAATTAAGAATTTTACTGTAATGACATTTAATAACTAAAACAAGGCATAAGCTTCCATATGGTATATGAGTTGACTCTTTCTGACAATCCTAAGAAGGCCCATTTGCCACCAAGAAAGTGCACGTATTCTGATTCCTTTGTTTTATGTTGAAGTTTACAGACCTAACCTTCGAACTTAAAATACACATCGTTTTTGTACCCTAAAATATTGATTTTTATTTAGGCTTCCTGTTGAACCGGAAGTAGAGGTTAATATGGGTCATTCTTTTGATTAACTATAACATGGATGATGCCCGAGAATATGCCACAAAGATTATCAATTTCTGCCATGTGGTTCAGAAGATATGAATTTTTGAAGCAATAATCTTAGAATTAATGCAATTTCTCACGTTTATGCACAAATGTAATGGGCTGCGAAAAATACGTATATTGCTCCGCTACGTGAAACCTCATGACGTCACGATGACGAAATTAGTTTTTTCGTATTGACGTTTTTGATTATACTGCAATTTGGTTTATAGTTTGACCCAATACAATAAAGTTTAGTTTTCGGCCCATTGCATTGTACACTGTAATTTGCAGCGGCAGTAAACAACGACACAAGTCTTACATGTACCGACAAGTTGTGCAGCGGATACGTAGGAATTTTAAAAAGTGGTCCAGAACCTGCATTATTTATACGTGCTGTGTATTAACCAATTGGCCCTGACGCCGGTTAGGAATCCAATAACTACACAACGTGTCTGGACTACTTTCACAGATGGTGATTATAGTTCCCAAATTTAGAAATAAACGATGAGCTTTTTAAAAAGAAATTAATTAATTAATTATTTGTAATGACCTGGAATTAACTTTTACCAAAAGCTGATGCGTTTTAATGATGATTTATGTAAACTATGATACAGATATTGAGAGTATGACCAAAAAGTGGCCACCTATGAAAAATTTCCACTTTTTCAGTGCATGTGTTTTGTACACAGATGCAAAATGCGCTATAAATGATGTCATGATGACATCAAACAAAAAGTTTTAGGCCAAAAGGCACATCTACAGTAATTCTACAAATGTATAACTGAAAATGTTTGATGGTCGGGTGTATACTTTGAGCTATGGTTATTACAAGATTGCCTAATTAATTATTCATGTGACTATAACTAAGCTAATTAATTTATAATTTTAGTGTAATGACATTTACAAACTACGTCAAGGCATAAGCTTCCATATGGTATATGATTTTACTCTGATATTCCTAAGAAGGACTTTTGCCACCAAGACCTCTCACACGTTAAGGCAATAGGGTTTTGGCGGAAAGGAAGAATAATAATAATAAAAAAAATAAAAGTCTTGACAGGAAACAATAGCTGTTCCGACTCATCAGGTCGTAACAGGCCAAATATTCCTCTGTTACTAAAATAATGTACAATTTGACAATTTTTTTTCTCCCATCACAGTGGGGCATTTAGGGGTAAAGGGACGTGAGACTAATTTCAATTTTAGGCCAAGATAGGCCCCCCTAAGGGTAATTTTTACCAGGAGTGTATTAAACATGTTCAGAGATCATCAGACTGAATTTATGGTTGACGTTGGTTTTCAAAATTTCAGATTTGAAGATTTTCAGCCCCATTCCCTTGGCAAAATCCGGCCAAGGAGCGCAGCTTTTAAAACTTTTTCTCAAAACTGCAAGGTAGCCCAAAACAATTCTTTGATATTTAGTTCAAACACATCAATAATCATTTTAAAAGTGTCCACAACTGTAGCGGAGTTTGGCGGAAAAAGTAAAGTATTTATTTACTGACGTCTTTTTTTTTCATCTTTAAAATGCAATAAAAAGAGATAGAGAGGTGATCTAAAGAGCAACATGAACCCCAGAGTTTTTCCTATCTAACAAAATAAGTTTTAAAGCATTTTAAGATGGTCAAATTTTGGTACAATGTCCCTTTAATGCCCCACTGTGCCCATGGATAATTGCCCAAATACAAACACAAACATCGGGAACTCCCACTTAATTTTACATAATTTTCCTTGGCCAGGTAATGTGTATTGATATTTCACAGAGTGCAACGTCCGTCATAAAAATTGTAACATCCGTCACAGACTTAAACCATGTATTTTGTGTTGGGTACTTTACACCCTCATAAACTGATGCAAATAGGATTTTTCACAAATATTTTAAACTCACAAGCATTTTGAACTAAATGTTAAGAGTCAATAATGCTTGTCTTTTAAATGTAATGTCTAATCAAGATTAGAAAAATGAATATCTTGCTTACTATACATATATTGTTATTATATATAAATGGTATCATACTGTAACTGACATTATCTATCCCAGCAAACCTTGGTTACAAATCAACAAGACATTACTTTAGCAGTTTTCTGTGTAATGTAACATCCATCACAATGGAATCGCCCTTATGTAAGAGGATAAATACTAAGTCAACCCATTTTTAGGCAAAATGTTTTTAGTCGGCACATCATTCCACTTGAAATGATCATTAGATACAACAAACTAGACATAAGTTTTGTCTTAACAAAAGTTGGTGTTTGGGTTAACTTCCACATCAATCAAGTGAGCATGTTGATACTGTCATAATCATATTTTTTCCAAAATGGTTGACACATCTTTTTATTATGACAATATCAATTCATCTTCAAAAATATAGATGTGTTAGATTGTGTTGAACACGACAGTTCTGTTTGGACTGAGACAATAACTAGTTTTCATACATTTCTATACATGATAAATTAAAATTTCACATATTATAATATGCTATACTGAACACATTAACTTCTCAGTTCGAGTCACTTGACTGAATTTATACTTTATTTATAAAAGTAATACATTGGATGTCTTTTATCATACTAAATTTAATGAAATTCTGTTCTGATAATTTCTGAGATATGAAATATTCCCTTTTAAATACTGCTGCTAGAGGGTGCTCAGGATCTACATTGTACATGGCGTACATGTATGTATGATGACATCACCAAACATATTATTTTAACAGATAAGAATGCTTGAATTGTCACTTATTCACAAGTCCAATTTGACTCAAATTCCTATCACATTGGCTGCAGACTTTTAATAGTGATAGCAGAATAAGTTTTTTTTCTGCTGCTGAACCTTCCGATTTCAACCGGAAGAAAATATTACAAATTGCATCATGTCTGCAGACATCTGTATTAATGTCACATAATTTGAGGTTTGTATAATGATGCAAAGATTGTTTATTTATCTGTGGTCTGCGAGATATGATTTTCAAATATATAAACCTTTCATTTGATGATCGTCATTATGATGTCACAACTTCATTATGACATTAAACACCCTTCTACTATTGATGCAATTTAGTAGGAAAGTTGTTGTAGAGGGGTCAAAATCATCAACTGTCTGTTTTGACTGTTTACCCAAATGTGCACACAGGGGCATTGTTGACTGTTTTTACCGTAATGTGTGACTACCAAACTGAACTAGGCTTACAGTTATCGATTTTTTTTTTCATCCACGATATATCGTCAAACATATCATCGCGATATTCGATAATATCGCGATTATTTTCATTTTCACGCATGAGTGCTTTTAGAGCTGGTAATGACAGGGATGTACCCCCCCATCAAAGCGTCGCAACAATTGCCAGTGCTTACCTGAAAGACACGTGCAATTGCGCCGTTCTACGAGTGGCAATATGGGGCAGGGTTTCGCTTCTACCCAAACCAGAAACAAAAACAGCACAGCTACGCGAAATACGAACGTAACCAGACAATTGTTTCCAGTTTGTGACATGTTTCAATCATCAACGTTTCTCAAAATAGAACTTACTAAGTGAGTGCTTGTAACTTGAAAGATACATCTGGTAACGCCCATAGTCTCCAAAGACATATATAAATATGTATGATATAATGGTATGCATGTGGTGCACCTTCAAGATGGCTGCCATGCATGCACCTCAAGCCGCAACATCACTGCAGTGAGGTGCACAAAAAGCTGGACACAAGGATCCCTTGAGACCCTAGCCACCATGGGATCGAGACTATCTGACATAGAGACAAAAGCTCGGCACAGTGAGTAGTAACCGTCTTAAGTCACGATCACGACATCCAGGATCTAAAGTGCTGGCCCCTAACATGATGGGTGAGAGAGTCCAACTTTGGTTACACGGGCATGATCAACAACAACCAAACAACAATAAACTACAAGGCCTGTTTATAAGTTAATGGTACAACAAGTTGACGACCTCCAAAACAGAAGCAGACATAACAAACGTTATCACACATGGGGTTCCAGAGGGATCTGAGGGAAAACAAAGCTGTGAAGAATTCCTGTCCAACACTTCTTTCATACAGACCACATGAAGTTGGAAAACTTTTCCTCGGCACATCCCATCCATTGGGGTAGGTTGTTACGGTCAGGTAAGACAGACAGATTATTTTACAGCAATCTCCAAATCTCTCAAGAACCTTAACTCATTCAAGGATCAAACATATATATGGTTCCGATGATGTTCCATTCAGTCCCTGCGAAATGGCCATATAGCAATTATGGAAAAGTCCACCTGCCAGGGCATCAGACGCGACAAGCGAGTAAGTTTCGCCTACCATTCCTGTGGACTATACTGGCCTCTCCATCGCCTCAAGTCTTGGCACAACGGACCATTTTAAGTAATTTCATAGCCTTGGAGATGAAGCAACCCAGGATTCCCACCTGATTAGTCACCAGCCATCCCGATAACTCCAAGCTAAGTTTTGTCAACTATAGTATTTACTAAATTTAACTTTCACAAAATAATCTTGTAGGCTATTTAGTATAAATTTCATTGGAACTAAATGTACATTATTTTGCACCTCCATAATAAATTCATCAACTTTTGCACTCATAATTTAGGCTTCACTGCACTTCCTGGGCAAGCTGCAGTAAAATCACTACCATCTTACATGTACTGTTATTTCTACATAACAAATTGTCTGATTTAATAATCTTAAAGATACCTGGGAAGTGTAATTCGAATATGTTGTCGGTTCTGTACAATTTATTATGCATGAAGCTCAATACGATCATGTTTGTATTTACATGGCTATTAATAATATTTCCCAGATCGCTATTATATGTACCGGTAGTAGGTTGCTACCTGTACCTGTGTTTCACAAGTTGCAAGAGGACGCTACTTTTCACTACATATTTCTTGCTGGGGAATGCTATTCTCGCTACTAGAAACGGTCATTGTACCCTATTGTGATTTCCAAAATACTAGAACATACCATAGCCTTGTACTTCTTCGTGACATATCGGGTTATGATGGCGTTATTTTATGGTGATATCATTAAAAACACTAAATCAAAAGAAAAACGAGTTTATTACCGCATGCTATTCTACTTTTTTTTCTTTTTTTTTTTTTCATTTAAAATATTACCCCTTCGGAACGCCCACAAAAAATTCTCGCTAGGCTCATGAATATACACGATCATGCGCGTGACGTAAACGGGGTAAGGAAAGCGAGAGAACGCCTCTCAACGGTCTCTGGCCTGGCAACGCGAAGCTACATGTGTAACGTTACAATACCAACTTATTATTCCTGACTTTAGTT
>CM055816.1:35865546-35885786 GCA_029582265.1 Zoroaster sp. YZ-2022
CTAGAAATGGCAGCAATTGAGCTGTATACTCCCAGGGGAGCTGGAGATGGTTTCAGGAATGGTTGCCATGAGACCTTTATGAGCCTTATGAGCAGGGATAATGGCACATATAATGCGCCTTTGAGCGCCACTTAGTGTGGTGGATACGTGCGCTATATAAATCTATACTATTATTATTATTATTATTATCCTTACAACAAGGGCGGCACAAAGAGATGCTACAGTCGATTCCTCGAGGACTTGTCCAGGGACGCCTGGCTGGCAGCATCCTGGAAACAGACTTGGGAGACGGCTGGGCCTCCTGCATCCACCGATACATCCAGGACCCAGGAGGCGGTGTAAAGGAGAAGACCTACCACGCCATCTATGGACATCGCTGAATCGTCTACGCGCTGGGGTTGGCTGCTTCAAGTCATCTTGAAGAAGTGGGGCCTATCGGACAGTGCGGCGATGAGAGTGGCGAGCCTGAACAGACTGCCGAACACATAATCACTGGCTGCCCCTATACAGCCCAATTCCTCAGAAGCCGGGCCTCTTCGACCTAGGAACGGAGACGAGGGCGTTGGCTGCACGACATGGAGTTGGCTGCATCTGATGATATACGAAGAAGAAGAAGAAGGAAGAAGAAGAAGATGATGAAGAAGGACATAGCTTTCTTTGGCCATAGATGAAGTCTTCAAAGAAGTTAGCACACATTGGAGTATATGTTGAATGCATGTTTTGGGTAACCCTTTCCATAATATGTCATGAAGCTGAACAGTTAAAATTCATAAAACTTTGTATCACTTTGTAACTTCCCATATCTCTAATAGAGAGAATTGACAATTTGATTACGTCAAAATAAGGTTATATCCGTACTTCATGTGGGGACTGTAAACCCAATTCATCATTGGCGCATAGCGCAGTGGGAATTGAACCTGGGTCACAACAGTGACGGTGCAGAACGAACAATAACTACTGTACACCAACCTGATAACTTGGACATAAATTGATACCGGTAGCGTTTGTTGAAAGCGTAGCACAGAGAATTAAATATAACGAAACGTCTTCGTATCTAATTTTCAAACTAGCAGTAGAAGTTCAGATGAGTTGCCAGATATAAAACGTAACCTGTCCGACCTGGTGCAGGTGGAAACTATTGATATCATCATTCTGCAGAAGCAAGATCAACGAATCAACAAAAGGGCAGTTATGTCAGAGGGCTTTTAGTTTTTGGAGTCCAGTGAAAGTGACTTTTCGCCGGAGAAGATGCAGTGGACGATGGAGGGTCCCAGAAGAGAATTGCTTCAAGTAATTTTACAAATTCAAATAAACATTATTCGAAACGTATATCCCTTTTCTAATAAAATTATACACTGGGTAATGTTGAGACCATAAAGTGTAATTTATGCGTATTTGCAAAAATAATTCTCTAAATGGAAACTGGAGACTTAAGGATACATTGTTGAAATGTCCCCTTATCACGATTGTCTCCCTAATACCCTGTATAGAAAAATCATAATATTTATTATAATTATTATTAAATGACAATACAGCATTTGCCTAATTTTTTCTACCTTTTGTCGATGCAGTATGCTGAAATATTGAATGCTAATCATATCCTGTAAATATTAAAATTGCTAAGATCTATTATACGTATTTTGCTACAAATACAGGTTGTTAATGAAGGAAGTCAGGACAAGGATGGAGTCTTTGAAAGATGCTGGAGCATTTGAGGATGGTATCCTTCACGCACAACTTAACACTGCTGGAGGCAGCAAACGTACAAACTTGCAGGTCAATACACAACTTGAGTTTTTGTCAATGGGGGCTGGGCCTTCAAACCTTATCTCCATCTACGTTTGCGGCCGGCGTGCTTGGAAAAGATGTTCAACTAGTTGGACATAGCACACTTATCGGATTCTACTGCCAGGGAAAACCTGATGAAGGTTTGTATTCACCACCATCATTAATACAAAATGATATCTATTTAAATAATTTACAACAACAAAGGAAATTTGAAATAAATATTAAAAATATATAAGACATTTATTGTAGCAGGATTTGAACCGGCGATCCCTGGGACACCGCCAACATAGGGCTGGATAGCTCAGTTGATACAGCGCTTATAACAGTGTTCCAGGAAGGTAACAGGTTAAAAATCATGCTCCATACACCGTCTGATGCCCTTGTTTATCCTGGATATTGATTTACGCGAATTTTACTTCAAAACAATTATAACAAATAGGTACAATTATGTTAGTTGCAAATTTGATGTTCGCTGAAATTTGCATTTTGTAAATATATTTACCGTTTTAATATAGTAATGAATTTTCTTTGATGGGAAAAATAGTATATAGTGTTTTTGGTCAACTTTCTATAAAACACAAGTGCATGATGTTATTTAAAGTCCGGCATTTCAACTTAATGAATTTTGTTCATTTGCAAACATGTTAAATTTGTTCGTTTTAAGAATAAGCGTTACTGTAAAGTTGCAAGAGCAGCAGGAATTCTGACGAAGTCCTGACCAGAACAGATGGTGGAGTGGCTCGCCATTGAACAGGGCGTAACTTAAACTCCCACGGGCTGCAGATAGCTCGGGACCGAGATAGATGTGCGCAGTGATCTATTGCTCCAGCAAGTGTATTACAGGTAAAACTCATCTTGAACTATGTGTTTGGGGATAGGTTCGAGCTTTTTTTTTGGTATTATTCAAACGAGGTTGAAGAGCTATTATAAAAGCTGCTATCTTTATTTCTAATAATTAAGACATGACGACAGAGAATAAATGTGTTTAATGTAGTTGCTTAAAATCATGGTTACCTTAATGAACAAGACTGGTGAAATGATTGGTTTGTGTGTATATAGATGGATAATTACTGACTTTCCGACATTATTTTCCTGTTCTTGAGTTAAACTCCTAATTGTATATAACAGGGTTGCAGCCAGCAATCATGCAGTTTGTAGAGGGGCAATTAGGCCCTTTGTGGGGAGGAGGCAAAGGAGAAACACAGGAACAGGCTGAATTGTTCATTCACAGCTGGAAACCACTAAAGATGGCGGACCTGAAAGCAAATGTATATTGTTTCCGTATTCGGCAGAAAGGTTCAAACAGCCGTGATAAAGAGGATGACACCATTCATGCATTTGAGATATTCCTCCAGAATTGCCAGGGTATTGGACTATATTTTTCAATCATTTCGATTATCCGGTTTCAATGTCTGACAATTACAATTTTCATAAAAGTTCTGAGCTTAATGAAAGATCGCAAGATTGAGGAATGATTCAACCGACATTATATATTAACGTTTGAATGAAATTGAAGAATTTTTCATTACTTATATATATGACAAACGCTTTTTGTACATGGGGAAAATGCCATATTAAAGGGGGGTCATTGACTAGAAACGTGCCCAAGGTAAATTCCAGCCCGGTATAATATTGTGTTCTGGTCTCCTGTCACTTACTTTATAGAGCGAAAAAGTGAAATCTCACTCGAACAACTCCTGGATTTCTGGACTGCAGCGGATAGAATCCCACCGTTAATGGTTTCGAAAGGCCCTCGTCGTCGACTTCTACACAAGAGTTACCGGAATACGACGACTCCCAAGTTCCCATACATGTGGTCCCGGATCCTGTGGCTCCCGAGGGAGTTGAGGTCCCTGAAGAACTAGAACAGTTGTTGTCCGACGCCATAAAGAATTGCCAATGATTCGGCAAATATAATACGTATCTTCAACAACAAAAATCTAAGTTTTGTCTTTCTTGGGAATATTGAGGACAGTACATGGAAAAAATAGCAAGAGAAGGATCATTATCAGATAAGCCTACTTCCAAACAGCGTAAAATATACAAACAATATAAATCGAGTGATATTGAAGAATGGTTTAATTTATACATATATATTTTTTGAAATCGACATTTATTTTTAGAATTGAAACACTGGGATAACGCCGTTGTAATTCATGATCCTCTGTTATTTTATTATTATTTATTGATTTCTATTTGTTTTAAGTTTTGGGGACAACAGGAAATATTTAAAGGTGTTCTTGCTATATTAACTGTTATTTGCCTATTTCTTTTACTTTCAAGTTGAAACAGTTTTAAAAAACTAAGTGGTATTTTATGATTGTTGAGGCCTCATTTTCTGTTAAGTGTTGTTTTGTAAGATTTACATCGCCTTTCTTTATGGTAAGAAAACGTTTAAAATATAAACGTAAAATGTCTGGAATCATGGACTGCAATTATTCCGAAATACATGGTTATTTAAGGCCATAAATATCACTGGTAGTACTTTCCATTATACATAGCATGTGTAGACCCACAAAGTGTAAAACAACAATGAATATCCAGGAGAACCATTTTACACTTCAATTTATCACACATCCACTTAAATAACTGGATGGATTCTGTGACCGATGAAGGCATATCCTTGTCGTGGGCTGCCATAAGATTATTGAAAATCTCGTTTGTCTCGACAGAACAACCGTTGGCAGGAGGAAGTAGTGAACTCATCCTTAACGTCACGTATGTCTCTTACGGCCACTGGAAGACGGTAATCCATGGTATCTAGACAAGACAGCGTAAAAACATCAAATGTACTACAATGATGGTATTGCAATTGAGTAAAATAACAACAATCGGGATCATGTAATAGTACTGTTTAAACGGTGTTCATTGCACTACATGAATGGAAACAATATAGAAAAAAAGTATATATAACGATTTTGTACAAGGGGTATGGTAATAAATTTGCGATAATTTTTAAATAGGTTTTCACAACTTAATGCGTTATGTACTAATGATTAAAGATGTAGTTATGTGGTTGACCAATATTGTTGCCAGTATAAATTTTCCAAATAAAATTATGATCTAAAGTTATGTTTCAGTAAACAACTTCATTGTATATTATTATTATCAATGAGAGCATTTGTGAAAGGTTTCACAGATAATGGAGTTTTCAGTACATCCATTTACATACCGTATAGCTGTGGCATGAAATACATAATGTCGGGTTTGCCGGGTAAAAGCCACGACATGGTGAGATGCTCTGGATCTATGCTGATTCCACTCAATTCGAACCTCGTCCAACTCCAACTGAATAACCTTGTTACAGCAGTATCTCATGCATTCTCTGTATGAAGAAGTTGTCAATATGTAATACAAATTATATGAATTATCCCCGCACGACTACTATCCTCTCCTGGATTTGTTCAACCACGTAGAAGTAAACCCATCAATTGTCATTCACATAGGTACTTTTGTTATTTAAATTGCTCTGTGTGCTTCAATTTCCGTAGTAAGCCAATCTTAGAAATACTCTTTAAATAGAAATAAGAAACATGCATTGATTTTGGGTTTGGGTTTACATGATCAAAATGTGGCGTTAAGTAGTGATAAGCAAGTTCAATCTTTGTAGTATCAGCATATTTTCCTATCAATATAAAAGCCTCGCAATGTCGCATCGCAATGTCCCTCGCCTTTCATTTATTCATGCCTACATGTGCAATGCGGATGTGCAATCCAACACCCCATCTTCAACCATCTGCCGAAACGTATCAACCAGAAGTTGACCATCATATCAAAACAAGGTTCTCCAAAACCGTTCGATACGCTGTATAGTAATGACAAAGTCAGTAACAGTCTGATAGACCCCCTATTCTTCATGCAATATTCAATCGCTGTTAAAACCACAGAATTATCGCTGTTTCGCCAGAAGGCACAAGTATTGAAAACAACTGTTATGGTTATAAACCTGAGTTGTTGAAACAAAAAATAGCAATTGTTTTTGGTATATTTTCAAAAAGTTTTGGTTCAAAATATGTCAAATTCATCATAATCGAAAACGTTTAATAACATCATAAAAGGAATTGAGATGGTACAAAAAACAAATGGAAAAAAGTATTGGGGCTAATTCGTGTTGGGGCTAATTCGAAAATGTGTAGGTTAAATAACCTGCTATGGTAAAATGACACGGTCAACGCACTTTAGGCTGATGTACACGTCACAAAGATATGAATCCACATGTCCGGATGCTTGTAACAAACTACGCTGACTAAAATCATCTTTTGACTGTTTGGTCAGTTGTTTACTGTGCATGCCTTTAAATGGTGTTAAATTTACTTACATACACCGGAAACCAAAACCAAAAAGTCTTGTTATAATCTTTATGTTGACATGCAGACAGCAATGTGTCTTGTTTTTCTGCTGTAAGTCAATGTGTATTTTTAGTTCGATTGATATTACAAAACCCTCCTATATCACAACTATCTTGGAACTCATAACGAATTTCACAAGTGATGCAGAATCTAGAAGCTTACCTGATTGTGAGGGAGGCTCTTTATAACACAGTGTCCATCAGGATTACCATACACTGAGTGAAATGCCACCTGGATATCTTCTACCAAAACATTTTTCAGAACCCCTGTCCATTTGTGTATACATCTGGGAACACCTGTATAATATGTACAATAAACATTTGCAGTTTATTTACTTTTTATTTGCATATCCGTGAGAATATAGTTTATTCAGTGTTGTGTATAATTTTAAAATAGGCCTATGTCTGTTATTATTGTAGTCTTACCAGAGATTTCTCTCAAGAAGTCCATGAAGTATGAAGCTACAACTCGCGGGTCATTATTAGTGTGTGCAACCTGTAGCCACAACAGTCTTCTTTGAAAATCTGTAAACACAAAGTAAATTATTGCAATTCATCAAAAGTACACGCAGCATTGCAATTATAGAAACATTGTCTCTCTTGATAAATGACATTTACATTTCTTCATAGAGCACGTTCTCAATGTTTTCACTGAAAAGGGATATTCTTACCCGTCAATTGCACCATGTATTGCAAAGCCATACGTTTTTAACTTGTCATGCTGGTCAATATGAATTGCATAATTGAGGCCTTTGTTTGAGTATAATCTCCTCCTCAGTCTGTGCCTTCTTCTCAGCTCCACCCCTTCAGGATCCAACAGCCGCTGCCCTTCGAGAACTATGCGTCTGCAAAAAAAAAAATATACGGTTATGTAACTTAATTTAAATATCGCACGTTACAAAACTTTACAAAAACTCAGGTTTTTCGGTGACTATACTAATTTTGGACACCCTATTTCTAAATCTTGGCTAACACCTTGCATACAATCTAAAAACAATGCGACAGGAATGTTTGACGAAGAAGAACAAATGTGCCTCGAACCTAGTGCACTCAAATTAATAAAATTATATATTTTAATTACTGTACCTTGGAACAGTCAGTCCGTGGCGTACCAACATTCTTCTTGCCATAGATCGACACCCGAGGTTCCTACCGCTTCCTTGCAATTCAGACTTCAGTTGAAGTAATTGTACAATAAGTATTAGTGTAGCCAGAGATAAATGGTGTCGCATTTTGGTCATCATTAATGTTATTTATCAGAACTGAGGGAGTACCGTAACTATTAGGGCAAACAAACAGTTCATTGACTGACCATTTTGGACTGCTTGTTTGCACATCACATAAATTACAAATTTTCAACATCCTCACTACAGTTTTCACACTTCCAGGTACATAGATAAATGCAACACTGCAAATCAATCCATTTGACTGATTGGTTCATTATCATTGTACTAATTAAGTGTAAAATGCAGTATTATGACGCCACAGTCATTCATTCAGAAATACAACAATTTGGAGAGCAAGATGTTGTAAGAGATATGGGTCAATTACCTAATATTTTTCTTAAATATATCAATAAATGCATGAAATTATTTCCTCTAAATATTCTATCACTTAAATAAATGTTTAATTAATAATACATCACCCTTTGTTTTCCATTTTGGATCAGTGTTCCCAGACACATTAGTTCATATTTCTCTGTCACTAACCATTAAGAAAGATCCTGCAAGGATCAACTTTAAATCAATGGTGACAATGGAATGCTTACAGAAATAGATGAACAGGTTTACACTTACTTTAGTTTATGCACTATACATATTTTTTAAAGCATCCTTACCTCTAAATGTTCCATGAAGGTATGCAATGTGATATCACTTGGGGAGTTCCTTCGTAGATTTAATTTTCGCAAAACTCTGTGTAATGTTCTAAGGCTGGTTGAAAGAAAGTCAAATGAAAAGCTTTTTTAATTACTTTTTAAATCTTATTTAGCCATAAACGTATGGCTATGTTATCGAAACAACTATATTTTTTTAGATTTACGCTAACAATAATTTCGATGAGAACCTGTCGAGACATTTTGGCACAAAACGTTTAGGATACATTTATGCAAACAAACAGCATTTGACAACCACTATTGTGCCGAGATCTGCAACCTGATAATACATGACTATTTCAATAGTCAATACAGTCATAAATACCTGCAATTTATGTTATGTTGAAGTATCAGAATAGAGCATATTTCATCGTAGGTGTAGCCGGCCTCAAAGTAATGCTGAATAAGTTCATCTCGTGCACTAGATATTAAGTGAAAATATAATTTAAAAAAGTACACAGGGCCAACACAAGGTTTGATTGTCTTCAATAACACATGTCCTACGCTTGATGTCTGGTTAAATACATGTCCGTCCCATGTGCCTATTATGTTATGAGTGAGAGCCACTTATCATATAAATTATTAATCGTAATATGGCACTTTGGCAGTTAATTGTAAGCGTGCATTGACCAAAAGGATATTGTTCCTATGCTGAGATACATGCTGCAATAGAGTATACATTTCGGTGTGACGACAAACATGAAGATGCGAGGCAAAGGAAGAGAAAATTGCCTGCGGCGTACACAACTTGGTATAAATAACACGAAGTGCATAATGAATAATCCAATCCACCGTGACGAAAACGAAGGTCAAAGATCAATCACATTGAGGGCGACGGGCGACGGGCGACGGGCGACGGGCGACGGGCGACGTTTAGAAGGGCGACGGGCGCCGTTTAGAAGGGCGACGCGCGACGTTTAGAAGGGCGACGGGCGACGCGCGACGGGCGACGGTCGACGGTCGACGGTCGACGCGCGACGGGCGACGCGCGACGGGCGACGGGCGACGGGCGACGCGCGACGTTTAGAAGGGCGACGGGCGACGGGCGACGGGCGACGCGCGACGTTTAGAAGGGCGACGGGCGACGTTTAGAATGGCAGATATGGAATTCCATAATATCGACGCTGTTTGCGTGTGTGGTGCCATGGCCCAGACGTCATTTTTTAGGCTGTAAAAATGGATCGCCAACAGTACACAGTCATAAAAAGAGTAAGTATCTTGAAATTACTTTTTAAGAGGATTTCCTGTATTTATCTTCGTGTTTTTATACAAGAAAAACCATTTTTTAAGCTGTCCATTCGTCGTTGCATTGTGCCTCTTTAACTAACATGACTAACGTTAGTTAGGCCTACGTGAACATACTTTGGACAGTAAACAACTAACAAAATATGAACAGATGTCATCAAAATGTATTTAGAATATAAATAAGGATAGGAAAATTCAGTTGTTAAGGTTATGGCAATTATTCAGTAGAAATGTTATGCCATATATTTTGTAATTTTTGTTTTCTCCAAAAAACTTCAGTTTGTGCACAAATTAAATAAGTAGCCTAGCGATTGTTTACTGCACTTGTCCTCAATTGTGTACCCTTCTCAGATACAAATAAACTTACATAGACAATTATTTCACAGGAAAAATGCACAATATTCATGACACAATACATGTACTTGTAGGTCCTGCTCCCCGAGGCCTCTCTCAGACATCACTCACATCACAATCACATGAAACTATAATTATGAGTATATGAGACTCGGCAATTTCCTAAAATACCTTTCTCTTTTGATGAGAGTTTCGTGCGAGAAAATTTCGTTAATTTATTACACATTGTCAAGAATAATTGTGTGCAATTTTGAAAACAAACCAATGCCCTTTTCAATTTCAATGGTCCAGCTACTCCAAAAGTATACATTATTTTCCCCATTCACATAAATTAGAACTTATCTGAATTTTCAAATAATTTATTCTTGGTCCATGTACTTATAAAACCTTCCTATTATTTTTTACAGCATGTAAACTGTGACATATTATTTTCACATAAATTAGAACTTCTCTGAAATTTCTCTGCAATGATAGACCAAAGAATTTAAAAAAAAAAAGAATTAAAAAACAAAAACAAATGTGTTGGTTCATCACCAGTGGCAGTACATGCCATCACCAAGAACTTGGGGAGGGGGAGATATTTTATTCCAAAATTACCGATTCCAATGACAACCCCTGAATGTCACCCATTCTGAACTGTCACTAAATCGTACATACAGAGCGTACATTTATTATAAATGCAGATTCATTCTGTTTTCTTGTCAACAAAGGATCATGGTTGGGTTCATTTACACTGAAGTCATCTCGCTTGTTACATGTGTAAGACCATGTACACTCATTTCTAGATTGGTTACAAGTATAGGTTATAAACAGGTCAACAAAGTGGTTTCAATTGATTGTGGGGGAGGGAAGTGTGTAACCACAAAAGTCAAGTCATGAAACCCAACAGACAGTTAAAATAAATATGTATTTCATTGCTTTATTAGCAATTTACAAGCACCCGTACAACTCTTTGATTATTTCAATGTCTAACAATTTATGTAAAAAATGGCATCTGATCTTTAGGTTGTAATTCTGTAGTATGGATGCAGCTACAGACAGTTTGCCAATCATTTGTACAACCTTGAAAATGTAAAAATCAATATAGAATTTGATTTCAAATTGTATACATTATTTTTTAATTATTTGCAGTATAGGTGAAAACAAAGACAGTTTATAAGCATGTCACAATAAGGAGATGCTTGATTACAGTGTCACTATGATTGTCAATTTATCATTATATTTTTGTTATAAACTTAACCTGAAAGTGAAGTATATGATAAATAAAGATTAAAATTATTGTTGTACAAGACTTAATACCAAGAGATAAATACCAATGTTGGCTTCATTTAAATCTAAAATTGAAAGGTTTGTCCATAAACAAAGTGAAAAGGGCAACCAATTATCAGATTTGATCCAGTGGATATAATTACATTTAATTTTGTTTGAATTGGGAATTATTTACTTTTTGACAAAAACTCTTCTGCGGAGGGCAGTGGAAGATGGAAAGCACGGATGCAAGCTTTCTTCCAATTTTATCATGTAGTAGTTATAAGCTTGTTTTCTAATGAAAGGCTAATTAGCTGAAGGAAAGGAAAGGGGAAATATTTATATGGTCTTCCATGCTTCATTGTCTTCAGTAACCCCCAACTCCCCCAAACAATTTAACCCACACTTCCTGCTCTTTGAATTTGCAGCCAAGTTTAATCCAGTTACTATACATGTAGTCCCGTTCTATCCTAAATCAACTTTGTGACTTTATGCCCATAATAACGCTGAATAGGTTGATCTGGCTACCTACAACCCTGGCAAACTATTTTCATATGAGTGATTTTTAATGTTGATTTATCATCTAACATGGTTTTTGAAAAGCATGTGTTGGGCTAGTGTCAATATTTAAAATAAAAAACATTGTGTTCCAAGTCACACTTGTTAATTTGTAATTTACTGCTTAAATCTCACAACATTTCCAAGTTCAATAGCCAATATCTCAAGAACTAAATGACCTATTAGAAAACAAAAAACACAATTGAATTCCTTACATTAATAACTTGTAATTCTTGTGAAATGAGTTACCATAAATGCTTTGCCAATGGTCCAATTAGTGGTACACGAAGTAACGATTTTTACAAATTTTAAAAGGTCATATCTCATAGCTTCAATTTAATGTATAAGTTGACAAATTTGTTATTTTTTCATAATCATGAGGAGGTCATATATGACCTTCAAACCACCTAATGTGACCTTTACTTCCTGTCCAAACAGGAAGTTCAAATTCAACACATTCTAACGCAAAATTGATATGTCTTTTGAATATGAAATTGATATTGTTATTATAAAAGATGATAAACCCTTGCACAATATGATATTGACATCATCGATGATAATTTGATTGAACCGGAAGTTGACTCGAACACCGTGTGTTTGTTCTAACAAACACTTAAGCTCTAGTTTGATTTGTTTTTTATGTCATTCCCAGTGACGTCCTAGTCTCGTTTAATATTATAATTAATAAAATTTGTGTACATTATTTGTAAAAGGATCCATGCGTTAATACAATTACCCATGCATGTACAGAAACCAACCTGTACAATGTTCTATTCAGTTATAGTTTCTGACCCAAACACAGAGTTATACATAATTTGGATTACCGTGAATTTTAAGCATGTTATATTCGTTTACTCTTAAAAGGATAATTTAGAGATTGTTAATGTGTAGGTTATTTTGATAAATATTGCTCTCATCAGGGGTTTATTTAATACATCATACATTTAATACAATGTAAATTTGTGATATAATATTGTACACAATTAAGACACCCAATATGTGTGTTATATAATACACAAATAGATCATTGTTAATTTGTGTTCATAAATTGTGAATAAATAATCGGCTACTCTACTCAGTGTTTGTGGCGTAAAATAAAAGCTCAACATTGGTTGGTTTAACCGAAATATTGTTTTCTTTCAAGCACGTAAACATCGCTCTGGCATCGATCAATATGTTTACTTCATCGATTCTTGTGTGATTTACAGCCTAATAATATTTGAATTGCATTGTATTATGGACGTATGTTCTGTATGACCGTTCTGATGGGGAAAACTGTCCTGCAGATCCAAACATTGTACCCGGCATCTCGTCTCCTAGGCTTCGAGTAATATCGGTTGTCCTCAATCCCACTGCTTTCTCGCTGTGGAACCAAATGATTTCATTATTTAAAAAAAAATTATTAAAAAGAAAATTAAAAAATTAAAACAACAAATTATTTAAACTGGTGTTACATTTTATTTTGTAGTCACCAATCGGCATGAAGTGAAACATTAGTCGAGTTTGTAAAGTGATTTTTAGACTGTCCTAAATAGTAAATGTTTATATAAATAGTAAATATTTAGTTTAACAAATTCATCTTTGAAATTTAAGTTAGTACACAAAGTGAAATTTTGTTTACAAAAATGGTCAATCAAAAGACAGAAACATTTTATATGCCAAAAAGTATAAATAATAACTAAAAACCCAGTAAAAACAAGGGTAGAATAACATGAGAAGCTAAGATAGTAAAAACAAACAGGTGATAGTTTGCTCTTTCATTCGTTAATCAATCATTAGGTTTTAGTCTCAATTCTCCGTATTTACATGTTCCTTGTATTCTAATAAAATACATAATTTCCCTCTACCTCTTTATGACAGTTTAGATGTCTTACCAGTGTTGAGGTACCGGTACTTTAAGGGAAGGCACAGCATTGGCTTCCCCCTTTTTGGGAAGTGTGCCCTTTTTTGCCGTGTGCCTTCTTTTTTTGAGACGTTGACGTACACACAACCAGTAGCTAGCACGATTAGAGTCAAAGAGCCAACAAACCGGTGCCCGCTTGAATTACATGGCGTCATATAGCCGTATAAATTGCCCCTAATGTCCCTGTGCGAATATGCTTAACAGAACTAAGCGCAGCAGCGCTTTACTTTAATACAACTTCAAAACTTTCCAAGTTTATTTGTGATGACTTTAATTGCTGCAGCCACCAGAATGTCAGTTGCTCCACCTACCATGATGCCTGCCTTCGCTATGGGAACAAGGCATATCAAGCAAGTTTATTGTGAGGTTTGAGCAGCTCTAACCATAACATGAACCAGCTTATTCCAGTTTACCAGCCCCGAATGTGAGTAGAATCTGTGAGAAAATTCCGTGTGAAGTTCTGGTAAAGTCAAGCTATCGAGGCTTTAAACGGATGCTTCATTGGATTGGATTGAAACTTTTTTACAGATTCTGCAGCGAACTATTGGATCGACGAAACAGTTTATATTCAATTCAATTCAATCTTACATTTATTTCCACACAAACATAGTCAAATGCATGTGTAATACAATATTTAAAAATAACAATTGCGTATGGAGGCACAGCCATGATAAGCCAAGGATGGTATTGAAAAACTGTCAGTATTTCCATTTGTATATAGATATATAGGTAGTATCAAACTTTTCGTTATCTGATATTAGCAAATCGATCGCGCATCGATCGCGCATTAACCAACGATCGCAACTGAAGTTTCTTCACGTGTACCCAAAGGCATGTGTTACTAGTCTGTTACGCGACAAACGCGTCCACCTTCTCTTAATTGCATCGCAGCTGCCTCTGCTCCTGTAAGTTTTCTGTTTTTATACGTTCCATGGGTTCGTTTCTTTTTTACATTGTTTTTTTTTGTAGTAACAGTTTTGTGTTCGTGGTGTCCATTCGTCTCTTCAGTTGACTTTTTTCTTTCTATTATTTGACGTTCATATCGCCAGTAGCCCTGAGAATCTTCTAGCTGTTTGAGCCACCATGTTTTTCTATGGGCTGTACGTACTACTGCTATACAATATTACATTCGCCGTGGACATTTTGAACAGCGTCGCTGGTACTCGGAGTACTACGCCCGACGCATCAATAAACGCTTTCATTTACCCGGGACCACTCCAAGATGGCGACCGCCAACTGCAACGGCACCCATACCAGTACTCAAGAACCACTCTTCTCAAATTAAAAATCATTAGTGAGTCAACGTCGAATGTTCCTAGCGAGGTGTGGAAGACTTTAAAATCTCTCAAACTAACTAAGTCAAAAATCAAACGAGGTAGCAGAGCGGGGAGACATATTCGAAGGAAAATTCAAGTTATTCAAAGGCAACAAAGAGACTCTGCTGTGATACAGTATGTTCAGCGAAAAGGTGTCGTGAAGTCTAATTTATCTTGTAGGCCTATCAACGTTACTTGTACATCCATGACATTTTAAATCGCGCCATTAGTGCAACATACAGATGAATTGGAGGTTATGCTAAACACTAATAACATAGCAGCAATTACTGAAACATTGTTTCCTGCTCATATTAACTCAAGCGTTTTTTCAATCCCCAATTTCGCTTTGATGAGTATAAAAACCGAGCACTGACAAGCGTGGAGGAGGAGTAGCCCTATACGTCAGAGATGGTATTCAAATTAGAACTTTGGTTGAATTACCAATCCCAGATGAACTTGAGGTTTTATGGATTTGGGCTCGACCCCAGCGATTACCACGTTCTGTCAGTAGTATTATCGTTTGTGTCGTCTACCACCCACCATCCTCGCCACATACTGGACTGTTTATTGAACATTTATTGTCATTATTGAATTTTTTGCAAACAAAGTTTCCTAATGCAGGTATAGATGTACTAGGTGACTT
This sequence comes from Zoroaster sp. YZ-2022, assembly GCA_029582265.1. NCBI lineage: Eukaryota > Metazoa > Echinodermata > Asteroidea > Forcipulatida > Zoroasteridae > Zoroaster > Zoroaster sp. YZ-2022. The sequence continues at coordinate 35,880,823 of CM055816.1, forward strand.
TAACAAGTGGACACTGATACTATTTGTCGTTTATCTGGCCTTCTTCAAGTAGTTAAACCCCCTACAAGAGGTCAAGCTATCCTTGACAAGATTTTAACAAATTTGAAGAAAAAAAACACTTCCATTAACCGCAGTCATCATCGCCTCTAGGTGTGAGCGACCATAATACTGCGTTGTGGCTACCCCTGAAACTTTGTAAAACCACGGAGGAAGGACTCCATGGTAAAACGTATAATACCAAGCATCAACTAGTTGTACGACCAATAAAAGATTCAGACCAACGAGCCTTTGGTCACTGAATCACAAACTACAGGGTGTATCATAAAAAAGTATACAGTCAGAAAAAGGTCTCAAAAATGAAAATTGTATTATATTCAGAAAATTTCTCTATACACATTGGTTGAAGATGGTCTCCTGCTTTTATTAGCATCATGATTATTGTCAGCATTTCACGCCAGAGTGAACACGGGCTACTTTCGTTAACCACCTTAAAATTGGCTTGCGCACAAAACTGCTAAGTTCAAAACTGGATCAGAGGCCATGAGAGGCAAGTGTGGCATGTGTGGCATGTTCTTTGTTAATTATCAATTCTTTGGAGAATTTTCTTAACCCTTAGCCTCCACGTGACCGCCATTTCGTTCCACACAGATTCGTGCCCCCCTCAGCATATCGGCAACGACAAGCCTAATCACTGCTCTGTCTTGCCTGAGAACATTGATCTCGGCTGTTATCCGTCTCTCAAGGTCATCCAGGTCCGCTGGTGGAGTAACATAAACATTGGACTTCAGATGTCCCCACAGGAAAAAGTCCAATGGCGTTAAGTCTGGTGATCTCGGCGGCCATTCCACGGGCCGGTTCAATGCAATCACAAGACAGAGCAGTGATTAGGCTTGCCGTTGCCGATATGCTGAGGAGGGCACGAATCTGTGTGGAACGAAATGGCGGTCACGTGGAGGACTAAGGGTTAAGAAAATTCTCCAAAGAATTGATAATTAACAAAGAACATGCCACACTTGCCTCTCATGGCCTCTGATCCAGTTTTGAACGCAAGCCAATTTTAAGGTGGTTAACGAAAGTAGCCCGTGTTCACTCTGGCGGGAAATGCTGACGATAATCATGATGCTAATAAAGGCAGGAGACCATCTTCAACCAATGTGTATAGAGAGATTTTCTGAATATAATACAATTGTCATTTTTGAGACCCTTTTCTGACTGTGTACTTTTTTGATACACCCTGTACAATTGGAACAATGTCAAAGATGCAACATTAACTCAAGAAAAAACATCCACTTTTTACGAAGTGCTGCACAAAACCATTAATTTTTTCCCCACAAAAGTAACTTTCTCTCACAGAGACGACAAACCGTGGATAACTCCTGAAATAAAATCATTCATCGTTAAGAGACAAAAGGCTTTAGCAGGTGGCAAATTCTCATTATGGCGTCTTCTCCGCAATAGAATTGTTCGACTGTTTTTTGGTTTTTTTTTGACGATTCCAGTGTTGGCAAATTGAACAAACTTAACCCACGACAGTGACATCAACAAATTAAGAAACTAACATGTCAAAACTGCAAAAAAAAAGTTTCACCTTACCCAGTTCATCACCAGAGGACATTGCGAACAACATAAACCGCCAATTCATATTCGTGGCACAGGACATTCCAAAACTTGATCACATCTGTACCTGCTTATATACCTACCTTCTGCATTTCTACCACCTACAGTGTCTCCACAAGACGTGTTCAAGAAACTCAAGAAATGAAACATTAATAAGAGCGGTGGCCCCGACAGTATTCCACATCGTGTCATCAAGGAATTTTCTGATGAACTGTGTTTCCGTCTCTTCCAAATAATTAATTGTTCCCTACAAGAAGGAGTTGTTCCTGATATTTGGAAATCTGCCTTTGTTATACTAGTCCAAAAGTCTAATCCACCTAAGATTGATAATTTACGCCCATTCTCACTCACAGTCATGTTTGTTTTCTAAAGCGTTAGACAATTTTGTTGTAAATTGGATTTTTGATGATATTAAGATCTGAATTGATACACAACAGTTTGGTTCCTTTAAGGGACTTTCTAGTACACATTGTTTAGTTAAAAATTGTTAGATGATATTTTGAAAGGAACTGATAAACCTCAACACTCGGCTGTCTTGGTAGCTACTGACTTTTCTAAAGCTTTTGACAGAGTTAGCCATAGTGGTAGAACAGTTTTCATATTTGGGAGTTCGTCCCTCAATCCCATGGGTTTGCAGTTTTATCTAACAGAAAACAAGCTGTCCAGTACAATGGGAGTTTTCCTAGTTGGGAAACTGCCGGGGTTCCACAAGGCACAAACTTAGGCCCCGTAGCTTTTTAAGCCATGATTAATGACTTTGTTTCTGGCACCCCTGAGATCTCAGTTTTCAAATACGTATATGACATGTCTTTTGTTCAAACATACCCGTAACAATGACCAAACGACCTCCATGAAACAGGAACTCGATTGTTTGAAAGAATGGTGAACCATAAGTAACATGAAACTGAACCCCAAAAATTGTCAAGTCATGATATCTTGCTTTTATAGACTACCACCTGTTATGCCTCGTTTTCAAATTGGTAATTCAATCATTAATCCAAACTAATTGCGTTAAACTTTGGGGCATCAACCTGCAAGAGAACCTTAAATGGGATACTCAAGTCGATTACATGTGCAAAGCTTTCAACAAAAAACTTTAGTTTTTACGCCAATTGAAACGTTGTAACATTCCAATTAATGATTTAAGAACAGTGTATTTACAGCATGTCAGACCAAATATGCATCATCTGCATGGTTTTGTGGTTTGTCTATAGCTCAGAGGGAGTGTTTGGAGAAAATGCAAAGAAAGGCATTTCGTATAATCCTATCTGGTGACCTTTGTCAATATCAGTCGTACACAAATATATGTGAGGTACTGAACATTCCAGTTCTCACTGAGAAACTCGAACAGCTTTCACTTAATTTTGGCAATCTACTTTTAAATTCAAACAAATATAGTAACTCCCCATCCTAGGAATGATAATTCGGACTCATTGTCTACAATTAGATGTAGAACTAATAGATATAAATGTAGCCCTATCCCATACCTGACAACCATTCTCAATAAGCAGAAGTGATTTGTCCCTTGGTCTCTCAGCTTGTTTCATGGAAAGTCATTTTGCCAGTTTATTCACATTTTTCACCTGTGATCTTTGTTATGGCCTGTGGTATTTGTTTATTTTTATTTTATTTTGGTAGACATGTTAATATGGTAAATGTAGTTCTGTGTGCAATCTGTGAGTTTGCTGTAGTTTTGATGTGAAACGAACATTTCAAATCCGAAGCTGACAAAATCAACTTTGCAGTTTTGACAAGAGAAATGGAAAAAGCATATGCTGTTGCAAAACAGCAAGCTTCAGCACATGTGAAAAAACCGAAACAAACAAAATGTGATGGACTATCTCAATTCTTCAAATCTCATTTCAACCCGGATCATTCAAATATTCCAACCCCGATCACTCTTCAAAAACCCCACCCATACCGTGAACCAACCAATGTTGATGAATCTACACCAAAACGGGAAGAAATTATCGAAGCAATTTCTAAATTGCGAAATCAAAAATCAAGTATCGACATACCTGGTGAACTTGTGAAACTAGCGATATCTAGTGAACAGTTTGTCGAAACTATCCACAATTTTTATTCTGAAATCTGGGAAAAGGTGAAGTACCGGATCTCGTTCGGAAAGGGAAATTTCAGCACTCTTCAAGAACAAAGGATCAATGAAAGACCCTCAAAATACCGTGGAATCACGCTGTCAACAATTTTGTCCAAAATTTAGTGAATATTTTACTGGTAAGGCTGAACAAAAACCTACGACGGGGTGCTTTATGAAGGTCAGATGGCTTCCGACCCAATCGCGGCTGCAACGACGGCATTTATTGCCTGAAACGCCTACACCAGTGGGCTCGCAAAAATCAAATTGAGATATATGTGGGTATGGTCGACTTATCAGCAGCATTCGATCACATCTCACGTCCGTTTTTGATGACCATCTAAGGATGGTTTTCGGAGAAAATTCCACAATAATTAAATTACTCGAAAATATGTATTCCAAAACTGTGTGCAATCTGAAAGGCGATAAAACATCATTTCAAACAACCTCAGGAGTCAGACAAAGGTGGTACCAGAGTCGCCGAATTGCTACAATCTGTATGCTGACCATGTGATGGAAGTTTTCTGTCAACGTTGTGAAGAAGCAGGCATCAGATTTGTTAAGATACCTTTCAAAATTCCGGGTGAATGTTCAGATACAGGCAAAATTGCCGCCGGTCTCGCCATTTTGAAATGGTTAGGTTACGCTGATGACCTTGGATTACCAACTCTATCAAAACAGAATTGAATACCATGTTTAATATTCTCAATGAAGTTTTCAAAAATTACTGCCTGAAAATGAACTCTGATAAAACTGAAACTTTGATATTAAATTGGAAATTGGGGAAAGGAGACCCTGATGAATACCCCAAATCAATTGTGACAATAGGAGAGGAAAAAATCAAAAATTCCAAAAGTTTTAAATATCTGGGAGCAAACTGAATTCGATAATTCCAGCACCGGAACTATGGAATTGAGAATCGAATTGCAGCAGCAACTTGCAAGTTTTTCGAGTTGAAAAACTTTTTCGAAATTATGGAATAGAACTCCAAACTCGGTGCAAATTTTGGAAGCTTTAGTTCGGTCAAAGCTCACTTACGGGTGCCAAAGTTGGTGCCTTACCAAAATACAATCCCAAAGAATTGATTCGTTATATCGGTTTTCAACGACATATCGTTCGAGGAGGTACCAAAACTCAACGAAGTTCTCTCCACACAAATGTGAAAGGTGAGACAAAACTTTCAAAAATATAGACTGAAAAACGAAAAAAAAGTTGAAATCTGCAACCGAGGTCTTGTTTCAGAATTTGGGAA
>CM055816.1:35886286-35918680 GCA_029582265.1 Zoroaster sp. YZ-2022
GTAAAAATCATAAAATCTAATTTTAATATTTCCAAAATCATATCTCATGAACCACAAAGATATTTTCACAATCTTTGCATCATCTTACAGATCTTGAATTATGTTACATTTCGTACACAGACATGTTAATCAGACCTCTCTTTCCGGTCGAAAACGGATATGGTATATGCCTTCAGTGGACGAAATTACTATTGATATGACCTTTTAAAATGTGAAATTTGAATATGACTTCTGCGAATAAAGTGATAGTGACATCTTATATTCTCAAAATGTTTGATAACATCATCAAAGTTCAGAGCCCCAGTGGCATTTTTAAAGGGTTATTTTCCAATCTCAGAAATTGAACCAAAGCAAGTACTAACGTTATTTTTCATGATCATGAGGAAGTTTCATTGTGTCATATATGACCTTCAAATCACCTGTTCTGACCTTTACTTCCGGTCCAAACAGGAGTCCAAAGATCAACACATTCTAATGCAAAATTGATATATTTTTGAATATGAAATTGATATTATTATAATAATAGATGATACACCTTTGCAAAATATGATATTGACACCATCGTTGATAATTTTATTGAACCGGAAGTGGACTCGAACATCGTGTGTTTGTTCCAACAAACACTTAAGCTCTAGTTCTTCTTCTCCCCAATGACTGTCCGGTAACAAACACATACTTGCAAACTTCACATGAACTTGAAACTTGGCATGTACTTAGAACTTAACAAGTAGATGAAACACGAGTTGTGAGTGACCCCAATTTGACCTTACTTCCTGTCCAAACCGGAAGTCAAAGTTTAATATTTAATTTTTTTTATCTCAACAACCACAAGAGGTAAATTGAAATTTTTTGCACCATTGTATAGATTGTTAATTGTTGTTGTTGTATAACGATTTATTCAAAAAGAATACAAGGTCAACATGACCTACACACAATCTACGGACAACAGCAAGGCTGAATTCTGATGACAAGGGAGGACACCAAGAAGATTACTGGGGAGGAGCAGGAGGCGCGAGAACTTTCAAGTTTAAGGAGCTCAATGGCATCGAAACCCACAAAATCAGCTAAAACCCACTCACAATGCACAAGATGCTCGCGCCGGAGGGCGGCATCGAACCACCTGATCTACACTTGCAATCGTGAGCAGGTGAAAACATGCACGCTTACTGCACCAAAGTGGAAAGCATTGTGCGACCATCTCCCCAAACCTTCCTGCGAGGCCCAATCAGATCAGCTGCTGGAAGATGTATCAGAGCAGGAGGGCTAATGGAAGGGATAAGGGCGTTCTCACAGAAGTGAGCTCTTAATAGCAGCCAGCAACAAGCCAGCAGAGGCTTCCAAAAATATGGGAAGAAGAGGCAAATTTTGAAATACCCACCAGAATTTGAGCAGACGACATTGCACTGTTGTGAGAAATTCAAGTCCCTTCATTCAGATTACTGGCGAGCGAGGGGATACCGTAGGTGGCAGAGGCACTATGACTGAGAGGAACAGGCGCTCCAGAGATTCCAAGAACATGCGAGCAAGCGGCATATGAATGGCCATTCTTGCGCAAGCAGAAATTCCCTTCTTTTAGGTGATCAAGATGGCCACTGTGACCTCCCCAGTCATCAGAACTACTCCTAGATATGAAGCTAGGTACAAACTCGATCTTATTTCCTTCATACAGCATCACATCACTTTTACATAAGCCCCCTCTTAAATTTGACGATCTTAGACTTGACTGTATTTACAGTTAGCAGATTTTAGTTTACAGTATAAAGAAAGCCTGTTGAGCGCAGCTCGTAATGAACACATCTTTGGTACATATCCCTTGGGTCGTCTGCGTGCAGCAAAGTGTTACAATTACCAACAGCCTCTATATGCGACGGCAGGTCAAATGTGAAGAGGATGTATATAGTAAAGGCGAGGCATTCACCCTGGGCAGGCCTAAAGTCTGAGACACTTTTCACTCAATGCCCCGTTAGACAAATTTCAATGTAATTGACAGAGATAACTGCCCAGATAGCTCTCAGCATTTTTATGATAAGCCCATGACAGATAGCTTCCGCAGAAGAGTGACCGGTCGATGCTATCAAAAGCCTTCCTAAAATCAATAAGGCAACATATAAGGCGTTTTTGGAAGATAGAGCATCATGAATACAGGAATTAAGCTCTTCGATAGCACTTCCGGTCGACCTACCACTGCAGAAGCCATGCTGCTGGGGGGCAATAAATTTAGAACCCTCAGCCCAAGATAAAATCCTCCTATACAAAATAAAAATTAACACTTGAGGGCACATGATAGAAGGGCAACTCCTCTATAGAGTCAGGACTGACAGAGGACCTTTACCCTTATAAATTGGTAACAGATAACTACACAACCAGGGAGGGACAACACCCCTTTGAGAAACAGTAATCGACTATATATTGTAAGGTAGAACAAAAATGTCCTCCACGGTCTTAGAACATCAAATGTTAGGCCATCAGGGCAGCCGCCTTCCAACCTTACCATGCCTAATAGCAGCTAATATTTCAAAGTAGAAATGTCATTATCAAGAGTAGTCAACAGCGTCGTCAAAGTACATCCAGAATTCAGGAGGATATTAGACTGTAATAACCTCGAAAAATGATCAAACCAAACATCAGGGGCACCTGCAGCTACTGCCCCAGTGTTTCTGTTCCACAGACCCCAAGTCAGCTACACTGGCCTCAGCCTTTGCGACCTGATCCTTAATTACCTTGTCATCAAATGCTGATTTCTTTTGACGTTTTAAACGTTGGAAGTTACACGTACAAGATCTGCATGATGCCTAGCCGAGTTATGGGCAGGATCACGCCGATAAATACGATAAGATTTTCCGAACCTCGCGTTTAATTCAAAGCATTGCGAGTCAAACCAAGGTTTAGACTTTCTCGCACGCTTCACAGTTTGGGAGATCTTAACACCCTCGTACACATAATTCACGGCCGCTGTAACGTTAACAGTTGGGTCCACTCACTCCCTAAGATATCGCATACAGTATCTGGAGATAAAGAATCAATTAAAATTGATCGATCCACTTTACGAATAAGCTCTCACTCGTTTATTGAACTGTCCAATTGAATTCACAACATGCTGGTGTTTGGCCTCGAGCGACGGCTTAACGGATACATGAAAATCGGGTTCGAATATTGATTCCACAAATACCAAGTCAGTACCGACGTACCATTGTGGGCGATGTATGTTTGACACACAAGGGTCACTGATGCACACTAAATCCGATGTCACTAAGAGATCGCTGCAACTCCTGACCTCGATTCCATTGTCAAACCTACAATTAAAGTCACCACCAATTAAAGTGGGAATATCCGTTGGTCTCAATAGTGTTCATGCGTTTTGCACGTATGTACGACTGTCATTAAGGTCTTGGCCAATGAAAAGCTCTGCTTTGCTGACTCCTTAGCTCCAACCCCTCCGACCGTCGATGTCTATAGAATTTCACAATGAGTCCGGTAGCCGATTGTTCAATTTCATTTCACTCGTGGTTGCAACAATGGAGATATTACAACACTGCCTAAGTACTTCAATGGTTGTCTGATCTGACACTAAGAACTGTATGTATCAGTGACGGATCCGAGGGGCGTTTTTGAAACAGTTCCATAAGGTACAAATCTTGTGGTTTCCGTCCTTCAAGCCTCCCACATTACTAAGAACCATGAAAGATAAGATAAAATGTACATCTTGGCACTTACAATTTAAACATTTTGTTAATAATATTCATGCATACCCGTACAGAAGGGGGTGAAAGTTTGAAATATAGCCTATATTGAAACTGGTGGGATTTTAAGTGGCAGCTTTTTCAATATTTTCTTTTCGATTTTCGTTTTGAAAAAAGGAATCTGAACTTCGACTATTGTAGAATTTGGGGTGCGTACGCATGCTCAGTACCCCTGCAGGTGAGCCTAAGTTTATTTAAATATATAATAGCACGATTACTTGTTGTCTATTCCAGGCCTACGTCTTATTCTTATTCTATTCTCTTCTTCCAGTCGGCCAGTCCTCATAGTCATAATGAATTTGGTATGATGTATATTTTTATCTGCTATTATTAGACGCAGTTTTGTCTAATTGCTATCAGTGTAATTATTATTACGATACCATCCCAGAAAGGATCAATTATTTTGTTTGTAATTATTTATAAATTCCGTTTACGTGTATCTATGTATATGTGGAACCTTGAATTTTTCTGAAAATAAAAAATAAATTATAATTAAACAGCCTGTAATAAAAAGTCAGATAACAATCAAAAGCATTTTCGTGGTAGCCTATACCTGCCAATATCCCGATTAATTATTTCTCGTACTCTTCTCCTTAACTTGATCGCGTTTCTTCTGAGATAATGCTGAACGATGTCTTCTTCTGGGTTGGAGTTTTGAATAAAGTAATCCACAGCCAGACCCCATTAGTTTCCATGGGCTCTGTATCCCTGACGTCGCTCTGATCATTATTCACAGGTAATCGGACTTGTTTGTGGGCCATGATGAAATGTGTTGGTCTCACAGACGTAGACGTGAACAGGTGTGACACTTCCGCTAATCTAGGATCAGGAGTATTTTTTAAATGATACGTCGTCTATACAAATGTAATATAAAAGACGTACCTAAAGGATCAGGAGTCTTTTCAAATGGTGAAGTCGTCTATACAAAGCTAATATAAAGACGTACCTAAAGGATCAGAGTCTTTTCAAATGGTACGTCGTCTATACAAATGTAAAGTAAAGGACTCACAACCTTTAGGTACGTCTTTCAGTTTACATAATCATTATGTAGATGAGTCAATGCAAATTGCTCTCATCTAGGTTAGTGGACAGTGTCACACCTGTCTACGTCTACAGAGACCAACACATTTCGCCATGGCCCACAGACAAGTCCGATTACCTGTAAATAATGAAGAGCGACGTCTGATATTGAGGATACAGAGCCCATGAAACCAATGGGGCCTGGTTGTGAATTACGTTATCAAAACTCCAACCCAGAAGAAGACATTGTGCAGCATTACCTTAGAAGAAACGAGGTCCAGTTAAGGAGAAGAGTACGGGAAATGATTAATCGGGATATTGGCAGGTATGAGGCTACCACGCAAATGTTTGTGATTTCTATCTGACTTTTTGTACAGCTGTTTAATTATAATTCATTTATTTTCAGGAAAAAATCAAGGTTCCACACAGATAGATACATAAACAGGAATATACCAATAATTACAAACAAATTGTTGATCCTTTCTGGCATAGCACAATAATAATAATTATAGGTAATAATAATAAGGAATAACATTGTGAGGACCGGTCTTCACTGCCTGATAATGACCGGCCGGGGCTGGCCGCTGTCAACGGACCGAGCCCCAGCCCCAAGCCAGTCATTCCACCACCCCCACCACCCCACCACCCCACGCCCGAGAAAGAATCAATTCAATTAATCCAATCCGATCCAACTCTCCCAAGAAAAAGAAAAAACAACAACAAGACAGGAAAACGTGTGTGGCAAGCAAAAAAAATATGACGCCACCATCACCAGAAAGAGTCCTAACCTCTGAGCCGCAGACAACTCAATGAAGTTGGCATTGTCTTCTTGACGACCTTCGTTGCAAATGAACGGAGTGAAAGAAATCGAACAATGGCAGACGGGACTCATTGTGAAATTCTATAGACGTCGACGGTCGGAGGGGGTTGGAGCTTGGGGCGAGTCAGCAAAGCAGAGCTTTCATTGGCCAAGACCTTAATGACAGTCGTACGTACGTGCAAAACGCATGAACACTAATAGCATGGCGTCAATAATCTCGGCTAAGATGGTATCCACAGGGGTGCCAGGGGGAAAATAGCACGACATCAAACAAATCGAAGCAGACTTTGCAAAAACCAAATTGTCATTGGCCTTGATTATTTTTGCTTTCCAGTTTTTGTCTGAATTTAGTCCGATTGATATGCCCCCATAGGGTCCCCCCTCACGCCCTGCTTGGCAGTCCGGTTAAACCAAATTCTATCATTTGATACCATGTCCATCACGAGCATAGTCTCAACAAACATTAGGACACTGTAGTCATCAAACGTATGAGCCGAGGCATGCACGGATAACCGCACGGGCAAACTGGGCACGTGCCCCGGGCCCAGGCGCCAATAGGGGCCCTTGGTTTTCAAAAAAAAAGAAAAAAAAGCATAGTACTAGTAGTATTATGCGCGTGTATGGGCCCGTGGTGAATTTGTGCCCAGGGCCTGTGCTCATGATGATCCGTCCATGAGCCGAGGCATTCAGCCTGTTTTTCATACCTTCAATGTTCCAGAAAAGTATCTTACACGAGTCCCGATTTTCTGGGCCAGAGTGTACCGTGGGAGACGGTGAAAATTCGCTGGCATCTGAGGCGTTCGGTAGAATGGCAAATAGGGCCCTGTTTTCAAGGGTTCTAAAACATTCACAGTTCCGTTTATGCTTATATAACCACACCTTTGTCTTGTATGGGCGTTTACACCCGTGGCAGAGCAACAGCAGAGACTTTACGGGGCGCCGTTTGCGATTGTCGAAACATATTTACACAAAGGTGACCCCAATTTGACCTTACTTCCTGTCCAAACCAGATTTTAATATTTAAAAAAATCATATCTGAACAACCACAAGAGGTAAATTGACATTTGTTGCACCATTGTACAGATTGTTAATTGTCAAAAGTATTTACAAAAACATGACCCCCAATTTGACCTTTACTTCCTGTCCAAACCGGAAGTCAAAGTTTAATATTAAAATAATTTCTAAATTCAGTATATTATTGTATTCAAATAAACTTCTCGCGAGAACTTCAACAGACGTTAACATTTGATTTTCTACAACACTTCAAATTGATGACGTCATCATTTTAACTTCAACCGAACACCTAGTTTTGTTCGGTTTTTTAATTTTTTTAATTTTATTTTTTAGGTGTTCGAGCGCGCAGCGCGAACACCTATTGTTTTTGTACTGTTTTTTTAAACTTCTTATTCTCAGTGGCGCTTGTCCGGTAACAAAGGCATCCTTGCTAAGCATATACAGCCTTCAAACTTAACACATAAACAGAACATATCAAGCAGACGAAACCGTTTTCTGTGACGTCATGATTACGTCATCAGGTGTCGAATTACGCTAAAAAGTAAAATATTTAAAACGTTTCATATACGTTGCATGAAAGAATCAAAGATCGTATAGCGCCGCAAGGCTATGTAAGGCTAGTCTGGGCCATGGGCACAACACGTACACGTAAACAGCGTCGATATCGATTGTACATGTAGATCCATTGTAACCCAAATATCGTGTAGTACACGTGTTTGGTTACAATGAGCTTCATGTACAATCGATATCGACGCTGTTTCGTACCATGTTGGCCCGAATCGACACAGGCTGTAAAATGGATCGCCAACAGTACACGGTCATAAAAAGAGTAAGTATCTTGAAGTTACTTTTTAAGAGGATTTCCTGTATTTATCTTCGTGTTTTATACAAGAAAAAACATTTTTAAGCTGTCCATTCGTCGTTGCATTGTGCCTGTTTAACTAACATGACTAACGTTAGTTGAGGCCTACGTGAACATACTTTGGACAGTAAACAACTAACAAAATATGAACAGATGTCACCAAAATGTATTTAGAATATAAATAAGGATAGGAAAATTCAGTTGTTCAGGTTATGGCAATTATTCAGTAGAAATTTTATGCCATATATTTTGTAATTTTGTTTTCTCAAAAATCTTCAGTTTGTGCACAAATTAAATAAGTAGCCTAGCGATTGTTTACTGCACTTTTCCATAATTTTGTACCCTTCTCAGATACAAATAAACTTACATGAACAATTATTTCACAGGAAAAATGCACAATATTCATGGCACAATACATGTACTTGTAGGTCCTGCTCCTCGAGGCCTCTCTCAGACATCACTCACATCACAATCACATGAAATTATATGAATATATGAGACTCTGCAATTTCCTTAAATACCTTTCTCTTTTGATGAGAGTTTCGTGCGAGCACATTTCTTTAATTTATTACACATTGTCAAGAATAATTGTGTGCAATTTTGAAAACAAACCAATGCCCTTTTCAATTTCAATGGTCCAGCTACTCTAAAATTATACACTATTTTCCCCATTCCCATAAATTAGAACTTCTCTGAATTTTCAAATACTTTATTCTTGGTCCATGTACTTATAAAACCATCCTATTATTTTTTACAGCATGTTCACTGTGACATATTATTTTCCTCATTCACATAAATTAGAACTTCTCAGAAATTTCAAATACTTTATTCCATGTACTTCCATAAAACTTAACTATTATTTTTTACAGCATGTTGACTCCGATGTATCATGGCTCAGACTGAGTTCCAGCCAACAGTACCCCAACACGGCGTTGACACCACATCCAAATGCAGTATCGTAACTGTTCAAGTCATCAACAATCTTGGTATGGTTTAACGTCTTATGTTAACAGATCGTTTGAGAAGGGGTCTTCATACCAATGATGAACATTTCATTAATTTTAATGGTTGTTTATTACAAAAAATTAAGGTTTAGTATAATTTGTTATTATTTTTTGCTATAGCAGTACTGGCATTTCAGTCCAAGAGAAGGGGTGTATCTGATAACCACCTTTCCAATCCATGTCAGTTAAACAACATTTATTTAAATCTAAGCCCTTACTCCTATTTTCAATCTTAAATCTTTTTTTTAGAAAGGACAGAAACATCTTGCAACTTCAGCTATGCAGAATTGATGCTGGGTGTGATTTTCGACATAATGAAGCACCAGTCGTCAGTCAATGGAATTGGTAATTTGGGCCCCTTATACTTTTATTGCTTGTTTGCCCCTCCCCTTCCCTAGTTCTTGGATTCTATAGTGCTGCAATGATAGACCAAAGAATTTTAGAAAACAAACAAATGTGTTGGTTCATCACCAGTGGCAGTACATGCCATCACCAAGAACTTGGGGAAGGGGGCAGACATTTAATTCTAAAATTACCGATTCCAATGACAACCCCTGAATGTCAACCATTCTGAACTGTCACTAAATCGTACATACAGAGCGTACATTTATTATAAATGCAGGTTGATTCTGTTTTCTTATCAACAAAGGATCATGGTTGGGTTCATTTACACTGAAGTCATTTCACTTGTTACATGTGTAAGACCATGTACACTCATTTAAGATTGGTTACAAGTACATGTAGGTTAAACAGGTCAACAAAGTGGTTTCAATTGATTGTGGGGGAGGGAAGTGTGTGGCCACAAAAGTCAAGTTATGAAACCCAACAGACAGTTAAAATAAATATGTATTTCATTGCTTTATTAGCAATTTACAAGCATCCATACAACTCTTTGATTATTTCAATGTCTAACAATTTATGTACAAAATGGCATCTGATCTTTACAGACATTTTGCCAATCATGTGTACAACCTTGAAAAGTTAAAAATCAATGTATAATTTGTTTTCAAATTTTATAAATAATTTTGTAATTATTTGCGGTATAGGTGAAAACAAAGACAGTTTATAAGCATGTCACAATAAGGAGATGCTTGATTACAGTGTCACTATCATTGTCAATTTATCATTATATTTTTGTTATAAACTTAACCTGAAAGTGAAGTATATTATAAATAAAGATTAAATTTATTTTTGTACAAGACTTAATACCAAGAGATAAATACCAATGTTGGCTTCATTTAAATCTAAAATTGAAAGGTTTTCCATAAACAAAGTGAAAATGGCAACCAATTATCAGATTTGATCCAGTGGTATAATATATTCTGTTTTCTTGTCAACAAAGGATCATGGTTGGGTTCATTTACACTGAAGTCATTTCACTTGTTACATGTGTAAGACCATGTACACTCATTTCTAGATTGGTTACAAGTACATGTAGGTTAAACAGGTCAACAAAGTGGTTTCAGTTGATTGTGGGGGAGGGAAGTGTGTAACCACAAAAGTCAAGTCATGAAACCCAACAGACAGTTAAAATAAATATGTATTTCATTGCTTTATTAGCAATTTACAAGCACCCATACAACTCTTTGATTATTTCAATGTCTAACAATTTATGTACAAAATGGCATCTGATCTTTACAGACATTTTGCCAATCATGTGTACAACCTTGAAAATGTAAAAATCAATGTATAATTTGTTTTCAAATTTTATAAATTATTTTTTAATTATTTGCAGTATAGGTGAAAACAAAGACAGTTTATAAGCATGTCACAATAAGGAGATGCTTGATTACAGTGTCACTATCATTGTCAATTTATCATTATATTTTTGTTATAAACTTAACCTGAAAGTGAAGTATATTATAAATAAGATTAAATTTATTTTGTACAAGACTTAATACCAAGAGATAAATACCAATGTTGGCTTCATTTAAATCTAAAATTGAAAGGTTTTCCATAAACAAAGTGAAAAGGGCAACCAATTATCAGATTTGATCCAGTGGATATATTTACATTTAATTTTGTTTGAATTGGGAATTAGTTACTTTTGACAAAAACTCTTCTGCGGGGGCAGTGGAAGATGGAAAGCACGGATGCAAGCTTTCTTCCAACTTTATCATGTAGTAGTTATAAGCTTGTTTTCTAATGAAAGGCTAATTAGCTGAAGGAAAGGAAGGGAAATATTTATATGGTCTTCCATGCTTCAGTGTCTTCAACTTAAACCCCTAACACTTTAACCCACACTTCCTGCTCTTTGAATTTGCAGCCAAGTTTAATCCAGTTACTATACATGTAGTCCCCTTCTATCCTAAATCAACTTTGTGACTTTATGACCATAATAACGTTGAATAGGTTGATCTGGCTACCTACAACCCTGGCAAACTATTTTCATATGAGTGATTTTTAATGTTGATTTATCATCTAGCATGGTTTTATCATCTAGCATGTGTTGGGCTAGTGTCAATATTTAAAATAAAAAACATTGTGTTCCAAGTCACACTTGTTAATTTCTAATTTACTGCTTGAATCTCACAACATTTCCAAGTTCAACAGCCAATATCTCAAGAACTAAATGACCTATTAGAAAACAAAAAACACAATTGAATTCCTTACATTAATAGCTTGTAATTCTTGTGAAATGAGTTACCATAAATGCTTGCCAATGGTCCAATGGTCCAAATTTTAAGGTCATATCTCATAGCTTCAATTTAATGTATAAGTTGACAAATTTGTTATTTTTTCATAATCATGAGGAGGTCATATATGACCTTCAAACCACCTAATGTGACCTTTACTTCCTGTCCAAACAGGAAGTTCAAATTCAACACATTCTAACGCAAAATTGATATGTCTTTTGAATATGAAATTGATATTGTTATTATAAAAGATGATAAACCCTTGCACAATATGATATTGACATCATCGATGATAATTTGATTGAACTGGAAGTTGACTCGAACACCGTGTGTTTGTTCTAACAAACACTTAAGCTCTAGTTTTACTTCTTCTTCTCCCCCGCGTTTGTCCGCAAAAAACACATACTTGCAAACTTCACATGAACTTGAAACTGGGCATGTACTTAGAACTTAACAAGTAGATGAAACACGAGTTGTGAGTGACCTCAATTTGACCTTACTTCCTGTCCAAACCGGAAGTCAAAGTTTAATATTTAAAAAAATCCTATCAACAACCACAAGAGGTAAATTAAAATTTGTTGCACCATTGTACTGATCGTTAATTGTCAAAAAATATTTACAAAAAGGTGACCCAATTTGACCTTTACTTCCTGTCCAAACCGGAAGTCAAAGTTTAATATTTAAAAAAAATCATATCTCAATAACCACAAGAGGTAAATTAAAATTTGTTGCACCATTGTACAGATCGTTAATTGTCGAAAAATATTTATAAAAAGGTGACCCCAATTTGACCTTTACTTCCTGTCCAAACCGGAAGTCAAATTTTAATATAAAAAAAAATCATATCTCAACAACCACAAGAGGTAAATTGAAATTTTTTGCACCATTGTATAGATTGTTAATTGTCAAAAAATATTTACACAAAGGTGACCTCAATTTGACCTTAATTCCTATCCAAACCGGAAGTCAAAATTAATATTTAAAAAAAACACATCTCAACAACCACAAGAGGTAAATTCACAATTTTTGTACCATTGTACAGATCGTTAATTGTCAAAAAATATTTACAAAAAGGTGACCCCAATTTGACCTTACTTCTTGTGCAAACCGGAAGTCAAGTTTAATATTTAAAAATCATATCTCAACAACCACAAGAGGTAAATGCACAGTTTATGCACTCTTGTACAGATTGATAATTGTCAAAAATGTTTACAAAACATGATTTAATTTGACCTTTACTTCCTGTCTAAACCGGAAGTCAAAGTTTAATATTAAAAAAATAATGATGCAAAGTTTCTTTAAAAAACATTCTGACGTCATCATCACTGCCCTGACAAAACTCGAACACCTATGTGTTTGTCATATCACAAACACTGCCGTCTAGTTTTTTTTAGGTGTTCGGGCATGTGCCCGAAACACCTATTGTTTTGTACTGTTTTTTTTTTTACTTATTCTCCTTCTCCCCGACGTTTGTCCGCAAAAAAACACATACTTGCAAACTTCACATGAACTTGAAACTTGGCATGTACTTAGAACTTAACAAGTAGATGAAACACGAGTTGTGAGTGACCCCAATTTGACCTTACTTCCTGTCCAAACCGGAAGTCAAAGTTTAATATTTAAAAAAAAAAATATCTCAACAACCACAAACCGGAAGTCAAAGTTTAATATTTAAAAAAATCATATCTCAACAACCACAAGAGGTAAATTCACAATGTTTGTACCATTGTACAGATCGTTAATTGTCGAAAAATATTTACAAAAAGGTGACCCCAATTTGACCTTACTTCCTGTCCAAACCGGAAGTCAAAGTTTAATATTAAAAAAATCATATCTCAACAACCACAAGAGGTAAATTCACAATTTTTGCACCATTGTACAGATCGTTAATTGTCGAAAAATATTTACACAAAGGTGACCCCAATTTGACCTTACTTCTTGTCCAAACCGGAAGTCAAAGTTTAATATTGAAAAAAATCTTATCTCAACAACCACAAGAGGTAAATTGACAATTTTTGTACCATTGTACAGATCGTTAATTGTCAAAAAATATTTACAAAAAGATGACCCCAATTTGACCTTACTTCCTATCCAAACCGGAAGTCAAAGTTTAATATTTAAAAAAATCATATCTCAACAACCACAAGAGGTAAATTCACAGTTTTTGCACTATTGTACAGATTGTTACCTGTCAAAAATATTTACAAAAACATAACCCCAATTTGACATTTACTTCCTGTCTAAACCGGAAGTCAAAGTTTAATATTAAAAAATAATAATGCAAAGTTTCTTTAAAAAACATTCTGACGTCATCATCACTGCCCTGACAAAACTCGAACATCTATGTGTTTGTCATATCACAAACACTGCCGTCTAGTTTTTAGGTGTTCGAGCGCGCAGCGCGAACACCTATTGTTTTTGTACTGTTTTTTTTTTAGGTGTTCGGGCATGTGCCCGAAACGCCTGTTTTGTTCGGTTTTGGGTGTTCGGGTATGCACCTGAAACACCTATATTTTTATTTTTTTATATATTTTTAGGTGTTCGGGTATGCACCTGAAACACCTATTGTTTTATTCGGTTTTGTTTGTTTTGTTTTTGTTTGTTTTCTTCTCCGGATAGACTGTCTACAAAAACACATACTTTCAAACTTCACATGAACTTGAAACTTGGCATATACTTAGAACTTAACACGTAGATGAAACAGAATTTGTGACGTCATGATTAGGTCATCAGATATCGAATTACGATAATTCAAAGTTTAATCATTAAAAAAAATCATATCAAGGGATCTGAAAAATCAATAAAATTACTGATTTAGTCGCGAAAAATATGTAGTTTATCATGAGTGTAAAATGTGTGACATTAGAGACGAGGATATGTTTGAGTTTGATATTTATTTGTACTGAAAACACGACATTTTGTAAAAAAGATACTTTTCGTGAAGATTGACGCGCAATCTGTTATTTCCACTACGTCCGCAATACTCAATCAGTGGGCGGGGCATATAAAACAGTCCGGCCGGCGGAACGGTAATACTGTATGTCGCCCTCAATCGGAAAATAAGAGTGTGAAATATGTGATATTACTGATGAACTCGTGCCAACTCGTACTCCAACCAACTCGTACTTCAACCAACTCGTACTCCGACAAACTCGTACTCCAACCAGCTCGTACTCCAACCAACTCGTACCCGTACGTGCACATGTACAATACAATCAATGGTGTTTGCGTGTGGTGCCCACACAAATTCTTTCTACGAAATTGAGGGAGTGTAAAAATGGATCGCCAACATAGTCATAAAGGGTAGGTATCTTGAATTTAATTGTTAAGAGGATTTCCTGTATTTATCTTCGTGTTTTTATACAAGAAAAGTAATTTTTTAAGCGTTGGGTTGGCTGGTAACGTTAATGTAGTTGCATTGTGCCTGTTTAACTTAACGTTAACGTTAGTTATGTGAACATACATTGTACTTTAGACAGTAAACAACTCGCCACTTTTCTAACAAAATATGAACAGATGTCACTAAAATGTATTTAGAATGTAAATAAGGATAGGAAAATTCAGTTGTTAAGGTTATGGCAATTTTTCAGTTGAAATTTTATGCCATATTTTGTAATTTATGTTTTCTCCAAAAATCTTCAGTTTGTGCACAAATTAACGTCAAGTAGTGATTGTTTACTGCAATTTCCCTTAATGTTTTACCCTTGTTAGATACAAATCAACTTACATAGACAATTATTTCACAGGAAAAATGCACAATATTCATGACACAATACATCATGTACTTGTATAAGTTGTTAATGTTAGTCCTGCTCCCTGGGGAGGCCTCTCTCAGACATCTCTCATCACACATCTCTCACATGGAACTATGAGACTCAGCAATTTCCTTAAATACCTTTCTCTTTTGATGTGAATTTCATGCAAGAACATTTCTTTAATTTATTACACATTGTCAAGAATAATTGTGTGCAATTTTGAAAACAACCAATGCCCTTTTCAACTTCAATGGTACAGCTACTCCAAAATTATACACTATTTTCCCCATTCATATAAATTAGAACTTCTCTGAATTTTCAAATACTTTATTCTTGGTCCATGTACTTGTAAAACCTTCCTACTATTTTGTAGAGCATGTTCACTGTGATGTATTATTTTCCTCATTCACATAAATTAGAACTTCTCTGAAATTTCAAATTTACTGGCATGCGTAAGGATTGACATCCGGTGGAGTACGCGTTGGTAAAAGTACAAGTTAATTTAGCTACACTATAGTGTCTGTAGTTCCTCATAATAATAGTAGTACTTATGTCCTGTGTGGTGATGGCTGCATTGCAGTTTACTTTATACTAGCACTTAATTTTCTCACTAAAGTAGACCAGAAACAAATATCAGCACCTTTATTGAGATAATGAAACGGTCACATCATGGAGGAAGGAAGACGTCACATGTAGTTCTATTCCATTGTAAAACCTAACTTAAAGGCATTGTTCTGAAGGGATCATTTTCTGAAGTTACATCAATCCATCATCCTGATAATAACATATAAGGGCATTCTAAGAATGACCCATTATTCTTCGTCCGTCTTTGAAAACATTTAATATTGTTTTTACATGATTCGTTTATATTTCAGATCAACGATATCCATTTGTGCTACTGCAACAAGGTGTGTTAGAGTCTGTGTAACTTTGTGATCCAATGGCCAGTATTTGAAGTTTATCCATTCATCAAAGGAGTTGACGTATTATTCAAATTATTTTATATGGACTTATCCTATCTGTGGCAGTCTTGACCCTCAAGGGAATTGTTTTTCAGGACCTCAAGACACATCTACGTCTTTCTAGGAATTTCTTTAACATGTTAGAACAAAAATAGTACTGAGGAATTCTTATTATTTTTTTGACTGCACCCAAACATCCTCACAAATGTAATTATTAAGCAATATCTGTTGGTGATCTAGTAAAATGTACATTGCCGACAGTGAATCACTGGCAGTTGGGCCATATAAACATAGTAAACATACCCCCCAATCTTCATTGCATGGGTGTGTCAGCCTTGGAATACCTTTTGCCAAATCACCCAATTAAAGTTCCTATTTATTTGTATGCTCGCATTGGGATAGTATTGACCATCAATCCCATAAACACAATTGGTTAAACAGACAGTATCGTCACGATCAGAGCAGACTTTCTACAAACGGGCCATGGAATTGGTGTCCTAGTTTAAGACGAACATTGTGACTACAAATTACTGGCTCATTTATGCAGCAGCAACGCGAATATGACCTTATCATGTGAGTATTATTTTCAGTCACTGAGTTAAACTAGAACTTGAACTCTGATTCCATGCCCTGTTGATCGTGAAGATATTGCCACCTTTAAACAATAACTTTAACATTACTATTTATGAAAATGTATTTTCAACAGTTAATGACACATAGATACATATACATGTAACAATCAGAAGATCATATTTCAGTATTGTTTGTTTCTTTTTATTTACAGTTATCCTTCAAATTACATTGTGCTGTCTCTTCCTATAAGTATTGTTATAAAAACTGAACCAAACATTTAAATATTATAACACTTGATCGAATTTGTCATTGTATTGTACAAGACCTGCACACACCTCACCTCAGGGCCAAAAATGTGTAATGATAAAGCTGTGATGATACAGTATTTAATTCCACCACAACCTATAATTAGCGTAACAGCTCTGTATTCGTCCAAAGGACAAACACCTAATGTCGTACAGATCATTAATTGTCAAAAAATATTTACAAAAAGGTGACCCCACTTTGACCTTGTACAAGTCAATGAATGGTGGCGCTGCACATGTGGCGACACAGCTCGCATTTTCTCTCTCGTATTTTCAACATTTTTACCTCTTTAGATATATATTTTTGATTATATATTTTACTAATATGGATACAGTCGTGTTTGCTATCGGAATATGTGTTTTATTAGTTATACCGTCGCTTGGGTTTTGTGAAAATGTGGATTTCTTGGATTTCTCGGCTAACATAAACCAGCCTATTCGTTATACGGCAGCTGAGTTACGTACTATGAAGCCTAAGCTCGGCCATCTTGCCAACGACATATTGAACTTGGATTTACCTAACGAAATGAAGAGACGAAAGCGGGGGAAAGCAGGGGGAGTAAGGAAACGACTCAAAACTCGTAAGTTCAAGCCATATCTACCATCAATTATAATGGGCAACGTACAATCACTAAAAAACAAAATGGACGAATTGCACGGTTGCGTACGGTATATACAAGAATTCAAACATATTAGCCTCATATCATTTACAGAAACTTGGCTCAACGAAACCGTGACTAATGATTGTGTGGACATTAATGGTTTTGTACGTGGAGATAGGGACCCGAGTTTGGCAGAGAAACAGAAGGGCGGAGGGCTATGCTTTTATGTGAATGAACAGTGGTGCCATCCAAATAATGTTACATTGAAACATTATTCATGCTCAACAAACGTGGAAATTCTAGCCGTTGGATTAAGACCTTTTACCTTCCCGAAATTTTCGCATGTAATCCATCTTACAGTATATGTGCCGAATCGCAATGTTGCTAAAGCTGCGGCTAATGAAATACGCGCAGTTATTCAAGACCTGGAGATTGCCCATCCTAATGCTTTCATTGTTATTGATGGCGACTTTAATCACTGTACACTGACGAAAAATAGTGTTAATTACTATCAACATGTACAGTGTCCCACTCGCGGAGGCAACCCTAGATCTATGCTACTCGAATGTAAAGGAGGCTTGCATCACCTCTTACTAAGCTGGGAAAATCCGATCACGATCTGATTATATTAGTACCAAAATACCGCCCTATTGTTCAGAGGCATGAACCTAAGCTGCTTACCGTGAAACAATGGAGCCGTGAAGCTATTGACGACCTAACTCTTTGGAACACACGGACTGGAATGTATTTCTTGAAGCTACACAAGGTATTGATGAACTCACTCAAACAATTGTTGACTATATAAACTTTTGTGTTGAATGTGCAGTGCCTACCAAACAAATTAAAATTTATCCGAATAATAAGCCCTGGATTACGAAGGAAGTTAAATCAATCATAAATAAGAAGAAGGGAATTTTCGGACATGGTAATAAGGATGATTTAAAATCAGTACAAAAAGAACTCGATGGAATTATAAAAAAGGAAAAGGAATTGTATAAACGCAAAATAGAGAGAAATTTTACTGAAAATAATATGAAACAAGTCTGGGCTGGCATGCGAATGATGAGTGGTTATACAAATGATAGTAGTAAATCATCTAAATTACCTGATACATCCGTTGAATATGCAAGTAAGCTGAATGTGTTTTATAATAGGTTTGATTGCCATGATTTTTCTAAAGACGCTGATGATCTACAGAATTTACTATTTAGTTCTGGGACGAATTCCCAACCATTTTTAGCTGTAACTGCAGATGAATTACGTAAGGAATTTGCCAAACTAAATTCATCAAAGGCAGCTGGCCCAGATGGAGTTACTACCTCGTGTACTGAAAAATTGTGCCAATCAACTTGCAATTTGCAATTATTTTAATCTCTCATTTAGTATCCAGACAATACCAACTATATGGAAACAGTCATGTATTATTCCAGTACCCAAAAACCTATTATTACATGTTTAAATGATTTAAGACCTGTAGCGTTGACGTCCGTAGCAATGAAAATATGTGCGCTTTGCTCTAAAGCTTTTAAAACCCATGGTCGATAAATATTTAGATCCAATGCAGGTTGCGTACAGGTCCAAGCGCAGTACTGAGGATGCTATTTTATACAGCCTTGAAAATTATATTCACATCTTGAACATACAAAACAGGGTCATTCTGCTAGGATTATGTTTTCGATTTCTCATCTGCTTTTAATACCATTCAACCTCATATTTTAGCCAATAAGTTATTAGAAATGAATGTTCGCCATGATTTTATCTTATGGATTTTTAATTATCTTACTAATAGGTCCCAATATGTTAACATCCGAACATCTAATAGCATATCCGAGATCATTATTTCGAACACTGGTGCACCTCAAGGCTGGGTTTAGCACCATTCTTATTCACTCTGTACACATCGGATGCAAGGTCAACTAACAAAAATTGCTCACTAGTCAAATTTGCAGATGACACTGCCTTGTTGGGTTTAATTACAAAAGATGATGATATTGCGTACTTAGAACAGATCAATTATTTTATAAACTATTGTGAGCAAAACTTTTTGGAACTTAATGTTAATAAGACAAAAGAAATGGTGATTGATTTTCGTAAGTCCCAAAGTGTATTAAATGAAGTTATTATTAAGGGAAGTACCGTTGAGAGGGTAGATAATTATAAATATCTCAGGGTTGTTATAGATAATCGGCTTGCCTGGCACGATCATATTGATATGTTAATGAAGAAATTAAATTCTAGGATGTATTGTCTGCGTGCGATGAATAGGTTTAACGTCAATAACAACATTCTTGCCATGTTTTATAACTCTGTTATTTGTGGGGTATGGCAAAATAATTTGGTGTCGTGGGGTGGTAATGTTGGAAAAGAAGATGAACACCGTATTGAAGCCATGATTAAACAGGCAAGTCGTGTGATCGAGGGAAAGTCGGCCAACCTTGGCCTCGTCCTACCAACGGCTTCTTGGGTTAAACTTGACAAGATTCTCCATGATGATGATCACCCTCTTCGTGTGCAACTGGACAGAGCGGTGATCCCTCGAAGTGGTAGGATGAGGCTGCCGTTGGCCAGTACAAATAGACACCCCTCTTCATTTATTCCACAATGTATGACATTCCATAATTCAAATTTTAAGCGTTGATTATGCTTGCCTGTTTGGTACCTTTCATTGGACCTGTTTCGACCTTATGTCACTGTGCAATATGTCTTTTATTTGTTTCCTTATATTTTGTCTATACTTCTATTTTTGTACTTTTGTATTTTTATATAATGTATTTTTATAAAGTGTACTTGTGCTTTATTGTCTATTTTTATTTATTTATGCGAGCATTCAATTACCCTATATGGGGTTTAATAAAGTTGATCTTATCTTATCTTATCTTATCTTTACGTCCTGTCCAAACCAGAAGTCAAAGTTTAATATTTAAAACAATCATATCTCAACAACCACAAGAGGTAAATTCAAAATTTTTGTACCATTGTACAGATCATTGATTGACAAAAAATATTTACTAAAAGATGACCCCAATTTGACCTTACTTCCTGTCCAAACCGGAAGTCAACGTTTAATATTTAAAAAAATTATATCTCAACAACCACAAGAGGTAAATTCACAATTTTTGTACCATTGTACAGATCATTGATTGGCAACAAATATTTACTAAAAGATGACCCCAATTTGACATTACTTCCTGTCCAAACCGGAAGACAAAGTTTAATATTTAAAAAAATCATATCTCAACAACCACAACAGGTAAATTCACAGTTTTTGCACCATTGTACAGATTGTTAATTGTCAAAAATATTTACAAAACATGACCCCGATTTGACCTTTACTTCCTGTCCAAACCGAAAGTCAAAGTTTAATATTAACAAAATCATCCACAAGAGGTAACTTCACAATCTTTGCACCAAGGTACAGATCGTTAATTGTCAACAAATATTGGAACAAAGTTGACCCCAATTTGACCTTTACTTCCTCCCGAACACCTAGTGTTTGTTCAAACAAACACTTAAGCTCTAGTTAGGTGTTCGGGTATGCACCCGAAACACCTATTGTTTTTGTTCGGTTTTTTATCTTTTTTTCTTCTCCTTCTCCCCATAGATTGTCTACAAAAAAACACATACTTGCAAACTTCACATGAACTTGAAACTTGGCATATATTTAGAACTTAACACGTAGATGGAACAAAATTTGTGACGTCATGATTAGGTCATAAGATATCGAATTACGATAAATCAAAGTTTAATATTTAAAAAAATCATATCTCAACAACCACAAGAGGTAAATTCACAATTTTTATACCATTGTACAGATCGTTAATTGTCCAAAAATATTTACAAAAAGGTGACCCCAATTTGACCTTACTTCCTGTCCAAACTGGAAGTCAAAATTTAATATTTAAAAAAATCATATCTCAACAACCACAAGAGGTAAATTAAATTTGTTGTACCATTGTACAGATCGTTAATTGTCAAAAAATATTTATAAAAAGGTGACCCCAATTTGACCTTACTTCCTGTCAAACCGGAAGTCAAAGTTTAATATTTAAAAAAATCATATCTCAACAACCACAAGAGGTAGAATTCACAGTTTTTGCACCATTGTACAGATTGTTAATTGTCAAAAATTTTACAAAGTTGACCCAATTTGACCTTACTTCCTGTCCAAACCGGAAGGTCAAAGTTTAATATTTTATAAAATCATATCTCAACAACCACAAGAGGTAAATTGACATTTTCTGCACCATTGTACATATCATTAATTGTCCAAAATATTTACACAAAGGTGACCCCAAATTGACCTTACTTCCTGTCCAAACCGGAAGTCAAAGTTTAATATTTTATAAAATCATATCTCAACAACCACAAGAGGTAAATTGACATTTTCTGCACTATTGTACAGATTGTTAACTGTCAAAAATATTTACAAAAACATGACCCCAATTTGACCTTTACTTCCTGTCCAACCGAGTCAAAGTTTAATATTAAAAATAATAATGCAAAGTTTCTTTAAAAACATTCTGACGTCATCATCACTGCCCTGACAAAACTCGAACACCTATGTGTTTTGTAATATCACAAACACTGCCGTTTAGTTTTTTAAATTTTTTTCTTCTCCTTTTCCGGATCGATTGTCTGCAAAAAATACATACTTGCAAACTTCACATGAACTTCAAACTTGGCATATACTTAGAACGTAACACGAAGATGAAACACGAGTTGTGACGTCATGATTAGGTCATCAGATATCGAATTTCGATAAATCATTCTTTAATATCTAAAACGTTTCAGTTACGTTGCAATCGTTAGAAATCAAAGATCTACACGGCTGTTTCAACGCTAAAAAAAATGCGCCCTCTGTTGGTGAATCTAAATCAGCTCTGGTCGTGCTCATTATGTATGCATGTTTAAGGAATTGAGCGTTTACGCTTCGGACTCGGCTATCGTGACCCCCGAAAAAATTGTGTTTCTGATCAATTCGTTTCGCATAATGTATTATGTGATTGACTAAAATCCTTTTTAGGTTCTTTTTTATGTCAGCATAATCTATTTATTCTGAAAAAGGTCACTTAATAGCTCTTTTCGAGGTCGTTGATCGATTAACTACCACATGTTTTCAACAGTTGGGTGCATGCAGACCTGCGGAGAAAACCTTCCACAAAAGCGAGTTTTCACTATTTTCTGAATTTTCCTATCACCAGTGGATGTTTCATCGTTGAAAACAGACATTATTATGCACCATAATTGGAGGTAAGTCTGGGCAATGACAAATTTACGATAATCTTTGATTTAAAAATAAGCATTTTAACCGTCTCAGATGTGTTGTAACGCGTTGGTTGATGCATACAGCATGCATAGGTTGATGACAGTGCAGTCAGTAATGTTTACGGTATGGGCGCCAGTGAATGGTACTTTAAACGTTGGGACTAATTTAGTGGGTACCGGTTTTATGTAAACAAAGTATGCTTACGTGGGTTTTCCGGAAAGAATGTCGTATCCGGCCGCCACTTTTAAGGCTTTTTAAAATTTATTTTGCAACCACTAACCAGTTAAAAAATCATTCTATCGATTTTTGGTGGTACGAAAGCGAAAACTATCTTTAAAAATCCACTTTTATGATGGTTTCGGACTTGATTCCCTTCTAAAAATCCTCCCTTCAGAAAATAGAAGGATCCTATTATAGTTGCCACTACGCATGTACAATGACTGTGTTGGTCACTAATTGTGGAGTTTACAAGATCAGACTGACATGACTGAGGAAGTCATCGTATACCAAAAATGCATGATTTTTCATGAAATAAATATCCTGGAATAATTTGAAGTATATGTCCATCATCCTCCGTATGTTCTCCACCTTACCAGGTAGGTAAGATTACATTATTGGTTATATTTAATGAAAAATAGTGGCGGCCAGATACGACATTCTACCCGTTTTTCCTCCATGACTCTTTTGAAATACTTAGTGGTAAATAGTCTGTAACGTTAGGAGAGTGACGCCTATAGGCATGAGTACAATTAGTTGAATTTAAAAAAAAATTATGCTAACGTTAGATGTGTTACCAATAGGATGTACTCAGTGTAATATCTAATGTTAGCTCTGTGAAATTAAATAATTGATTAATTTAAACAAACAAATAGTCTGAACAGTGAACAACAATGTTTAAGGGCTGAAAACATTGAAAAATATACAGCTGGACATGTCTACCAATGTCATGCATGTATAATACATGCAGGTACTTTTGTAAATTATGTATGTCACCAATATTCTCCGACAAGTCAGAGTTTATTAGCAAGGTACATTTTAAATAATTTTGGTTGACACTAATAATATTTAACAACAATCATGACATTTAGGGAGAAACTTGTACATGGCTTTGCATGGGTGAAGATAAGTAAGACTAATTGCAGTGACACCATGTGAAATACGCTGGTGAGTAGTAATTAGTTCTGAAAAGAACTAGAGGTTTACAACCTGACATTTCGATCAGTATGCTCTGATCGTCCTCAGGTTACTACTCAATAGAAAATTTCACATGGTGTCACGCGTATAGTCTTACTATCATGAAATTTAACGAATATCATTTATGATACATTTCAGAATTTGTGATCACATGAAATCATGAAATGGTTTTGAATACAACAAAATAAAACATGCTTATTTTGAGTTTAATTTTCTTTTCACAGCTGATCTTCCTAGATGGAACTCCCTCAATTCTGGTGTGGCGATGGTTTGATCACTGTATGGGAACGTTGCAAACAGTAGGATTAGCTGCAAAGGTAATAGTTATGTCATATTAGGAAACAGTCCGGCAATGGGTTAGAAATGAACAGACTTTACAGATATTTTTATTGTTTTAAGTAGCAAACTCTTTGTATGTGTAAAACTGTACCATGAAATTGCTGTAAAGGAAGTTACAACAATGGTAAATCTAAAACCTATAAATCAATCATCCTGAGAAATGATTTGGTTTTCATGTTAGAGAAAGAGAGAATCGTTGTCAAAACGGAAAAAACATGCAACAGTTTTTGTTTATATTTTTACAAGGATGTGTTAGTACCATATACCAATGTACATGTACATTCCCTTTATTTTATATTGCATTTTAGATATATGGACCCCAAAATGTAAGTAAATAGGCCCTGAACTATTTGACCAATGAAAGGTTTTCTAGAGATTTGATGTAACAATGAAAAACCACAAATAATACACGAGTAGTGCATCCCATGTGTATGTATACATACATGTACATATGTGTAAAACAATGTTTTTTCTTATTTTGACAGAACTTTATGCATGCCCTTATTCCTGAGTATTGTGGTGGTGTGATGGCACTGCATGATGCTTAACAACTTTTGCAGAGGATCTTTCATTCCGTGAACTTCACGTCCTGCCATGTTGAATTCAGTATGTACCAGCTTGCCACCTTATGGCACCTCAGTAGACCAATTTCTACTTCATGCATACATGTAAATGTAGCTTTGGGCCGATGTTGATTCCAGAGGAAACTTCAGTAAATTCAGTAAATCAGGAATTACAATGTCTGTGTCTAAACAGCATGGAGTCAGGAGTTGAACAATTGTAATATCTTGAGTGTAGGAAAAACTTGAACGATTTCTGTGTAAAAGAGGATGTGAATGATAAATCTGATGTCGCGTACATCTGCAAACATTTGAACTAAACCTGTCCTAAATCAGTGCACTATGACATTCAAGTTAATCATCATTGCCAAAGGCCTGATTTGCATCTAAGGGCTCTGCTCTCTTATTTTCGTCCTTTTTGGAGCTAAACACTGTTCATCAGTACATCATTGTTATGATTAAAAAATATTCTTGAAAATATTTTTCTGTGTACTCACCCTAGGCCCAATATCAGTGCTGCTTATTTTATAGTTATACCCATGAACTTGTTTTTGTGTGGGCTGGGTGAAACAACTTTTGTAGTATCAAAAACGTAAGCACTTAATGTGATTAAACTTGCCAGGTTAATTTATGATGTATTATTTGAAAATAAAGGGTTTTATGCACTGTTCAGTACCTGAAAGTTATGTTCGCATAAAGACTGCAGACTAGATTGAGGTAATCAAAGACAGATATGACATGTGAATATAAAGATTGTACCCATCTCTACCAAACATCTCAAAATTAACATGTGACAATGTTGCCAGAGAAAATATTACAGGGCTGTGATTCCTTTTTAAAAATTACTATTTTTGTGATAGTAAAAACAAAACAACTGAAAGTTAGGAAAAGAAAATTGAAATAAATGTAAGAAGATGTGAATCCAAAGTATTCCCATGACTTATTTATTGTTTGCCCCAGTGGCAGTACTGTACATGCCATCACCAAGAACTTGGGGGGAGGGGGCAGACATTTTATTTCAAAATTACCGATTCCAATGACAACCTCTGAATGTCACCCATTCTGAACTGTCACTAAATCGTACATACAGAGCGTACATTTATTATAAATGCAAGACCATGTACACTCATTTCTAGATTGGTTACAAGTAGGTTAAACAGGTCAACAAAGTGGTTTCAATTGATTGTGGGGGTGTGGGAGTGTGTAACCACAAAAGTCAAGTCATGAAACCCAACAGACAGTTAAAATAAATATGTATTTCATAAACACCCATACAACTCTTTGATTATTTCAATGTCTAACAATTTATGCTTACAAAATGGCATCCTGATCTTTAGGTTGTAATTCTGTAATATGGATGCAGCTACAGACATTTTGCCAATCATATGTACAACCTTGAAAATGTAAAAATCAATGTAAATTTGTTTTCAAATTTTATAAATTATTTTTAATTATTTGCAGTATAGGTGAAAATAAAGACAGTTTGTAAGCATGTCAATAAGGAGATGCTTGATTACCTTTACTTCCTCCAGACACCTAGTGTTTGTTCAAACAAACCACTTCAGCTCTATTTTGTTTTGTTTACTTCTTAGGTGTTCGGGCATGTGCCCGAAACACCTATTGTGTTTTGTACGTTTTTTATTTTTTATTTTATTTTTTTTACTTCTTCTACTTATCCCCGACGTCTGTCCGCAAAAAAACACATAATTGCAAACTTCACAAGAACTTGAAACTTGGCATGTACTTAGAACTTAACAAGTAGATGAAACACGAGGATGTGGGCCCCAATTTAACCTTACTTCCTGCCCAAACAGGAAGTCAAAGTTTAATATGTAAAAAAATCATATCTCAACAACCACAAGAGGTAAATTCACAATTTCTGTACCATTGTACAGATCGTTAATTGTCAAAAAATATTTACAAAAAGGTGACCCCAATTTGACCTCATTTCCTGTCCAAACCGGAAGTCAAAGTTTAATATTTAAGAAAAATCATATCTCAACAACCACAAGTGGTAAATTTACAATTTTTGTACCATTGTACAGACCGTTAATTGTCAAAAAATATTTACAAAAAGGTGACCCCAATTTGACCTTACTTCCTGTCAATACCGGAAGTCAAAGTTTAATATATAAAAAAATCATATCTCAACAACCACAAGAGGTAAATTCACAATTTTGTACCATTGTACAGATCGTTAATTGTCAAAAAATATTTACAAAAAGGTGACCCCAATTTGACCTTACTTCCTGTCCAAACCGGAAGTCAAAGTTTAATATTTATAAAATCATATCTCAACAACCACAAGAGGTAAATTTACATTTTTGGCACCATTGTATAGATTAATTGTCGAAAAATATTTACAAAAGGTGACTAATTTGAGCCTTACTTCCTGTCAAACCGGGAAGTCAAAGTTTAATATTTAAAACAAAATCTTCCACGAGAGGTAAATTCACAATCTTTGCACCATTGTACAGATCGTTGGTGTCACAAAATATTTAAACAAAGTTGACTATTTGACCTCAATTCCTCCCGAACACCTAGAGTTTGTGTCAAGACAAACTCTGAATCTCTAGTTGTTATTATTTTTTGCTATAGCAGTACTGGCATTTTCAGTCCAAAGAGAAGGGTGTACCTTTCCAATCCATGTCAGTTAAACAACATTTATTTAAATCTAAGCCCCTTACTCCTATTTTCAATCTTAAATCTTTTTTTTTTAGAAAGGGACATAAACATCTTGCAACTTCAGTTATGCAGAATTGATGCTGGGTGTGATTTTTGACATAATGAAGCACCAGTCGTCAGTCAATGGAATTAGTAATACGATTAAACAGCTGCTCACTAGTCCATTCATAAAAAACAGCCTTACGTAGTTCGGAGCGGATCACTATATTCCGATGTATTGTTGTTTGTTTTTTATTGTTTCTGGAAACCGCTGAATACCCTCCTTGGGGGTGGTGTTATTCTTTACTAGAAGTGTTCAATAGTATTAAATTTGTGACAATTGTTCTTGTACAATAAAAACACCACTGCAACAGTCCTTAGTATTGGCAAACATTCAGTTACAACCATTAATTTGTTTCCCAATTTTTGTTGCATACAATTGATATTATACATGTACATGTATTTCACAAAAGGCAGGACACTGAATTTTGTGGATCCCATGATATTTTTATAGCTGAGGGTATAGTTACAGTGGTGTCATATACTGTTTGTATCCCTATCCAGTTTACAT
The DNA here is from genome assembly GCA_029582265.1 of Zoroaster sp. YZ-2022. NCBI lineage: Eukaryota > Metazoa > Echinodermata > Asteroidea > Forcipulatida > Zoroasteridae > Zoroaster > Zoroaster sp. YZ-2022. The sequence goes on from CM055816.1 coordinate 35,914,174, forward strand.
GTGTGATTTTACTAACAAAACATACACATGTAATAATGTACTAGAAATCAATATGTGGACTACATGTAGTTGGTTTAAAATGTAAAATCATGATTTATTTCATTTGAAGTTGACATAATGACGAAAGTTCTTTTTGTATTTCATGTTTAACATACAAACACCATGCATCGATTAAAAAACAATAATTGGGCCCCAAAGTTCAGTGTGTACATTTACTAAGGACTCTAACACTAAAATATAACACCATTGAGATAATCTCTTATTTTTTTGGTAGTGGTTAAGAAGTAAACAAAACCTGTGAAAGTTTCAGCTCCTTTTTATTTAGTATCTAAATATTTTGCCTGGATTTTAAATAAATTAAATTAAATTGTATTGTTAGAAAATATGTCAGATAGAGTAAATTCTGAGAATGTTTTGTACCATTACCATCTTATAAGCAAAGTATGCATTTAGAATAATAATTCATTGAGTTCGTTTTGTTTTTGTTTATTACCAATCATACCCCTTTTTAATGGAGACGTAAATCATTGGTTTTGGGGACAGGTAAATTGTATTCCAATCCTGTAGTTTTCAAAGGGACATATCATAAATCTAACCAGTGGAAATTTCATCACAATAGGTGCTCGTTTTGAAAACTGTAGTGAATAATTGTTTCATGTTTTGTGATAGTTTTGTACATGTTTATGTGACAGTTTAGTCAAATTGCCTGTGCTCAACCAAATTTAATATTTTTACATGGATTAGTTGGCAACATATCATTTACAAAGTATTTTACATCTTTTAAGCTTTTAATATCATGTCTTATTTTTTGTTTATTATATGTTCTATGCACAAATACCATACATAGGTTGCATTGTTTTTACTTTTTGAAACAGTTTACAAGAAATTTTCTTGCTGTAATCAGCTGGAGGAGTAAACAACTTAAGATGGGCAAAGTATGGATCAGAGAAAAAATTACCTGGTTCAGCTCAGTCAAATTTACCAATCGAAACATGGCACTATGGAAAATTCATTTTGTATTTGCAACTCGAGTACAAAATTGTATAAATAAATGCACTCTCCAAGTATGTTATAAAGTAACTAGTCTATCATTGTGCACCCTCCTACTGTAGCTGAACTTTTGTAGCAAGTAGCTACAGTGGTCAAATCAATCAACTGACTGTTTTGACTGTTGAACTGTGGTCACTGCAAACAGGAGAATCGTTAACTGGTTCAAATGTCATTTCACCACCCTCAACAATAACGCTTTTACTAGTCAAAAATAGCCAACTCATTTTGGTTGTAGCAACACACACACAGTGTATGTACATGTGTATAATGTACAATGTACAGTAGTACATTACATGTACATAACATTAGCAGCAAGATTACCAGGCTGGCCTGCTGGCGATTTTTCCAGCGCGGTGAAGGCCATCATTTGCATTTTTCCTTTCTATTGGATGTGCTTGCAGAACTTTGTGTTCCAGTGCAGTTTTGTGCATGCTGCGCTGCTGACACTTATGTAGTGAGCGCGTCTAATGCCGCTGCCCTGCATGCATGGTGAATCTATAAAACAATACGGAATTAAATAGTAATAATACTATATCATCACTGGACTGTGGTGTGCACGTCTCACGGTAGATGACTGCCCTTATTTGAAGGTAAATTGCTTTGGTTCTAATGCAAAACTAAAAGCTGTATTATATAAATTATAAAAGTAACTTTGATTAATTTGAACACGAAGCTGCCTTAGCGATGGGGTGACATTAATGTTTGCAAGCCTACACATGTACACTAGACACTCATGCAGTGACTATACAGTCATGAGGCCTACTGTACTTTTATATTGAAAAATATCTGCCTGCAGTGCGCTTTTACAGCCAGTCCTACAGTAGTAGTAGTCGTATGGCAAGGTTGGTAATCAATAATGACATAGACTTTATAAGAAAGTTAACAAGTATATTTACCCATGGTGGTGGGTAAAAATAGACGTTATGATTATCTTTTGTTTCCACACTTACTAATAATCACACATTTTAACAGTTTGTTATTGGATTGGCAAAATCTTATTTGAAATTTACACAAGGTTTAATTTTTATATGTTTTAAATTAAAACAAAACATCAGCAAGTTTAATACATTTAAACTAACATTTCCCCTCCTCATTTTTGCACAATTTATCAAGGAATTTCTACCTGAGGATATGACTACAAAATATGTGACTATGAAGAAAACAGAGCAGTCAATTCAAGGCAGTGGTCAGACTACCACTTTCAGTCAGAGAAGATGTAGAAAAATAATGGTTCCAAATGTTGCAGACCAAGTCATGCACAACGTGGAGAGTTGAAAAAGAACATACAAAAACAACACTGGAGAAGGGACCAGGAGGAAGAATGATTACAGGGTGAGTTTGTAGAGGTTCTGCAGGTTTTTTAGTTTTCCCCTCAACTGGTAATACTGTGGTATTGTTAACTCACGTTACCATGATTACAGTCAGTTGTGGTTTATAAACTGGTTCCTTTTTACACATTGCAGCAACAAGCAATTATGTGTATAACATGTTTTTTCTTTAAACTATTTAACTTGCATCTTTCACAAACCATTACTCCATAATAACATAAAGTTGAGGTATAAATTAAATGAACATCATACACTAATTAAAATAAAAAAATTAAAGTTTGAATGAGTTACATGCCTAAATTTTCAGATTACAGTTTACACCAGATTTTAGTTTCAGACTGTGATCCATTGTCTATTTGATCATTTTAGGTTGACTATCGATGTCAACACAACACGGCAAGATCCAAAACTGCAGACAAAGAGCTGGCTCCAAAAACACTTTTGCACTACTGGCAGTGTTTATTTTGGTGACAAAACGGTGTGGAGATAAAGGGAAGAATCAGGTAATTACATTGTTATTTTTATAATAGTATGTAGTGTGATACTCGCTACTGTAACACTTAGGTTTGTATTGGGGTCACAATCAAGTAGTATTATGTATCCTCAATTTACCATAAATGACGCACCTAAGGTTATATAATCAACTGGACGGTAACTTACAAATGAAATTAGCAGTTTGGTGTTTCAGTTTGTTTCAGTGAAGGATTCTCTTGTAAAATGCGGAATTTCAATGCATGAGTCATACGCGTGGACGTCTTGAGCGCCGTTTTTGAGACGCACAGAATTGTAGTCATCAGAAAATTGATGTTGGTATAATGACTCACCCCAAACTGTTAAAAGTTTATGGGGCACAGAAAATGTACTCAAGAAGAAAAACAGTTGAATCATGCTTCATCTTATTCCAGATGGTTGTAAATTGTTTTAATCTTGAAAATAAAATATTGTTTTCGATTTTTAAAATAAAATGGTATAATTTGGAGAAGTTCTGAAAACTTTTAATCAATATTCTTGAAAGACCAATAAAATGGAAGGTGGTTAAAATTTTTGAAAAAAGTACTTTAAAAACTTTGAAATGTGTAAAAATGCTGTTAAAATTTGTCAAATAAAGATTTCTTTCATAACCATGATATTAATGTTTCATTTTCTCAATAATTTTCCACTACCGTCGAAATAAGCACCAACGAATTAAGTAGTCTTCGTTCCTTCTTCTATAAGGAATGTGTCTATTTGAGGATCAGTATTTCTTTAAAAATCATTGCAAATACAAAGCATTCATATTGTAACGAAATGGTAGCCTTGGTGCTTGTGTGTTGGGCGCGCCATGGTGCTTAGGCGCGCCGTAGTAACAGCATGCGCCTTAGGTCGGGCATGTGTTGCTTGCGCTGTGGTGGGCCGCGCGCGGCTCGGTCAGTTGGCCAGAGCGAGACAGAGGAGCACGGACTTGCCAGGAGCGCTTCAAACGTAAGTTCCGTGGGACGAGGATCTTGCAGTTCGTTGTCAGGGGACAGCGCGAAGGTAGTTTAGCAGGGGCGGCTACTGGTTGGCGGGTGTGCTTTCAGGGGAACAGCACACGGATAGCTTAGCTGGGCGGCTATCAGGATATTTTTGACGGCGTGACTTTGTCGAAGGTAATTCTGTGGCATTCAGCACTTGGACTCCAGTTAAGTTATAGTTTCCCACTCACCTTAAGTAATTCATATTCACCTTAGGTAATTCTTACTCACCTTAAGTGAATTCATATTCTCCTTAAGTAATTACACTTCGCCTTCAGTAATTTTATATGCACTGAGGAGGGTTCCAATCGATTGCTTTCAGGGACAAACTTTTCTGCCTTGAGGGAGCTCCTTATTATTTATTGAATAAATAAGTTTAAATTTGAGTTTGCCTCCGTGTTACTTTTTATGTCTGTCTCGTCTTGTCTAAGTTTAGAGTGGTGTCACGTGCGGCGATAAACCTTGGTCTCCATAGGACCCTGCCTTCAGAGTACCGGCTGGACTGCCGCTCGCCAGGAACGGTTACGGGTTTCGCCAATGGTGTCAGGAAGTGGGATAAGGCGTGACGACACCTTAGGGACAGGCTGGAACTGCACGAACAGTCATGGACCTGCAGGACTCAAAAGGGATGGGAGG
>CM055816.1:35919180-35978437 GCA_029582265.1 Zoroaster sp. YZ-2022
TAAACCATTTGTATTTTTATACCTCGATCATGTACTTTTTACTCAAACATTGTTTTGTTATAATACACCAGCTTTCCTTTTAACAAAAATCCTTTTTCATCTATATAATAATTATTGTACATATTACTTTGCTGGAATTTTTTACAGAATGTACCTTTCATAGTTTTAATTTTTATCACAATTTATACAATGTCATTTTCTGTAATGTTTGGTTTTTAAAAAATGTTTGGTTTTTAAAAATGTTTCGAAATGAAGATTATATTTGAAAAGTCTCTCTCTTCTCTCTCTCTCTGTCTGACCCCTCTCGGTCCACCTTTCCCCCTCTTCGACCCACCTTGTGAACAGCTACTCCAATCTCTCTCTGATTGGAGGCAAGGTCTCTACCACTGTTCACGAGTGGGGTCCTCTCCCTTTCCTTTCCTTTTCTTTTCCTTTCTTTTCTTTCTCTTTGGGAGCCGCTGGAGTGGGTTTAAGACCCACACCAGTAATGCCAGTGGTTCCCCACCCCGGGAATCTTTAAGGGAGTCTGCTTACACCATGGTGCTTGCAGTCTCCTTTAGAGGATCCTTCCTTTCCTTTCTCATCCTTTCTTCCACTCTACCTTTTGTTTATTTCGTTTTGTTTTGATCTTTTAATGTTTTTGTCTTTCTTTATTTAATGCATTGTTGTTATTACCTTCGTTAAACAAAGTTTACAGAGTTTTGTTACTTTTACAGTAATATTGAAACCACCATTTTTTGTTAAATATTGTTTTCTATTCTGTAATTTTGTATTGTTCTGCTTTGTAAATAAAGTTTTCTTTGAAAAGTCAAAGTCTCTCTCTCTCTCTCTCCCTCTCTGTGTGTGTGTGTGTGAACGTACACACCATTCGTTGTGGGGTCCAAAACACAATAGAACAATTGGACCCCACAAGGTAACTATAGAAAATCTTGTACCCCACAGGAGAATTATATAGAAAAGGGATAATAGAACGAACAAAGGAATACCCCACAAATCAATGTGCGTGAGGGTGTGTGTGTGTGTGTGTGTGTGTGAACGTACACACCTATTCGTTGTGGGGGTCCAAAACACAATAGAACAATTGGACCCCACAAGGTAACTATAGAAAATCTTGTACCCCACAGGAGAATTATAAGGAAAAGGGATAATAGAACGAACAAAGGAATACCCCACAAATCAATGTGCGTGAGGGTGTGTGTGTGTGTGTGTGTGTCCTTACACGCCATTCGTTGTGGGGTACCAAACACAATGGAACAATGGTACCCCACAAAGAATCTATAGAAAATCTGGTACCCCACTGGAGAATTCTATAGAAAAGGGATAATAGAACGAACAAAGGAATACCCCACTTGTCAGCATATGTAAGTTTGTGTGTGTGTGTGTGTGAGTAAGCGTACCATTCATTGTGTGGACCTGAGAACAAAAGAGGTCCACACAACGTATGGAGTGCTTGCGCTGTGTGGACTCGCACACGTCCACACAATGTTTTTGGACTTTGGAAAAGTACGAATATCTCTGAAATTAGTGATTTGTCTAGGCAGGTTCTTTAACTTAAATCGAAGGATATTATTAAAAGGGAAAAATAGAACGAAAACCGCTCTCAAAACACTCTTCTGTGTGAAATGGGAACGTTTTTAAGAATTTCCTATCCTTAAGTACACGAGAACAAAGGAATGTCCACATAACGATAGCTACGCTTACCTGTGTGTGTGTGTGTGTGTGGCACGTGATGGTGAATGGACCAGTGAGAATTCGGCTCTCGATCATGAATATGTATGAGCTATAGTAATACGATCTAAAATATTATATCCACCCAGAACCAGCGGAAGTAGCGTCTCCGATCGCTCTTTCTATTTATAGCAAAACCAGTAGCTAATTCAGCTTCAATATTATTCATCGTAATGAGGAATGTCCCCCAAGGGACCGTTTCGCGTAAACAAGCTCTGAAGTTTACATAACGTAAAAAAAAATCGCATTGAAATCGATTTTGAGATTTTTGTGTATTAACGTACATTAAATATCAAAGTTTGTGTGTGTTATTTTACTTTTTGAGAAAAATATAAATAAAATAGAAAATAAAGACCTTTTCTCAAGCGTGTCTGTGTCCATTTTTGTTGCAAATCGTCCTCGTTAGCTCCAAAAAGACGAGTTTGAACTCCTTTTGTAAGCGCCGTATCGAGCCGCGCCATTATCATTTAACATGCATGTTTGTACAAGGTCATGACGTGACCTCTGTAATTGTAGCAATGACATCACTGTCTGAATACTGAATAATAAGATAAGCGCCCAAAAACTTAATACAGAAAGGCTCCTTTTTGCTAAGTCTAAGCCTACGTCGTAGGGTTCCAGCGAGCTGATTGGACGAACGTGCGTCAACGGGTTACTGAGCTTGCGCAGTTTGGATGTTTACCTCGAATGGACGTAGACAAGCGCCAAAGTGTGCGGTTTAAGCGCAGCCTGCTGGCCTGATTGTACTGTGTGCTTTCGTGTTTTGCGTACCTTGCATGTCACGGCACATGCACTGGGCATGGGATCGGCGGGACCGGTCATAGTCATGCATTGTTTAGTAGTAGTATACGTCACGTTCTTCATGTACACGCATGATCGTTGTTTGACAGTGTTTGTTTATCAAACATTCAGAGACCCAGAACTTCTAAAGTAATTTGAGCATTGACGTTAAACTTTCACAGAGTATTCTTAAATACATGGTCCATACGCCTGTTAAATTTTGTGATTCTAGCCTTTCCGAAAAATTACCATTGCCACGGTAAGTTATTTCGTTCAAGTTCAAATACTATGTACAGCGCGCCCCATACGTAATACACGCAGCGCGTAAGTTCAAACATTTGTTTTTGTTCGCAGCGCGTACTTTTTTAAAAACCCGTTTTTCTCGTAAAACGTTTCTGTAACAATCCCACCAGTATCTCAACTTTTTTGTTTAATAACTTTGGAACGGAAAAAGGGACACATTTATGTTTGGCTTCATTGGAACGCCCATTTAATGCTCGTTATGATGTATGCATATCTCCATTTTTCATATTTGGGGGACATTCCTCATTACGATAGAGCGAGTCACAACTGTGGATTCACGTGGGTGAAAATGAAGCGTCTCAGATGATTCGCGCAAACCATCGTCATTTTCTTTAAAAAAATCTACCCATACGTATATCATAAACTTAAACGGCCCAAATTCTTGTAAATCTAAAGTCAACTTTTCGATTATCGGCGCTTTAGCACCCTTTTTCTCTTTTATGACCAAACGGTACGGTCATCGTTCGCGTTCGCAAAAATCTTCCACCATCAATCGGTGGTTCATCAAATTCTAAATCACCTCTACGCCATCGTTTGACGATATTAGGCCTATACAAATCTTTACGCAAATGTCTTCCTCCTACTACCGGAATACCTTCTGCTTCTATAACAGCCTCAAGTTGACTCTTTGTTAATTTAGTTAATGGCTTACTTTTTTTTTATTATTTACATGCGCAAACTCCTTCAATTCTCGCAATGACCATTTCGATAAATATCTTCTTCTTCTTTCCATCCTCTTTTATTATAATACTAGATAATATTTTTTAATTATTTCAATTTTATAAGTGCGATTTTTTAACCACACAGAGTCAACATCTCACCTATACCTATAACAACCACATTTTAACATACGCATAAACACTAAAGGTAAATGACCTTTAGGTCAAAGGTCAATCAAACTTATTCTCAAAAATATTACATTTTCTCAAAATATATATGTTTTTGGAAAAAAAAAGGTTGACTGCACCAGGAGCCCCTTCCATACTACTACATGTCAGATTAAAACATTTGGACTGGGCTTTGTTAACATTGACAAATTGTTGTCTGTTAATTAAGAAGATACGATTTGAACCATTCTACAGAACCAATGCCCATGGCCTGCAATTTCTTACATAAAATAACATGACCAACAGTATCAAATGCTTTTTGAAGATCGATCATAACCATTCCTGTGTAATTACCTAAAGACATTTGGAAACGAATATGATCAGTTAGATGTATAAGACATCTAACTGATCTAAGGTGTCAGTGGAAATGTTTCTCTAAACCCTGATTGGAAATTAAACAAAATATTATTTTTGGTAAGATACTCCTCAACCTGAATATGGACAGCCTTTTCAAGCAATTTGGAAATTACACAGAGGATGCTTATTGGTCTATAGTTGCTAACATCGGTTCTACTGTCTCTTTTAAACAATGGCTGAACCCTTGCAATTTTAAAATCATCAGGAACAGTATTATACAAAATAGAAAGATTTATTATACATGTATGAGTAATTGTTTTTTTCAGTTCACTGGCCCCGTCCCTCAAAAATCTGGCAGGGATGTTGTCGGGACCAGTACTTTTACTAATAAGAGTCTTCAGTTCATTAAAGACAAAATCATCTTTGACAGAAGATAATTTAAAACTATTGGGGATGACCCCTTTATTGATGTAACAGTCTTTGAAGACCTTAGAGTCTGTGCTAAATTTGTTAGTATAGTGGGAGTTTACTAGCCAATTTAGAAGCGACAGTAGTAAAAAAGCTGTTGAAATGGTCAGCAACTTTTGATGAATTAAAACATAAATCATCATCAATGTTAAGAACGACTCTGGACTGAGCACAGGATGTGTACATACATGTAGCAATATCCAAGAGATTTCAATTGCTGCCATAGTTTTTTAGGTTGATTTTTGTTTTCATCAATTTTGTTGCTGGAATAGTCAGCTTTGGCCCGCCTAATGTCCCTTTGAACCTGATTTCTGATCTTGCAAAAACTACGGTGCAATTCGGTATCAGCAGTATTTTTTTTTTTTAAATCTATACAGATCAAGATTGTCCCGATATCTCATAATTATTATCTAGGATCTCGGTACTCATCCAAGGCGCAGTTCTGCCCTTGAGTCGAATTTCTTTAATAGGGGCAATCCTATCTAATATTTTAATGAACAAAGACTTAAATTTAGTCCAAGCTAAATTAACGTCATTACAATTAAAGACATCTGATAAATCTGTACCAGCCAGATCAGACAGAAGTTGAGAAGAATTATAACTTCGTAAAGACCTAATTTTAATTACATTGTGACGATTTATTTGACCTAAGCACTTTTCGACTACAGTAAATGATAAAATGATCACCGAGGCCGATATTCACAGTACCAAATTGACTAATCTTATCGGAGTTATTACAGATAATATGATCTAATATATAAGTAGAGGAGGAACTAGTGATCCGAGTTGGTGTGTCAATGAGTTGTTTGCAAACAGGTTTAAAATAGTGACTAATTTTCAAAAAAGAGCTGATTTCTTACTAAGAAAATTAACATTAAGATCGCCTAAAAGCATCAATTCACAATCAAAACGAACTTCCAAATGCTCAAAAACATTACCGTCACTTGGTGGACGATAACAGGTGCCAACCATAATAGGTTTAGTTTTTGGGAGCAACAGTTCAAACCAAATACATTCCAATTGAGTGTTGTGCAGGTCAGGTCTTGGATTGAAAACCAAGTTGTTCCTGATGAAAACACATACCCCACCACCGCTTCTGGATCTATCTTGTCGCATGATGGAGTAATTTTCGATCTTAATCTCCTCATCTAGAACAGAGCTATCAAGCCAAGATTCGGAAATTTTGACAGCGGCTTTTGAATCTGCAGCTAAGCGTCTCAGTTCTGAAATTTTGGGTATTAAAGATCTAAATATATTGACATGAATAAAATGAAGACCTTTTTGCTGAAAGCAATGGAAATGAGACTGTTCTGTGCTTGAACGTATGGAATGTAAGTTGTCTTCAGTCAAATTGAATGACATAATTCAAGTAACAAAATAACAATTAAAAAGTATTAATACAAAACATTTAGATATAAAACGATTAACCTTAAATAAAAGGTCTTTTAAAGCTCAAAGCTAAAGAAACAGGATAGCACAGTGGTTCCCGCCTAAAGGTTTGATGATGGCCGCCATCTTGAAAATCTACACGAAGTTCGATGTGAAAAACATCGTAAACAAATAATGCAATAAATAGGCAAACATCATTGTTGAATAAAGCTATAACATAGGAGATATTTGCAGAGATGTATACAGGAAAATAGGCAATTGTTCCTTTCTTATATAATATGTTGCCGGGATGCGATTTTTTTTTCTGCAAACAAGAATTGCCATCCCGCGATATTTCAGCCAATCAGATGTCTTATACATATTCATGACCTATTCTATCAGCTGCTTCATGAATTAACTCGGATGTTGAGCACTGACGACTGTTTTACTCTATTATGATGCCTTATGCATGACGTCGCAAACGGAAGGTCGCCCTCTATCAGAGGCTAGAGAAGATCACGCATTGGTTCACGTATGCGCGCTGTGCGTGCGTATGTATACACACAGCGCGCATTATACATGAACGAATGACCGGCCCGCGATTTTTTTTCTGCAAACAAGAATTGCCATCCCACAATATTTCAGCCAATCACATGGCACGTTATTTAAGATGACGAATATGTATAAGACATCTGATTGGCTGAAATATCGCGGAATGGCAATTCTTGTTTGCAGAAAAAAAAATCGCTGACCGGCCGGACCCTAGCCTCAGATCTATATCTCACCGCTGTTCAAAGTGCTCTGCAGGCGACATGTGGTTTGGGCGCATGCGCGAGAATTTTGAAGGGTCATACAAAAATGCATATTCATAACGTGACCTTTACTTTTTTTTTCCGTCGCGGAGTTCATTGATAAAAACGCCTGTTACATACTGAAAATTTATTTCAAAGAGAATTTTTAACCAATAGGATTAGAAAGAATATGTCGTCTGCAAATACTGAACTAACATTACAGCAATATGGGCAAACGCGCGAATTTCCTTGAAGTTGCACATTGAAGACGCTTTTTACACCGTCGGGTTTCGATGAATTCACCCAGAAACGTGTCATCTTGTAAAGCCATGACTGTAGATTAATGTGTGATCTTTGTTCATTGAGGCCATTTGGCATTTGCACTCACTTTGATCGTACACCTCCAGTCGACTTGCTTTGAAATTTCAAAAGACGCGACCTTGTTTAAAGTTGGTGAAACAACACCAATAGAGGGCGCTATACAGAGCAGAAAAAAGGCGCATGCGCACAAACCTCTTGTCACTCTGCAAGCAGCGGTGAGCGGTGACTAGTATACAGTACGTATAATCATGGAGGAAAAAATAGATCTATTTTTTCCTCCATGGTATAATGTCACATAAATTCTACCTCCATTTATAGACTACACATCCTGTACAAAACATGTACAGTGTACATGTACAGTAGTACTACTTAGTACTAGTACTAGTAGTAGTATAGGCGTACAGGCGCAGCCTATAGCCCTGGGCTGTATCGACACGGAATACTAACATCATCATCATCAGCGCATTATGACCCAAGCACGAGTCCAACATCAGAAGTTATTTCTTTTAATAGGGTTTCTTTGGTTTGAAATAGCAGTTAATAATGGTAAGGAAAGTATACGTTTAATTATCGTCCTTTTACCTAACAAACAGTTTTACCTAACAAACAGGCTAACGTGTTAGTGTTAATGACAGTTCCTATGGAAACTTATGAAGGGGAGAATGTCGTATCCGACCGCCACTTTTTCTCGCTCATTATAACCGATAATGTAATCTTGGGTAGAATGTCGTATCTGGCCGCCACTATTTTTCATTAAATATAACCAATAATGTAATCTTACCTACCTGGTCATGCTGGTGGAGAACATTATGGATGATGATGGACATGATATACTTCAAATTATTCCAGGATATTTATTTCATGAAAAATCAGGCATTTTTGGTAGGCCTATACGATGACTTCCTCAGTCATGTCAGTCTGATCTTGTAAACCCCACAATTAGTGACCAACACAGTCAATGTTGTACATGCGTAGTGGCAACTATAATAGGTAATACTAATAGAATCCTTCTATTTTCTGAAGGGGAGGATGTTTTTAGAAGGGAAATCAAGTCTGAAAACCATCATAAAAGTGGATTTTAAAGATAGTTTTCGCTTTCTGTAACACCAAAAATCGATAGAATGATTTTTTAACTGGTTAGTGGTTGCAAAATAAAATCCAAAAAAAGCCCTTAAAAAGTGGCGGCCGGATACGACATTCTTTCCGTAATCTTACCTGCCCAGTAAGGTCGAGAACATGGATGATGATGGACATGTACTTTAGAATAGGTGATTCTACATAATTTTTTTCATGAAAAAAAATCAAGCATTTTTGGTGTATGGTGACTGCGGAACTGCAATCAATGTGGACGCCATGTTTGTTTCCTCAGTCATGTCAGTATGACCTTGTCACCTCCCCCCCCCCCACACCCCCCCAAAAAAACCAGTGGCCAATCCGGTCATCGTACATGTGCAGTGGCAACTAAGAACGAATCCTTCTATTTTCCTGAAGTGGGTAGGTTAATGCTAAAATTAATGGCAAGCACAGATATTGGCGTGCCCGGGAAATACACGTGGCATTTGAAAAATGGGAAAGAATGGTTTAGGTGATGCATTTGTGAGTTTAACATGCTTTCATTTCCCCATACAGGTTCGAATCCCAGTGAGTGTTCTACATGGTTATATGATTACTAACACTAACTTTCTTCACCCTTTCTCAGAATAGAAACCACAAGCAGTGGTGTGTGGAGTAGTTGGAAAAGAGGATAAGAGGATAGGAAACGGAGATATAATACAGCAAGGGGTTTTTATTACACATTTTTTTTAAACTCCTTCTTTTTAAACCCCTTCTTTTTAAACCCCTTCTTTAAACCCCTTCTTTTTAAACTGGTCCCCCCCCCCAGGAACTAAACCCCCTTTCGCTTTCTGTACCCCCAAAAATCATTAGACCCCTTTTTCAACTGGTTGGTGGTTGAAACATTTTTTTTTAAACGGGTCAAAATCAGTCAAAATGTTGATATACTTCCCAAGGTATTTAGTGCACTTAAAAGTCAAACCTTACGTGTAGTAAGTACATTTACACATCAAAATGAGTTGACTGTTTTTAACTGATGAAGGCATTGTCTGGTATTGTTCAGGGTGGTCAAAATGACAGTACAAACCATTCAAAAATGCCCCTGTGTGCACATTTGGGTCAACAGTCAAAACAGGCAGTTGACTGGTTTTGACCTCTACAGCAACTTGTCTGAACAATACCAGACAATGGTTTTACCAGTCAAAAACAGTTGACTCATTTTGACCTGTAAATGTACTTACATGTACTACATTTAAGGTTTGACAGTGTTTGACTTTTAAGTGCACTAGATATACATGTACCTTATATATCAATCAACATTTTGACTGATTTTTGACCCTTGTTGTAGTATGAGGGTTTGAAGTTATAACTTAGTCTGAACTTTGCAAATATGGTTTTCTCTTCAGAAAAGTTTCACAACAAAGCTTACATGTACATGTGGTTCCGCGTGCGATTTGACCAGAGCCTATACGGCTGTACATGAATGTAGGGTACAGTTTGGCGTGGGACTTGACATGAGACTATGTATGCCTCGTGCTCTGCGTGTACACAAATTATCTGTGAAAAGGCTGTGCGTGCGAAATGGGCTGTAGGAATAATGCTTCAGAATATTTTTCACTTAAACTTTCGGTTTCGCCTGGAAGGAGAGGTCAGATTGGGGCCATGTACATGTATGTGAATAAAATATGACATAATTCTTGACCTTTAAGATGATGCAAAGATTGTGAAAATATCTGTTTTGGTTCATGAGATCTATGATTTTTTGAAATATAAAACTTTGATTTAATGTAATTCGATATCTGATGACCTCACCATGACGTCACAACTTAGGATACAACTACATGTACATGTTAAGGTCTAAGTACATGTAGTAGTATGATAGATGAGGGAACTACTCCCGGGGGTTTAAAATATCATTTTTTAAACAAATTCGCTGGGTAGTAGTAGGGGTTATCAAAATGTTGTAAAAACCGTTTTTGTAAAAACATTTTTACAAAACCTCAAAATATCATTTTTTTAAACAAATTCGCTGGGTAGTAGTAGGGGTTGTGAAAGTTGCGAAAGTTATATAAAAAAAAACGTGAAATAAAAATATTATTTAGGTATATAGTGAGATGACGGAAGAAAGAATAAACGCTAATTTGTTAGACAAAACAATTTTTTTAAATTATGACAAAGACAATGACAATGACAATTACAACAATAATAACGATAACGACTATGATTTCTTTTTTTAAATTAAAACGGGCTATACGTTTAAAAATTTAATTGACGTTTTAGTAGGGATTGAAACGCACGCGAATTTCACGGTAGGTCACGATGGTTTTTATTATCGCGCGATAGATCGAACGAAAAGAACATTAATCGATATAGTATTAAACCGAGAATTTTTTTTTGAATTTAAATGCAAAAACCCAATTAAATTTATGGTTAATTTAAAACATTTGCAAAAAATTACGCGTAATATTAAACGAAAAGTTCCAAGAATTATTTACGTAAAAAATGAACGATTTTATATCGAGACTTGCGCGGTTGAAATGGGAATCATAAAAAACGAGAAACTGACAGCGTGAGCGTTAATACAATATTTGAGAAGAAAACGATTGAATTACCTAACGACGATTATAATTATCCATATATAGTTGACAGTAGCGATTTTTTTTAACTCAAAAAAATGTTTCAAGTAAGCGCCACAATTGACATTGACATGTACGGTTTAGATTACATTAGATTTTATAGCGATAACGGTAATTTGTACAACATATCTTTAGAATTGGGTGATGTGAGTACAACGAGAAGCCCAACTTATACGGCTACTTTTGCCGCGATTTTATTTACCGCTTTGTTAAAAATTTCATCTCTAGACAAACAAATACAATTTTACGCACCCAATATTGATGATGGATTTTTAAAAATGGCCGCGTCGGTAGGCAATTTAGGAAAAATTACCGCTTATATTAAAGATGAAAGTTTTTTAGAAAGAGAAAGATTAGCGAACGAAGAAATTCATTAAAAATGAAAAAGAAAAACGTGAAATAAAAATATTATTTAGGTATATAATAAATGGCATATGAAACTTTACTTAAACGAGTTCCGCTAAAGAATTTTAAAGTAAAAAATTATAACGAAGCTCTAGCTATTCTTAAAGGCAACGACAATAAAGAAAATATAGTTACGCCTAATCCTACGGGCGATGAGTTTTTTTATTTAAAAAATTTAACGTTAGCGAGAAAACATTTGTCGTGCAAAAAATGTTTTCCTAAAATAAAATCAAAAGAATATCGTGAATCTCTGTTAGTTGAATACGCGCAGCAATTTGATGATTTTGAAAATCTTTTAGCCGATATACATTTTGGACTTTTAATTAACAATGTTGATATAGAGTATGAATATTTAAAAATTTCAAATATTACGTTTAAAGATTAGCGAACGAAGAAACTCATTAAAAATGAAAAAAAACGTGAAATAAAAATATTATTTAGGTATATAGTGAGATGAACGAACAAGATTCATACGATCAAAAAATGAATAATATATTGACGAGATATAAAAAAGAAAATGATGCAATATTAAAAAAATATTATATTATAATTTTTAAAAAACAAATGTTTTTATGAAATTTCACGATATTTTTGTAGACATGCAAGATGAATTATTTTACATTTACGACGTAGTTGACGAGAATACAACGAGCGAAATTTATAGTCGCGTAGTTTCAGAATTGACTCTATTGTGTCAAAATGTTGTACGAGTAACGTTGTTACCTTTTGATACTCGAGACGCGCTCCTAGTTTTTATAATATGGAGTATGAAGGGTAAACCTCGAGATTTTTACTATAAAAATTATGTAAAAACTTTTTTGCCAGATACAAAAAACATTCCGGCAATATACGATTTTATTTTTAATAATAAATTTGCTAATGCTCTTTAATAGTTTTGAGTGTTAAACAACAACAAAAAATTGTTGTTTAAAAGTAAAGATCGATGATTGATATAGTTGAACAAGTAAAAATATCTTTACTCGAGCTCGTTAAAGATTTAAAATTATTGCGAACGAATTCGCTCGATTTAACGTTGTTGGAACATTATTTTAGAACCGTTCCCGCGCAACGTTTGTTTATACTCGTGCAAGAAATATTAGTACCCGCGTTTCCATTGATTTACGAGAGATTTACCGAGTATAAAAGAATATTTAACGCAACTTGATTTAGATGCGCATTACATTCATTTTTATTTTAACGAGTTGGCAAGTATGAATAAAAAAGATGTAGAAGCTATTTTTTTACATTTAGAAAAAATTATAAACGTTATAAAAATTTAACTAAACGTTGTAATTGTACGGGGGAGGCCGCTCCGCTAATGTTGTAGGATCGCGCTTTACGTTGGCGCTATACGATACATTTACACTCAAGGTTGCAGTAAACTGGCAAGTTTTTCTATAAGAATTTTTTTTTCATCATCGTTTTTAACCGTTGGTAAAGTTGTGTCTTTAACGTTTTTTGCAACGACCATACGGATTTTTTCTTTCATTTTATAATATTTATCTCGTTCTTCGCAGATTAAATGAAATTCTTCTTGAGTAATAACGTTGTCTTCTACCGCTTTTGAAACGTGGTTTTCGATCGTGTTGAGTTTACTCAAAGCTAAAATTCTAATTTCGTCATGTTTTTTTGCTTTTTTCGACAATTTATATTTACCGTATCTAATCGCGATACTCGCGCCGCCCAATCCTAAAGCTAAACCTTCTAAAACAAATCCTACAGGCGATGATACAACGCTGGCGATACTCGCAATTCCAATAGCTCCCGCTCCCATACAACCCAATTCAGCGAGAGTTTCTACGATACTACAAGCGTTGATGATTTTATTATACTCTTTATAAACGGTTTCGCGTTGGTTTATTTCTTTTAAAATTTCTTTTAAAATATCATCTATTTTTTGCAATCGAAATGTTTTAGCATCAGTCATTGACGGTAAAGTTGGATAAAGTACATTCGTTGATTCTATAGGTACGCTCATTGTTTTTATTAATAGAAAAAGATTTTAATTTTTAAAAACTTTTTAAT
The DNA here is from genome assembly GCA_029582265.1 of Zoroaster sp. YZ-2022. Taxonomy (NCBI): domain Eukaryota; kingdom Metazoa; phylum Echinodermata; class Asteroidea; order Forcipulatida; family Zoroasteridae; genus Zoroaster; species Zoroaster sp. YZ-2022. The sequence goes on from CM055816.1 coordinate 35,932,243, forward strand.
ACTTGGGAAAAGTATTAGTTGGATTTTTTTAAACTTTTATTTCGTGGCATATTCCTTTGTCCAAAGTACCAACAAAAGTAGATTTAAAATAGGTTTTAGCAAAATTTTGATAACTATTTGAAAGGAAACATATTGTACATTCTAAATAAAGCGGTTCGTTCGAAAAAGCAAAATGTTCAGTGTTAGGGAAACTAATTTGATAATTCCTTTTTCGGTGCGTTAAATCTTCATCAAATTGTTCACTTTTTACTATAGAATAAACATTATTTTCACCTCTATGGCTTTTTGCATATAATGAATAAAATAATAAATCGTCAACAGAAAAATTTATTTGATTAGAAAACAAAAGTATCCCAAGACTTAAATCATATAGATAATAAAACGATGAAAACCTTAGATAACGGTTAAGTTGACTTGGAGCAATATATCCAGTATCTTCAAAGACAAAGTTTTCATTATTATAACTACCGCCGATTTTTTGACTATAGCTACGACTAGGTCCGTAAATACTCGCCATATTTATTATATAAAACTATTAATTTAACGGTAAACTACTAATTTTTATATCGTAGCAGATTTTAGAATTTAACGCACCGAAAAAGGTTGCCGTTACAAAAACTTTTCGTACGTTTCGTATTCTAAAACACATTTCGTATCTTAAATGCGACATTTCATCATCTATAAAATAAAATTTATTATTTTTTCCTCCCGGAGAAGGAATATAATAAACGCTAGTCGTAAAATCATCGCGCGTCGACGAAAACGAAGTAAAATTACTCGCTTTTGTAAAATGTACAAAAAGAGAGCAGTACGATGGCGCTACGTTAAACATGAAAAAGGGTAGTTTAGTCATAGCCCACCATCCGAGTACGACGTTGCTTTTTTCAATTAGAGGTACCGTTTGTAACATTTCATCTCTGTTTAAATATCCGAAATGCTGATAAATTTCGGTAGACGATGCTTTTTCACCTACACTACCGTTAGACAAAACTCGCTCGCTCGTTCGACTAGGTCCGTAAATACTCGCCATATTTATATAATTTCTATATTTAAAATAATGGGGAAACCGTGATTATGTACGTCTCTACCCTTTGGATCTTTTAGTTGAAAACTCAACTCGTTAAAAGTACCGACTCGCAATTTTTTAAACAATGGATTTTTATATTCCATATACATACTTTCTCCGAACGAATTGTCTTGCAACGGAAAAGAGTTTAAAATGGTACTCGGATTACCGTTGAAATAATTATTGGTCGTAGAAATTTGATCGCAATGAATGTATAACATTTTAAAAAGTTGTACGTCGATTTTGTTTACATATTCTCCCTCGGTTAGAAATTCGTTGTGAAACCCGAGTAAATTAGCCAACCCCGATGAAAATTTAACGGATTTTTGTGGGTGAGTTATGTTCAACGAGAAAACTCCCGTTGTTTTATCGATAACAAACGCGATCCAAGGCGCGTCTTTTACTATAATATCGATAATTTCGTTAATGTTGTAAAGCCCCGCTTCGAAAAACTTGACGTCATCCGACTCGCCGGTTGTACGATAGATTATTTTTTCTTTTTTACGCACGTTGTAATATCCCACCCAAATGTTAACGCTATATAACGTTATCGCTAGATTACCCTCTCGATTATCGATAACGTCGTTTAATCGAACCGAACCTCCATCTTTACCAATTTCAATTTCAAAAGTATGATACATTTTATTATTAAAAGATATTTTATTATTGCAAGTTATAATAAATGACGTTTCCATTAGCGTTCAAGAGTAATTTTACGTATCCATACAAGCAATCCGGAAATTTTAAAGCGCCGAAAAATTTTAGCGCTAGCGATTTAACGAGTATAAATATTTTTGTCAACGAATCAGAGTCTTTTAACGTTCATTTTAATAATGTTTTTAGTAATTACAAGTTGCCTCGCGTCGTTAACGACGACGTTGTAAATTATTGGAATTCTAATCCGATGAAATTTTATCAAAATCAAATAAATTTTGCGACGTACTGCGCAACGACGAGATGCGGCGTGAGTTATCATATTTAAATTATAAAAACTCGATGATTCGTAATTTTTTTAGATTTCACGTACATTACCAAATTAAACGATTGCTCAAAGAAATGAGCTGCCCTACATAGTTTCAAAATTTTTATAACGCGTTTAGCAACAATATAGACGTAAGCGCGTATAAAAGACTATGTAAAGACTTTCACCTTGATCAAGTTTCAAATTGGAAACAACGAGTAGATTTAAATTCAAACGGATTGGGAACCGCTTATTATTTTGATGACGGTTACGAGGCGGTACCCGGAAACGACTACGATAAAAGTAGTTTAAACGTCGTTTCTACCGAGGTGACTGATTATGATTATTACGAGACTGCGACAAAAATGAGTTTCGGAGATCATCCCGCTACCTATACGGTCGCGTACATTTTACAATCTTTTTCTACGAATCTCGCTTGGACAAAATTTATAATCAACGAGTCTAAAGGTTTTACGGATATCGGTACGGAGCGTATAAACGATTCTATAAGAACGTACGTTTACGCGTTATTGGGAGCTCAAGCGCGAGTAAAAAGCTCATTTTTAGCTAGCGGTACCGGTTTAGACGCGCAACGCGAATTTATAAATATAGTAAACGCGGAGATTGATTCTCCGGTCGATCTACAATCTAGTATTCAACGATATCAAGATGTTTTACAATACGCTCGCTCGCAATTAAACTTTTGTATCGGTGAAAATTTATACATGATGCCGAGCGATATGAATTTACGAATAGGTACGTACGCGGGATACAACAATAATATTTTGATCGCGACGAATAATATGTTTTTGGTTTCAAATTTAGATACAAATTCAACGCCCACCCCTCACCCTATTTTACCAATTTCGATTTCAACAACGTTAAACGTTAAGCACGCTGACAAAGAACCCTCAACCAATGTTTATCCAACTTTGCTAATGACTCATGACTCTGACGAGAATCTCGATAACCACGAAGAAGAAAATAAATCTACAATTACTGGTTTGGCGATTTTAAGCGGGCTCGGCATTATGGGTTATGAATTGCTACGCTAGCGCTTTTTGTGCGTAAGTTAAAACTAGTACTCCAACTCCGGCTAAAGCTAGCCACAAATGTTCCGCCGCTAATGATACTACTTTACTAGCTGTTTTAAATAACCAATTTATTATACTACCTATAATTGCTGGCAAAGCGGCTAAAGCTTGAGCTCCTAGTTTAGCTAACACGCTCGCTAGATTTTTTAACGTTTTTCGTATCCACTCGCTTATACCACCGCTATGTGTAGGTGGTTTTGGTGTTGGTGGTGTGGGTTTTGGCGTTGGTGGGGTGGGTGGCGGCGTTGGTTTTGGTAAAACTGAACTTACGGCATTACCGATGGATTCTACGATTAAAGCTACGGTCATACTAAAAGCTATTAATATACTAACGATCGTTACACCTTGTTCTCTAAATAAAGTTTTAATTCTTTCGCCCAACGTAACGTCTCTCGTTAACATTTTTTGAAGCGTTTCTTTAATTCTATTGATTTGACTACGAAGAACGTAATCCTGCGCATCAATTTGTTCTACTATAATTTGTTTGTCATCTTTTAGGTTTTTTAAATCTCGTTTATACCGATAGTTCAAATCAAATCCTCTCTCGTTAGCGTCAGAAATTACTTCTTCCATATCGTTGATTCTTTGGTTTATTGATTTTAATTTAGTTAAAAGATCTAATTGTTCACCTCGATTCGTAGTTAAAATGTCATTGAGCGCTTCTACTTCTCGCCATGGAATGTTTAAATCCGTTTGAATTTCTTGATCTCGAGTCATACTAGCCATTTCGATAGCTTCATCTACTTGTTTAGATTTTTCTACGCGTTGTATCGGTCTAGATGGTAACTTTCTACCACTACTCGTTCGCTCTTCTAACGGTTTTTCAGTTTCTTTTATAACATTTTGTACAGCTTTTTCACTTTCTATTGATAATTTAGGTTTTTGTTAACCTAAAAGTTCGTAAAATAAATCTTTATCTCTATTTTTTTAAGTAGATTCTATGAGAAATTTGTCACCCGATTTTACCTTTGTGTTAGTTAACCGCGCATATTCACCGTTTTCTTTTAAAAAATATAGTACTCCATACCTGTATCTAAATCTACTATAGTTTCTTTTAACATTCGGATACTTGAGTTGCTCGTAAAATGCATCAACCGCTTTTTCTTTACTTTTATAATAGTCTGAGCTACCAACGCGACTGGGCAGCTCCCAATTGGATCGTGTTTGTTTTTCTGCGCCGCCCCACAGATCATCATCTATATATTCATGATTATCTAATTCAAAACTTTCATTCACCGCTTCGTTTAATTTATTTAAACTTTTATCTACCAAGTCGAGGTCATCATCTTCATCCTCCGCGGGTTGATTATATATTGGATCCGCTTCCATATAATCGTACTTTCCTCCCGTTGCCATTTATAATTACTTTGTATCTTTTTTTAAACAATTTATAACTCGCGTAGCCTACTATACTCATGCCTATTACGATAAATACAATTTCTCGAGTTTTTTTATCTTCGCTAGGAACGTAAAAATCTTCTAGTTGCGGTTCGCGCTGTAGGCTCTGTAGTAAACTCGCGAATATTCATTCATCGCATCGCCGATGCTATTAAACGTTCTTACGGCGCTCGATTATTTTTGTATTTTTTCGTTTAAATAGTCTATATATTTTAAACGCTTTTTACTAAATTCGTCTCTAGCTTTTGAGAGTCGTTCTATCGCTAAATCGTGTCTTTTTCGTTCTTGTTCGGCGTCGTTGCCGCGTAAATTACTAAATAAAAAATTACTACCGGTAAATGCTAACGCGTTAACTACCGCGCCTCCAACCATCATCGCTATAGTCACCATTTATCTTTTAATTTAATTTTTTTAAATTATATTTAACGACTATAAAATATGGCTAATAATACGTACGGAGATGTGTTGGATCCATACAGAAGAATAAGAGAACCTAGAGGTATAAAAGGAACGCGTCAAAAAGTTGTCATTACAAACAATCCTAGCACAATTACCGAAAATCAATTGTTAACGGTTCGTTTTCCAAATTTAGGAATGAACGACGTTCCGAGCACGACTAAATTAGCTTTCAATATAGAACTCGTTAGCGATAATGATGAAAATAGAACGTTGGTGCATAATATAGGTAGAGCGATCGTAAAACATATAATTATTAAAATGGAAGGAAACGAAATATTTTCGTTGGACGATGCGGATAATCAATCGTTATAAAGACGAATGGTTGACTAAAGATCAACGCGAAAATTTATCGTATCAAGGAATCGAAAGTGCTAACGTAACTAAATTAAGAATAAACGCCAACGACAAAGTTCCCGCGGGTAATGGAGGAAAAGATAAAGCTATCGCGGATACGTATAAAAATAGATATTACATTCCGCTTGATTTTGAATTGTTGACGGATCATCAACCCTACTACCAATCGGGAATCGGAGATCGATTGACTTACGAACTCGTGTTTAATAAATTCAGTAGCGTGATTAAAAGCACCGATGATAACGCGAGATATATTATAAGCGGGATTTCTTTAGAATTTGAGGTCGTTCATATGCCGGAACTCGCGCGAACGATTAAAAATCAATATAGCAACCGGTTGAGTATATTGTTTGATCGCGTACTAAGACAAAGCGTAACTCCACGCAACAAAAGCGATACGACGTGGAATATAAATTTAAATACTCCGGCAAAAAGTATGAAAGGAATATTGTTTTTATTCAGAGAACCCAATGAGCGAGAAAGGTTTTATAATCCAAAAATCGACAAAGTTAGTATCACGATTGAAGGCGTACCGAATCAACTCTACGCGCACGGAATGCAAAGGTATCAACATTGGGAAGAGATTTCAAAATATTTCGGAGATTCGAGCAAGCAACACGCTATTCAAATCGTTAAAGCGTTAAATTTATCAAACGTTAAACAAGCCGATTATTTACTAAATCGATACGGTTTATTTTTAGATTTAAGAACGAGTACCGACAATAAAATGCACGGAAGCGGAAGGCGAATACAAAACTTGAGCGAAGGAATTACCATTCAAATCGAAAAAGAAGCGGAAGGTGCGGGCGAACTAAACATGTATACTTTTATTATTATGGACGCGCAACTCGTTATAAGAAACTCACGTTTTGAATCGGTCGATTATTAGTACTAATATTAAAAGACGATGTTTCCTAAATATCCACACGCCGCGTTAATTTGCGGACAAACTGGATGCGGAAAAACTGAATTTGTTTTAAACTCGTTAGAAAAAGAATATTTAAATCATTTCGAAATGATTATTATATTATGCCCCACGATCGAAAACAATCTCGCGTATCAGAATAGAAGTTGGATTTGGAACGACGACCGAGTGATCGTTGACGATTTAAAAGATTATACGTTAAACAAAGCTATAGAAATGTATAGCGATATACTCGCGGGAACCGAAACGGTGTTTATCGTGGATGATGTTAGCGCCGATAAAGACTCGCGATATAAAAAAATTACAAATAATACTAACGCGTTAATAAAATTAGCCTTTAGTGGCCGCCACATCAATCACAGCTGTTGGATTCTTTCGCAAAAATATAATAGCGTATTAAAATATTTTAGAGAGCAACTCAAATGGGTGTGTTTATTTTATTGTAAAGATAGAGATTCGTTCGAAAATTGTCTTCGAGAAAATGATGATATACCAACGGCCGAATTACGAGAGCAAGCGCGCGAGAAATTAAAACGAGTTAAACATTGTAAATTGATTTTAAAAACGGATCAACCTACCGATTATGCTATTTTAGACTAAAATGACCTACGATGACTTGACTAAACGACCTACGATGACTTGACTAGGAACCTACTTAGGAACCTACATAGGAACCTACTTAGGAACCTACTAGGAACCTACATAGGAACCTACTTAGGAACCTACTTAGGAACCTACATAGGAACCTACTTAGGAACCTACTTAGGAACCTACTTAGGAACCTACTTAGGAACCTACTAATTTTACTAATTTTTATTATGTAGGCAATTACTAAATGGAAGAACTTCATAAAATATTAAATGAAAATCCAGCCGCGTTAAGCTCTGTAACAACGTCTACGGATGAAGCCTTATTGTTAAAACAAAAGCAACGAAACAAACGTCTTTTATCGGTTGTAGCGGGAGGAGATTCGAAAAAATATTTCGGAAAAGAATATAGAGTCGGCGACATTGATGCTTTATCTACGGAAGATCGAGATGTATTATACACGCAATACGAAACTAAATTAGGTCGTGATATAACGCAGTCTTTAGGAAGCGCCATTATAACATTGTACGCTAAATTGTTAGGATTCAGTTTAAATCGCGTTGACTTATACGGCCATCGTTTTGAAATTGATAACGAAGGTAAGTTAATTTCGGATTTAGAAAAAGATCCATTCATTTCGGCCATGCTTTCTACCGTAGCGTGCGATTTATACTACAACTACGGAATGTTGTTAGCGCCGCTCAGTGCATCGTTAATTATGGCAAAACATATAAAAAGTAAAAAAGAAGAATCTTGTATAGATAATAAAAACGATGAGCACGAACGAATTGGAGAATGTACAACCACCTGCGGAAACACAGCCGCAGACGCAAACAAACAACCTGTCGGTGGTAACGAAAACACCGACTAAAAAAGTAAAAAATCCTGGTAGAGTCGCGTCTGGTAAAAAACTCGCCGAACTTAATAAGATAAAAAAACAAGAATTAAAAAAGGGCGCGAATAAAACCAAAGTTAAAGTAGCGGTACGATCAACAACGAGCGACGAGCCAATAAAAGAAGGCGGAATAAACTACAAATACATCGCGATCGGTGGTTTAGTTGTTGGAGGGCTTGTTTGTTATTTCTTTTTTTTAAGAAAAAGAGCCTTCACCGCCAAAACCCACGTTAATAAAAGAGCCGTTAAAGAGTGAGCGAGTTGTTTTCGAGATGGAATAGCAAGTTTAAAAAAAAAATTATTATATTTAATGAATATAAAATATGATAGACACAACAACGATCGCTAATTCCGCTTATCACAGCGCCGTTATATGACTTTTTACCGTTTTATACAGCATGTTAGGTAAAAAAGTATTAAAAATAGAACCCGCTAATTTAGGATAATTTGATATAAAAGACTCGTTAAAACTAACCGTAACCGTTTCAGCAGCTTCAATGACGCAAATGTGGTTAGTTCAACAAGGAATTTTACCACCCTCTATTATGCCTAAAAATTCTACGGAATAAAATTATATTTGTAAATATTAAACTCTAACGCTCACAAAGCAATGGATAAAAGAACTGTTAAACTATCAAATACCTATTATAGTCCGAAAAGATATTACAAAGGTCTAAACGCGATTAATAAATTAGCGCAAGAAACCAAGGTGAATAAAAAATTAACGAGACAGTGGATAAAAAAGCAAGCGCTGTGGCAAATTTATTTACCCTATCCTAAATATATTCCAAGACCAACCAGTTCAAATAGCAAGTTTGAAAAACCAAACGAGGTTCATCAAGCGGATTTATTGTTTCTTCCGCACGATATTGTAAATAAAAAGACGTACAAGTACGCGTTAACCGCCGTGGATGAAGCTAGCAGGTATAAAGCGGCTGAACCATTAACCGATAAAACCGCCGCTCAAGTTTGTATAGCATTTATAAAAATTTATAAACGTTCGTTATTAACTTGGCCAAAAATTTTAAAAGTTGATCCTGGAAAAGAATTTATGTCAACCGTTAACGTATTAATGAGTAAAAATTCAAAGAGGGGAGGCTGGTAATCATAGAGCTCAAGGTATAGTAGAGCGATTTAATAGAACGTTAGCTGAAAGATTATTTTCTCATCAGTACGCTAAAGAAATTGCGACCGCTACTATAAATAGAGAATGGGTTAAAAGATTACCCTCGGTCGTAAAAGCGTTAAACAACGAGACGACTCGACTCTTACATTTAAAACCACTCACCGCGATTAAAATGAACGTCGTTGAGCAAAATCCAGCCTCGCCGACTGTAAGCGGTAGAAAGAACGAAAAAAGAATTCCGTACAACGTACGAGTTCGTTATTTATACGCGCCGGGTGAAGCCGAAAAAGATACTCGTCGTAGAGCCACAGATCCTATATGGAGTATAACAATTTATAGAATATCTAAAACGATTAAAGGAAGTGGCCCCATATTGTATTTTTTAGAAGGAGGTCCAGCTCGTAGTTTTGTAAAAGAAGAACTACAAATTGTTCCGCAAGATACAATGAATCCGCCGATTAAACATTAAGGTTGTAGTGGCCGTAAGCGTAAGTATGTATTCCGTTTTCTAAAATATATCTTTTTGTATCTAAAGGAGATAGCGATATTTTATTTACTCGCGTTGTATATAATCTATGTTTTTCGTGCCTAATAAAACTCATAGGGTGATGTAGAGTATTTTTTAGAGATAAAACTTGTTTATATCGGTCGTGTTTAATTTGCTGGTCTAAAACTTGTTTTTTAACGCCTTTAGCTTTTCTTATTTGTTTTTCGTTCGATAAAAGTATCGAATACATTTTGGGTCTTAAACAAACAACTTCAGAAATTGGCACACCCGCGGTTTCGTCCTTCATTTTACCGATAATCTTTTTATTATCTTCAGAATGTAAAAAATGTTGCTCGTTGTAATTGGAAAAGTCGTATAAAGATTTGTTTTTACATAAATCTTTATATACATCGCGAGTTTTAATCTCGAGTAACAAGCTATCCGTATCCGTGTAGATCAAGCCACACTCGTTGCCGTAGCTCGTTTTTAAATGATTGTAATAGAAATCGTACATTAAATGTTTAGATAATTCAAGAACGCTCATTCCTACGTAAACTGGGCGGTTAAGCGCGAGTTGCTTTTTATGCATGTGAATTGCCACTAGATTATTATCGAAAATCCTAGCCTCTGCAAAATTTGGATTAGCGATGAGCGCGCGAATTTGATTTTCCGCTTTTTCGTCGTTTAGCTTCTTTAGATTCACGTTTATGCGGTTTCGTACGTTTTCCATGGTTTTACCAAAAACTTAATTGTTCATATAAGTTTAAACAAGTCTTTTTCAAAATCGCTAGTTGCATTTTTTCTGAGCTGAGTGTTTAAATCAATGTATGATTTCATCCACGGAGATTCGTCAAATTCTAAAACGCGATGAATTTTAGTTAGTTTCATGCCTAACTGTAAATACAATTGTAAGTTGCGATAATGAACTACGTAGTTGCGTTTATCGTATAAATTGGGAACTAATTTCGTAACGTTTGGAGCTGGTTTGTCGTTTAGCAACTGACGTTGATAGTCGCTCATCCAGTCTTTCGGTACGATTAACGATTCTGGAGCGAGTGGAAACGCGTTGTGCGAATTGTGTAAACTAGTTGGATATTCTAAATCTACTTCTAAAATATGTCCTCTTCCGTATTTTAATCCTTTCTTATAATTATTAAAATAATAATCAACGATTGTTTTTTGAGACAACCATTTAAAATTACCGGTAGGCAAAGGTTGACTCATAGCGTATCCGTATAGATTATTTGCGTCCAAATACGTAATGTAACTCGATGGTTTCGTTTTATCATAATCGTCTAAATACGTATTATTCGCTTTCGCGTATCGTTTACTAGCCATGCACGTTCCTCCTCGCGTGCCTTTTTCTATAAATAAATGCATGTCAATATCCGTAAGCAATTGTAAAGTTTGTCTCGAATGTTTTAATAAAGCGTCCCAACTCAAACCGGGACTAGTGTAATAATTGGCCGGATCCAGACCATACTCTCGTATACAAGTAACGCGAAAGTTTTCAAACACGTCCGCCAATAAGCAAGTGTTCGTACGTACGTACAAATCGTGGTAGTCGCCTAGAGTTTTACAATTGAATGTTTTATAAACGTTTTTAGCGTGCTCGTATTGTGGCTGCGTTATGCTTTGAGCGTTTAAACTACTATAAAAAGCTTCTATCGGAGGAAGGCTAGTTTCTTTAAAACGCTCGAAACTATCCATGTATTCGTACGGATAAATACCTTTTTGTTTAACGAGATTACATTTTTCGGAGGAGGGTTCAAACTTGCTAGTGATCGAAAAAGAACTGTTTGATTTTACGAGTTTATCCAACGACGCTGGTAAAAATTGAGCGCTGTCTATAAATCGTAATTGACCGATACTGAAAGAAATATACTTTTCTATATTGTTTGCGATACATCCTATTTTTCCTTCGCTACAACCAACAGCTTGCATAATGAGATGCGAGTCGTAACCTCGCAAATTATGAAAAACGACCGGAATGCAAGTTTTGCCGGGTTTTAAACTCAGTTTTAAATTACAAAGGTTGTGCGCGGCGCCTCTATACTTTCCGGTAATGTGACAATGATCTCTAACTTTACTCAACTTGCGCTCCACGTCGGCATAGTCGTCTCTAAAAAATGCCTTTTCACATATCCAACATTGTTTAGCGTTTTTAAAATCTTCTACATCTTTTTCAGTCATTATTATTTCTTTAGGATTTTTAAACATCTCGTTGATGTTTTCTTCTTCTTTTTTCAACTCGGCTAAAAAGTGCTTAGCCGCATCTTCTCCTCTGTAAACAATGGGATCGCTAGTCACACCGTCGCACGCTACGACTACGTACGAATAACCGCAAACGACGTGTTCTTGCAGTTTTTTTAGTATTGGTAGAGTTTTCGTCAACAGTCTTTTTAATAATGCTTTCAAAATCTGCGTATATTATGAATGGAACTTTCATCTTTTTATGAAAATTTATAAATTTTAACGCGTCGTTTTTACCCTTGATTGGCATAACAATTTTTGTCGGCCTGTTATTTATACCCTTACACATTTTTACGTGGTTTTCGAGAAACGTTTTCGTAGAAAAACCCTGTAAGCATCGTAAACAAAAATGTTTACGGTTGTGATGGTTCGTTTGATCGTAAAGTAATTTATTCACATCTTTGATCCAAACGTAGTGAGATCTAGTACCCTCGTGAATTAATAATAAATTTATACGATCTATATTTTCGGGTTGATCGCTGATCTTGTAAACTAGTATCGATTTTGCTTCGCAAAAACGTTTATCGCTATATCGTTTTGTTTTTCTACTAATCTGTTTAATCGGCGTTGGCGCGTCGATATTGTTAAAATTTAAACCATCCTCCGTCGAATAGCTAGAGGGTCTTTCCGGATGTTTTATTTTTACTTTTTCGATCGAGACATTGTCTTCTACCGCTTTTTCAACATGTTTATTATAACTTTTAATCGCCCATCGCAAACAATCATCGTCTTTGTTGAGTACGTTGATGCAAGCTTTTTTATTTTTTATATAGTCACATAGTTTAATATAACTGCCACCTTTTAAAGGTTGATATTTGCTAATTCTAATGTTCATGGTAACGATACGATCTACCTCCCATCCACTACCCTCTTGCGTATATTTTTCTAAAGCCTCTTGAATTTGTGAAAAAACGTTATTAAATACATTTTCGATATCGTCTAAATTCGATAAAACAATTTGTTTATTATTATGAAAATTTGGTTCAACTTCATTGATCGAACCATCTAGTCTTTCTTTAAGTAATTTAATGCGTATATATATCATAAACTTGAACGCTTTAAAATCCTGCAAGTCTAAAACAAACTTGGCTCTAATCTTTGGTTTTACCGCCCGACAAAAAATGTTCAAATCCGCTCCTTTGCTGTGATTCAGCGGAACCGTCATTGTTCGTTCACGCAAATAACTTCCACCGTTAATCGGGGGTTCTATAAACTTTAACGCTTTTTCTTGTCCGTAAAACCTTTTAATAGCGGCGTAAAAATCTTTTTTCAATAACTTACCATATTTACCCGCGCCGTGTTGCGGAAAATCTATATTTTCAAATGTCATACGCTCAAATAGTTATCTTTTATTTAATTTATACAACGGCTTTTGTTTTTGTTGTTTTATATACTTTTTTATCGCTTCGTAATAACTGCATTTATCAACTTTACCCTTGCTGTTTTTCGTAAAAATTAATCGCATCGTGTGCTCGCGAAAACGCTTTCAATTCTCGTAATGTCCACTTGCTTAAATGAGCTCTTGTTGGCGGAGCGGGCGCGGGCGCGGGTGGAGCGGGCGTGCCGCGAAGCGCAGATACGCTTTTGTCATAATTTAAAAATTTTGATTTGTCTAATAATTTAGCGGGCGCCGGCGGTGCGGGCGTTGGCGGCGCGGGCGCGGGTGCGGGAGGAACTGGCGTTAGTATTTCGTATTTTCTTCTTTCTTCCGTGGCGCGTGGCAATTTGCGCTGCTTAAAAGCCGATCCTGAAGAACCGGTAATTGCGTCGTATTTTTTTCTTTCTTCCGTCATCTCACTATATAGCTAAATAATATTTTTATTTCACCATCTAGTCTTTCTTTAAGTAATTTAATGCGTATATATATCATAAACTTGAACGCTTTAAAATCCTGCAAGTCTAAAACAAACTTGGCTCTAATCTTTGGTTTTACCGCCCGACAAAAAATGTTCAAATCCGCTCCTTTGCTGTGATTCAGCGGAACCGTCATTGTTCGTTCACGCAAATAACTTCCACCGTTAATCGGGGGTTCTATAAACTTTAACGCTTTTTCTTGTCCGTAAAACCTTTTAATAGCGGCGTAAAAATCTTTTTTCAATAACTTACCATATTTACCCGCGCCGTGTTGCGGAAAATCTATATTTTCAAATGTCATACGCTCAAATAGTTATCTTTTATTTAATTTATACAACGGCTTTTGTTTTTGTTGTTTTATATACTTTTTTATCGCTTCGTAATAACTGCATTTATCAACTTTACCCTTGCTGTTTTTCGTAAAAATTAATCGCATCGTGTGTGCTCGCGAAAACGCTTTCAATTCTCGTAATGTCCACTTGCTTAAATGAGCTCTTGTTGGCGGAGCGGGCGCGGGCGCGGGTGGAGCGGGCGTGCCGCGAAGCGCAGATACGCTTTTGTCATAATTTAAAAATTTTGATTTGTCTAATAATTTAGCGGGCGCCGGCGGTGCGGGCGTTGGCGGCGCGGGCGCGGGTGCGGGAGGAACTGGCGTTAGTATTTCGTATTTTCTTCTTTCTTCCGTGGCGCGTGGCAATTTGCGCTGCTTAAAAGCCGATCCTGAAGAACCGGTAATTGCGTCGTATTTTTTTCTTTCTTCCGTCATCTCACTATATAGCTAAATAATATTTTTTATTTCACGTTTTTTTTTTTATAACTTTCGCAACTTTCACAACCCCTACTACTACCCAGCGAATTTGTAAAAAAAATAGATATTTTGAGGTTTTGTAAAAATGTTTTTACAAAAACGGTTTTTACAACTTTTTGATAACCCCTACTACTACCCAGCGAATTTGTTTAAAAAATGATATTTTAAACCCCCGGGAGTAGTTCCCTCATCTATCATACTACTCATGTACATGTACATGTATGTTTTAAGGTGCTGTGAACTTTGCAACTGTTTTTGTTTTTGTTAGATAAGTCTCACTGAGAAGGAGAAGAAAAATGTGATGTCCACATTATCATGGAATTTCTTCTTTGAACCAATGAAAACTTTTTTTCTTTCTTGCAATCTACAGTAGCTGTCTCCCAGGTCATAGATCATGGTGATTCATGGGTGGATATTGGGGAAGATACAACACTTACCTGTACTGTCAGCAAGACCTACTCTACCCGAGAATGGAGATTGAGTGACGTGAATGTAACGGACATCGTTGATACTGACGCTATTGTCACTATAATTGGGAGTAGTATTCATTATAGCCCAACCATCGACCAAAGCCATTATGTGTATGATAACACACATGGTAACAATGCCTTAACTGTGAAGTCAGTCACCTTAGATGATGACAAGAAATACTGGTGTCTGGCCAGTTTGCCAGGACCGGACCCTGTGGATTCATTTCACACAAGAATAAGAGGTAATGTACAAAACTTGGTAGTTAGCTACATGTACATGTACAAAATGTATCATGTTTTTGCAGCAACCATTTATGTATGTATTTATGTAAACATACTAGACGCAAACATACATGCCTCCATACACCAATTTTTAATGTTTTTTTGCAGGAATAAAAACATACCGTTGATGGATACTTACCACCAAAAAATATTTGTCAAGGGAATTTTTTCATTTTTTGTAAATATTTTTGTTAGGTGCTGACAGTGAACGATTTCCCCTGTATCGCATCGCAAAATGCGACGTAATTTGGACAATCTGCGATGGAATTTCAAACAATGCATCGCAGATTTTTCGATACAAATTTTGACAGATTTATAAACATTTTGAAATCATATTCACAAACCTTTCCCGAAATGACGTTTACATGTATATATTTTAAAATATTAAACTTTGACTTCCGGTTTGGACAGGAAGTAAGGTCAAATTGGGGTCACCTTTTTGTAAATATTTTTTGACAATTAACGATCTGTACAATGGTACAAAAATTGTGAATTTACCTGTTGTGGTTGTTGAGATATGATTTTTTTAAATATTAAACTTTGATTTATCGTAATTCGATATCTGATGACCTAATCATGACGTCACAAATTTTGTTTCATCTACGTGTTAAGTTCTAAGTATATGCCAAGTTAATTAGGTCACTTTTTGTTGCGCCTTGGAATAGGCATGCCTAGATAGACGGCGCATTATAAATGGGTCATTCCATTAACGTGGGACCCAAAGTGTGACATAGAGGTCAAAATTTCAAGTTCATTAAATAAAGGAAAAAATATCAGGTTTTGTTACCTTATTTATCATAGTTTTAAAATAATAGATACAAACATTAAAACTGGTGTCATGTATTTACTTCCTGCTTCACCTGATATGAGGTTAACAATGTAACAAAATTACAAGGGGACACCGTGTCTTGTTAACGTTGTGTAATATACTGACTAAAGTTAATGGATCAAAATAGGGGAGACCCAAGAAATTTCTGTTTGTTGTCATAGTAGGTCTGTATGAGATGCAACAATAGGTGAAAGTTATAATCATCAGCTCGTACGATGTAAGGAATAACACAGGCCCCAATATCTGAAATACATGGAAAACACAAGTGTCCCACATTCATGGAATGACCCAAATGCAGTATTATTATTATTAAATACATGTACGTGTCAACCACATAGTGTGCATTGTACAAGTCAAATATTTACCGTGCGCGAAAGCAACAACCCGCGAATGTGTCGGTAGGGTGGCTGAGCGCGAAAAATTACTAGCGCGAAAATTACCAGTTTTACAGTACACTGAAGTCATTTCACTTGTAACATGTTTTCCTTCCTCCATGGTAAGACCATGTACACTCATTGTTAGATTGTTTACAATAGGTTAAACAGGTCAGCAAAGTGGTTTCAATTGATTGTGGGGGGGGGGGGGGGGTGGAACCACAAAAGTCAAGTCATGAAACCAAATGGACAGTTAAAATAAAAATGTATTTCATTGTTTTTTTTGCAATTTACAAGCACCCATACAACTCTTTTTTTTATTTTCAATGTCTAACAATTTATGTACAAAATGGCATCTGATCTTTAAGCTTGTAATTATATAGATTGGATGCAGCTACAGACATTTTGCCAAATATGTGTACAACCTTGAAAATGTAAAATGTAGAATTTGTTTCAAATTGTATAAATGATTTTAATTATTTGCAGTATAGGTGAAAACAAAGACAATTTATAAGCATGTCACAATAAAGAGATGCTTGATTACAGTGTCACTATCGTTGTCAATTTATCATATTTTTTTTCATTATAAACTTGAGTTGAAAGTGAAGTATATTATAAATAAAGATCACTCTCGGTATATTAACATGCAGTCCATCCATTCGATTTATTTTTGTACAAGAATTAATACCAAGACATAAATACCAATGTTGGCTTCATCTAAATCTAGAATTTGAAGGTTTTTCCATAAACAAAATGAAAAGGGCAAGCAATTATCAGATTTGGTCAAGTGGATGTAATTACATTTAATTTTGTTTGAATTGTCAATTGGCTAATTACACTTGTGGCCTTACTTTTGGGAATTATTTACTTTTTGACACCTCTTCTGCTGAGGGCAGGGGAAAGAAGGAAAAACTTTATCATGTAGTAGTTATCAGCTTGTTTTCTAATGAAAGGCTAATTAGCTGACATCCATACAAGCTTTGAAGACTGCAGATATTAGCTATTTGACATAAGGCTGTGGTTTTTAACATACCATTTGTGTCAACCAAGAGGGTCAAAAATGAAAATAAGTCAACACACTTCAAACATGTATTTTTCTCATCCAAACAATTTATATTTCTGAGAAATTCAAAAGCCTGAGCTTAAATCTATCTCTAAACTTGTGAAACATACTTGAACATTAACAACACTCTTTTCAAAATTGTGAAATTCAACTCGTGCTTTATTGCCTACTTTAGCAATGAATGTTAATGTTAAGAGCATGGTTCAGAGATTATTTATGCAACTTTTTGAGTTTCTATCAGAACCAATTGCATTTTTACATTGCTTTCAAATCAAAAATAGCCGGAAAATACTGGGTTTCATTATTTAAAGTTTTTGTCTGGCATTGTAGGACTGGCTTTTTGGGGGTCAAACTTATTGCATGTAAACAATGGATGATGCAAAATGATTATAATATGAAGAAAAAAAAATTGAAAAAGTACATTGGCTGAATTATTTTTAGATTTAACCCTTACTATGTTTCGGACGTTACACTATGTTAACATCTCAGCTTTTCTCATTTTATGGCTTTGCTTTGGTTTCAGTGGTCTGTCAGCTTATTTGCAGGAAGGAAATATACTAACATATTAATATTTAAATGCAAACTTTGTATTCAAATGACCACACAAATTGCTAACCAGTGTATCCTCTCAACTACAATACTTCTTGTAAAGTTAATCCATCTAATTTAGATCTACATACTTCCAAATGCTGTTCATGTAATGTAAAATTGCATGAAATATGAACTTGATTGAGGTGGTAATCATTTAGAAAACTTGAAATACACTGAACTGCATACTAGGCTTTGTATGGTACCAAAGACAATGGCCTGTTTTTGTTTCGGACGTTACATGATGTTAACATCTCAATCAGATAGCAAACTTTGCTAATGTTTAATCTGTTTGCTTTATTATTTTTTACAAATCCAGATGAGTAAAGTTGTAGTATATCATTTTATAATTGAAAAAGTGCATTTAACACAATTTAAGAATAAAACTTGCAGAAATACAACAATATAAACAGTAAACTGATATGGTTCAAGATCTTTGAATACAACAAACGTATCGTTGGCTCAGAACTACAAGGTCGTTAGTTTATACAGGTATGAATTTCATAAAATTGCTTTTGCATGTTTTGGAGCTCCTGTAATGGACATTATTGATCAAAAAGTCTCCAAAGAAAATGTTTGGCTAAAGGAAACATTGATTTTGTAAGAAACATGCTGAATTGTGGATGGCTGATTTTCATTTTCTTTTTTTACTTTAAACATATTTTCGTGTAACAACCTTTTGTTTATTATTACGGACAACTAAGACCTTATGAACTGAGCCGACGATATTTAATTTGAAATCAAACATCTTACAGGAGATTGAAATTGCAGATCAATTCTAAAAAGTACAGTCCAACTTCTTGTACTTGTTTGTAATCACTACATCCACGCTCAACCTTCTCCGCTCCAGCTGCTTACATTCTTTATCTTTTTGTTGAAGCATTGCATACCATTCTGGATTGTCTTGTTTCAGATTTTCACGCCAAACAGTTGATCTACTTTGTTTTTTCCTAGCTTAATCCTCAGAGACCATCTCTTTGGTTCGGTTTGTTTGGCCTTCATGACTAAGGTTATAATAAAGAAATAAATATATAAAGATTTAAACGTATTGAAACTGAGGAATTAATTATATTTTCATGAATCATTCTTTGACACATTAGGCCACAAAAAAAAAGATGATGAGTTGCCCTCCACCGACCGACCCAAAAGTGCTGAAATCTTGGGTCGGGTTTTTTTTTTTTTTTTTTTCCCCGTCATTCATAGGCCTATTTATTAATGAAACTTACACATTTTCTGTGTATAAAACATAATACGTTTGATTTGTGAAATTTTCCACTTTTTTTATCGGTAAATTTGCCGGTACCCAAGACTCAATCTACATGTTTTCAAATCGAATGGCCCCGGCCCTCACATGGTGCACTGCCTTCGCACACACTGTGTGCCAACGATTGCGACTCAAATCTACACGTTTTCCAATCGAATGGCCCCCTCACATTTTTTCCCACTGGCTTCGCGCACTGTTTTGTATGTCAATGATTGCGACTCAATCTACAGGTTTTCAAATCAAATGGCCCTCACACGTTGTGCACTGGCTCCCCGCACTGTACGTGTGTCAACGATTGCGACTCGATCTACACGTTTTCAAATCGAATAGCCACTCACGTGTTGCATGTTGAGCATTGCACGCAATATGGATGAATTTGCTGTCAATCACAGCGAAAAGTACAACAAAAATGCTTGGGATACTTTTATTCTGAAGCAGAATTCCTTGCTGATAGGTATACAAATGAAAAACATGGTATGTGGTTTCAGTTCCAATGCATTTCAATCTTAAAATGACAGTCGAGGAAAAAATAATAATAATCCCGACTCATCAAATTTTTTGGTTGGCCTTATATGAATAATTACAAGTATTGTGTCATCGAATGAATGTTTGCCTTTTGTTTTACGAATATTGGTCAATCAGGTCCTGCGTTCATTTGCTACACAAGTCATCTGCCTTTGATTTTTTTTCAGAGCGACTCAATTGTGCACTGAGTAATTAATGTTCATGACAACATTAGATATACATTGTAGGCCTAGATCTACGTAGATCATAAAAGTGTGTGACCTTTACTTTACTTAGCTATCATGTAAACATAGAAGGAATACTGTACATTGTATTATAATGCACCTCCATCTTAGAAACAATATTATTTCCATGCCATTCAGTACTGATTGAAATCCCACAGTTCCATTACATGACATTAAATAATTCTTACCTTAGTGTACTGCCAGATCACTACCTCAAGAAAGTTGTGCATGTACCACACGGATAGAGAATGTCCTAGCTTCACTGGACACTTTACTTGCAGCAGGTGTCTCCTTAGAAGTTTGCTTATTTCTATACATATAGTTTACAGAGTGCTATACATGCACGTATACATGTACTTGTGCTGTACATGTAATGAACCAACTTCACTGTTTACTACACTGCAGCTACATGTAGCAGGCAGGCTTCTCAAGGTCATGGCCAAGGACTTGCTTATTTGCATATAATTTATACAAATGTAATACAAATGTACTGTATTATATCCCACAATAATTACTGTGGAACTGGAGTCATCTATTTCGTTAATAGGGGGATCAGCATGCATGCATAAATGTGTGTTAACACTATACCGTAACGTCCGAAACATGTTTACAATACCCCAGAAATTATTATTTATATTGCTCCAGAATTCTGATGAGCAGTTCTAGTTGAAATTGATTTAGTTTAATGAAAAGTGAGGTTATTTCAAAACAATCTAGCAATGTCATGCATCACATACAGTGTTTTAATTTTTTTTTATTGTTGCCAATTAGTATTGTAGAAAGCTTTAAATTTGATAGTAAATTTTTATTTTGGCATCAAATGCATGTTGTATTTAATGTTAAAACTGAATGAAATTAATGAAATATTTTTCTTGACATGTAAAAAGAAATTGGAGAGTAATAAAATGTTGATAGAATAAAAACAGCATTAAAAAGTTTTAAATTTTGTGTTAACAACCAAATTGTGTAACGTCCGAAACAAATTTGTTGTGTCATGAGAAATTTGTTGGACAAGAATGATATAATTCATGTCTAGATTTGTTTTAGTAATAACAGTGTTTTATTTTATGATGATTAAATCACTTTGGGTACCATCAACTTTGAGTTACATGTATTAGCTGAGAAATGGTATTTTTTGTTTCGGACGTTACAGTCGTTTCGGACGTTACAACTGGTAACGGACAATTTGTTTTGCTGATATAATGATAATGCAATTAGATACAGCATTAATTTATGCTGTGATGGGAAGCTGCCTTGAGGTTCTTTCAAAATGAAATAATAAATAGGTTTTACAATTCCTGTATTTTTTGATACTTCAAAATTAATATTGTTTCGGACGTTACCAAATTGTTTACGGAAAATGAGGTAACTTTTTTATTTGATGAACAAATTTTAAACAACGTCACTGCAATAACATAATGTTACTTTCTTTTTAGGCATTGGAATGGGGTACCCAGAAAGTGGATTTTAATACTGATATCATATAAATAATTGTTAACGGAAAATGTAACGTTCGAAACACTATTTTCAATTGAGCCGCTTCATCAAAATAGTCCAAATAGTTGGGGTTACTGTGCACTTTCTTAAAGTTCCACTCATACTCATTCATTGTAAATAGGAAATAATAATATTGTTTCTGGCATTTTTGTGTTTCAGCCAAAACAATTTGGTCTCTTTTTTGGTTGACAAAATTCCGTTAACATTAAGGCTGTTCAGCGATAGCTCACACACATAAACCAAACTTGTAGAATTTTCATTAAGCTATGGGAGATCAATCTAGGTCCATGCTTCCAAAAAATATGAAAACTGATTTCCAGTTCTGTATCTTTACAAAATTTGAGACTCTCAAAGTGCCATTAAGCTTTTTGGTATATGTTAAAAAAACCAGAGCCTAAATATATAATTAAAATTCAGTTCAATCCTGTGACGTCATTCATACTTCATAATATCATAATATAATGGGTGTCAATTGTGCCAAATTTGGTAAAATTCTGTTTTATGTTTTCTCAAGATAGCAAAAGGTGACTTTTTTTTTAACCTGCAACTTTTTTTAAACTTGCCACTTTTTTTAAACTTCCAGTTTGGAACGGAAGTACGAGTCAATAAGGTCATGTCTTTGTATCAAATGTCGAGTCCTCCATGTTCTGTATGATTAAGAAGGAATCAAGAAATTATCTATTGTGGTTCACAAGATAAAAAATATATTGGTTTATTATAATTAATTACGTAATAATTCATTAGATGACCTCACCATGACGTCACAATGTTACCTTGAACTATATGTCAAGGTCTAACTATTTGTTAAGCTTTAAGGTTCTTTGAACACCGCAACTGTTTTGACTGTACAAATACATTTACAGATTATTATACAGTCCATTTTCGTAGTTTACAGAACTACATGTGTATAGATATAATATCAAAGACTAAAAATATAATAAAACATATCATTTGGTTATTGCATAAATTAAAATGAAAAAAAACTTGCACTAACCTGGATGCTGGAGGATTAATTCGTTGAGGCGCGCAGGCGGGAACTGAGACTAGGATCCTAGGGGTTGGGGGAGAGGAGTGTGTGCTCACTGAACTGAATCAGTTGTTAACGAGCACAGGGGATGGAGGGTGGTTGACTTAGGATATAGGAGATCCCTCAGTCTGGGGTGGGTTATGGACTTTGGATATAGAAGATCCTTCAGTCTGTAGTAGTGGTCGCCAAATGTCGTTGATGTAGAAGCCGATGTCCTGTGGCACAGTGTCGTGTTTGACAATCTCGATGGCCTCTCTGATGCGTCTGGGGTGCCATGCGTCGATAGGTGTGATGAGTTGGGCTGCCTGCCAGTCTATCAGGTGTTCTAGACGCTTTTTCTGCCACATTGGTTATTAAAAAATCATTGTTGGAAGTCGTTGATGTTTTTCGTTTAAAAACTATACACATTATTCCATTTGCAAAATTAAGTTTAATTAAGTTGATAAAATAATAAAAAGAAAATAAATAAAATACATTTAAGTTAAAAGAAGATCTGGATCTCTTGTCTCAAAATCAAAATTAATTGATTTTGTATTTAAATTAACTCCAGTGCCTGAAAACCTTTTGTCAAGGGCGCATTGGGAAAACTCTTACCATGAAATTGATTGCCCATAAACGAATTTACAAAAAAACAAATAAATTCATTAACAAATCCTCTGCGCATCGATGACTGTTAATTTGACTGCATCAATCGCGAAAAGATGCGAAACATCATATTTCACGATGAGATAATTGGAGTCATGAATGCCAAAAAACCATATGTTAGAATTCACTCTTAGATTTAGAACAAGCATTAACAATTCCAAAACTGTACAAAAATGACAGCTCGAAATAATGGACAACGATAGTGAAATTACCGTAAACTGTGGACACGAAGGTGCTGGCAACAACGAAATATAATATATTCTAATTAGAGAAGAACTCGACCATGAGGTGAATGAACTACATGTATAATAATAATAATAATAATAATAATAATGTGTGGACTTATATAGCGCACGTATCCACCAACTGAGTGGTGCTCAAGGCGCATTATATTATTACCCCTGCTCATCAGGCTCATAAATCATTCCTGAAACCATCTCAGCTCCCTGGGGAGTGTACAGCTCAATTGCTGCCATTACAGCGCATATAGGGCTAATCAACCAACTCTGCCCTCACAGGTACCCATTTAACCCCTGGGTGGAGAGAAGCAATTATGGTTAAGTGTCTTGCTCAATGACACAAGTGTCGGCCGGGATTCGAACCCACATTCTGCTGCTAACACCAGAACTTGAGTCCGGTAAGCTAGACCGCTCGGCCACTCCACTGCCTCGTGTCTGTGTGTGAGAGAACTTCAAGGCCGTTCACACGCGAAACTGGCTGTGCATAAAGAATGGTACTTACATGTATGAATAGTTGTTCACTTAAACTTCCTTTTCGACCGGAATAAATATGTTTCAATAAAATTAAACAAATATGACAATGTTTAGTTTTAATGCAAAAGTATGCCATGTACATGTACATGTATTTGTACAGTGTTTACGGGCAGTACTTGTAGTAAATGCTCATTCATTTTGTTGGAAACTGTTAAGTTGGCATTATTTATTTGGATTATGTATGTTCAGGATATGTACTTGTGAGAACATTGCATGTCATACAAAAACACAAAATGGATAATGCCAAAATGTAGAAATTCACAGGTCTACATTGTAAAATACTGTTTTTTATTAGTTTTTGCCTTGCATTTGGTGCTATTTTTTAGACCTGTACAAATACAATACGTAATTCCATTAACATCCTGACGTAATTCCGTTACCATGATTGAAGGTAATAATATTTCAAAGTTTATTTTGCATTGTAGTTATTAACCCTACTAAAGTCTATACTACAATACTACAAATAACACCCCTTTTGGAAATTACTAAACTTCACAGAGATTTATTAATTTATATGCAAGACCTGTAAACTGCTTGTCCTTTCGCCGTAATTGTGTTCGCCGTAATTTTGACCTCCCTTAAAGTGACCCAGCAGGTGAATTTTTTTGTGTTCATTTGTATCTAATGAATCTGTTGGATCTTGGCTCCCATATCATACATTTGTACACAGATTAGTATAAAACATTTTCAAGGTGATGGGCAAATGTTCGCTGGGTCATCAATGGACGTAATTCCGTTACCGGAGAATTGCCCTTTATTAGACTCTGACATGTGAGTGGATCATGTATTATTATTTCCCGTTTTTGACATGCCTCCCCCTAGAAAAAGTAGTGCACCCCCAGTGCCCCCCTGAAAATTGGACCCTAGTTAAACCACTGAACATGTGTTTATCTCACCTGTCACTACATGTAAGTGAGATTGTGGTTCAAGGAAAAACCAATATCGGGTAACTCGTTTCTCAACTATTGCTAAGGGACCATCGATAAACTATGTCACGGGCGCGTCCGCGTGCGAATGCGTTCTTTTGCGTGCCAGCTCAAACAAAAGAAATCAGCCAGAAGTGTCACGCAGTGGCACACATGTCATGGGATGGACCCGGCCGTTCTGGCAGAGAAATCGCTGCATTTTTAACAAAAGAACAATGAGACGGTCCGGCACCCAGTGCACTGCTATTGTGGTGTTTTAATCCGCTTACAACTGGTAAGAGACCTGTAAATGCTTGTATACGAGTTTAGATGATACAACAGTAGCATTTCCCCCTGCCCATTACAAATGTATGTGAGTCGGCCCACATCGCCATTAAAATTAACGTTGGCTCTTTCCCGGCAACAATCATTGTTGCCAAGTCGTCTGATAAAATACGAAAAAAAAATTGTTTTTAAAAATGTGCCTTTTTGCCTTGTTTCATTCTCAATATTTAACTGCGGTACTTACATTTTCAAAATAGTAATTGCAAAAAAATAAATAATAATAATCACAAACAAAATCCCTTTTATACAATGTCTTAATACACGATTTTAACTGCCATGCGAAAGGCCACGCCATTCTTTAGCTTATCCTCGTCGATCCCCCGTACAGATTGCGTATCCAGTGTGCATGAACACATGTAGTAGTTTTGGGAGCAAGTCTGACACAGTGCGGCATGGCATAGACTGGTCCCTAGCTGTCTATATCCTATCAAGGATATAGACAGGCTCTAGGAATACCACTCAAATGATTTCATTGGATATGTTAACGCATGTGCTACTGAAGATCTGACGTCACACTTTGAGCGAGCTACACTACCAACCAAGGTCAAAGTTCAGCATCGGAAAAATATGGCGGCTGCACGGCAAGTTGCCCCATAAGTGTGGCACGGACACGCCCCCTTGGCCTATCCTTAGCCACAGGTTGGTATCCTTTCCGCTAACGGCGGTATTACCTTAAATTCCAGGCGCTGAAATTGACGATATTTGCGACTATTTTGACAGCCTAGATACTTTCCTTACATGTTTAACTATCTAGGCGCCCAAAACAAAATGGTGATTTCACTTACATTAAAATTGTGACATTTTGGCCCAAAAAATTATAAGACGATCGGCATTGCCATTGTAGTTTCATCGAGGACGGCCATCTTGAATGTATGAGAATGGTGAACGGGAAAACAACTTGCGCGCGCAACAAATTTATGACGGCTGTTTTATGTGTGCACATACTTGCTGTATTTTAGCGCGCGCGCAGAGATATAACCACGCGATGTCGCCGATATAAACTTTCAAGAAACTAACATCGAGCAGTTTTATCAAATTAACCGCACTGCATGGTAAGTTCATCCCCTTTTAACTATTCTATACCATACCAGGTTATTTAACTGTACTTGCATTGTACATAAAACAAGAAAGAATGTTCATTAAAATAAAATGATAATGTAATAAATAGTCTATTATTAATTACAATAGTTTAATACTAATTTTAAATAGTAATTTTAAACAACATAGAAATTTCACTAATAATTTAAATATATGAAATATTATAGTGTTACGTTACTATTACTATTAATAATAACAATATTATATGGTTCCACCATTTTTGTAAATCCATAAAAAAAAATTATAAAAAAACAAAAAACCAGAATGATTGTTTTATCTGACAAAATATCTGTGAATATAGTCTATGTAATATCTATGTAATAATAGTACAGGTAATATTTTTACAATTTTTCATGTTTATCTGTTTTGTGAGAACATAAAGGCGGTAACTTCAAGTACAAAGGTGGTTTATTTTCTAATAAGAGTCTTCCCCCTGGTTATTTCACTGTCTTAAATTAAGCTGTGTAGACCCCTGTTTGTTTATTTAAGCCAAAGCATGTGTACTTCAAGATTTTGACCCCTATAGTTTCACTCAGTGAGCAGCATCATGCACTTAAATTAGTTATATCACATGTTTAGCACAAAAAATGCTCTGACTACCGACAACACGTGCAACCCTGAAACGGAATACTTCGCGCGCTAAAATACAGCAAGTATGTGCACACATAAAACAGCCGTCGTAAAATTGTTGCGCGCGCAAGTTGTTTTCCCGTTCACACTCTTCATACATTCAAGATGGCCGTCCTCGATCGTCTTGTAATTTTTTCGGGCCTATATGTCACGAAATATAAAATCACCATTTTTGGGGGGCGCCTAGATAGTTAAACATGTAAGGAACGTATCTAGGCTGTCAAAATAGTCGCAAATATGTCAATTTCAGCGCCTGGAATTTCGAAAAACCGCTGTTAGCGGAATGAGACCAACCTGTGGCTAAGGATAGGCCAAGGGGGCGTGCCCGTGCCACACTTATGGGGCAACACGGCAAGTATCTGGCGTAATTCAAGCGCCTCTAGCTCAAAGCGTGACGTCTGATCTTCAGGCTAACAATTTTACTGCATAATCTTTCCCACCCACCTGCCCACAGTCCGAGCAAAAATGGGTTCGAGTTGTCTCGTGGGTCACGTCGAGAGATAGAAGTGCCAGCATAGAAGCATGGCATCATGAAATACATACTTTGAATGCTGTGATACAGCCTGCGATTTTTCTGCAGTACATTTCGTCCAATATGCTTTTGAGTACTAAAAAATGAAATTTTGACATTTCACATTATTGTAATAATGTGGTCTTTTCATTATGCCCCGGTAAGATAATTTTTTCCCTACGTTGTCATCAAATATAATGTTAACTTCTGTAATTCAGATTTGCTGTTTATTATTAACTCTGTAAAAAAAAAAAACGTAAATAAATTTCATACCAATGGAACACGTTCTTCTATTGTATGTTTCAACTGATTTATTTGTGGCAATTAAGTGCAAATCAAAATAAAACGGCATTAAGACATTCCAAAGACAAGGTTTTTGCAGAACTAAAATAGACATTGTCACAGTTTCGACTTTAGAAAAAAGATAAGCAAGTCTATAAAACATTGTTCAAATGTATAATTGAAAAACTGACAAAACCCTTAATTTGTTTATAAATCGTTTACAAACTTATAAATAAACATATGTACATGTATATTGTCTCTGAGATATTGTGAAAGTCTTCGATGTTAAACTATAAATTTTCAAGAAAATTTCAAGTTTCTGTTTTTTGTTATTTGGTAGCCCCTTTCTTTTCTTTAGCTGTAGTGTAGCCTGATAAACTTTCAGAAGTCTGTATCAACCTACAACATTATACTTATAGTGATATTTGTTCCATAAGTTCAAGTATTAAAGTAATAAAATCAAATAATTCCTAATACACAGCTAAAACATGTTCACGGGAATTGAACAAAAACTAATGACAAAGATCGAGAATGAAATAAGGAAAGAAGCACACAGATGACACTACACTTTTATAATTATTTGTAATTCTTTTCTTTTCTTTTTTTCACAATGCGAGACGGCTCCAAAAATTGGCGAGCCGGACCTCGTCAAATTGTCACAAGTTAAGAAACTAGACGACTGAATATATAATATTACAAATCATTACCAGACCGAGCCCAGTCTAATGTATACTTTTGGGGTTATTAGCAAAACTGTGATATTAGTAGCCCATTGGGATATTAGGAGTAACCCAGTATGCTCAAGAGAGGTTCAATAAAACTGTCACAGCATAGAGAAAGGGGTGTGTACAGTACTTTCTTTTTGGCCACACAATCTTCTGATAGTCACGTGTTCTCTATAGAATACAGCTGTGTGGGGCTGGCCGTGACCTACTGATCTCTAGGCTGACCGCATAATTATGCTGAATTTTTAGATACTGGTTTTGTATGGAGAAGTGTACTTGCTGTATGGTTCATGCAGACTGTATAGAGTTATGCATGAAACCACGAAACCCATGTAGGGGGAGGTCTCACGTGCACACCTATTGTGATGAAACTGTTTCACAGGTTAGTTTTTAGGATGAAACATTAAGTAATCGTCATGAAGATTGTTTAGCAGTCTGCATTAAAATATTATATGGCGGGTCTTATCATCATCAATTATTTATTAATTCATTTATTTTTGATTGATTGAAATTTTTTTTGGGGGGGGGGGTATTTATTTCAGGTTTTCCCGGTCAATTTCGGCAAATAAGCAGCCAATTTAAACAGCGCGTCATTCTGTTTCGCGCGAAATTGAATGCTGCTCAAAATCATCCAATTTCAACAAGATAACCATCCAATTTAACAATCCACTCGAACAGCATTCAAATTCGCGGCGCGTATTTAGTCATTCAAATTCATTATTGGGCAGGCATTTGTGGAATTTGTGCAATTAAATTGACACTTTGTTAAACTTGGTTTAAGTTTAGTTTCCTATGGATTTTTAAAGATATAAAAACTGTTCACTAATGAATGAATGGACAATAAGAAACCAGGATAAAAATCATAAAGACACACTCAAACAATAAAACAGGTTATAATGAAACAGTCCAATATAACATAAATGTTTCAAAAACACATGT
The DNA here is from genome assembly GCA_029582265.1 of Zoroaster sp. YZ-2022. Classification (NCBI taxonomy): domain Eukaryota; kingdom Metazoa; phylum Echinodermata; class Asteroidea; order Forcipulatida; family Zoroasteridae; genus Zoroaster; species Zoroaster sp. YZ-2022. The sequence continues at coordinate 35,961,507 of CM055816.1, forward strand.
CAGAAAACCAATAAAGATTCTAATCAGAGAAAGTAAGACAGAGAAAGTAAGGCCCTATATAGTGTACGAGAAATGCACATGAATAAAGTAAACAAAATTATTTTTTGAATTAAAGTAAACATATGAAACGTATTCGGTTGTCTTGTACAATTAATCTATTTGTTTGCATTTGTTTATAGTATTTTTTTAAATTCTCATTTTGCGAAATTGATTGCCCGTTATACGAAAATGAAAATAACACTTTAGTGACAATTTTCAGTCGAACCAGCTCTTCTAAATTGGATGACGAATGGGCATTACTAAAAAGAACGACGTATATGCTAAATTGAATCATAATGCTAAATCAATTCGCATACCTGAAAATGAAATTGAATACTTGAATTCTTAATTCGAAACAAAGTAACAACTGGAGAGACAGGCGCTTTAATATGAATGTATGAAAGCGAAATTGGGCTGCTTATTTGCCAAAATTGACCAGGAAAACCTGTATTTAACCCCCAGTTTGTGAAATGTGTAATTTGAAAGTATTTTTCCAGTTCAAATGAGAACAATTTTTGAAACTCTATGCGAAATCACCCATCAATATAGAAACCTTGGCAATTTAATAGAATTGGTCTTGGTAAACAAAAATCTCCCATTGTTTAGCGTACAATACAGTGTGTCTCAAAAAATGCAAACAAAATTTAACGGAATGCCAGACGTAGAATGAGTAACCAACATAGATAATATAGGTATGGTTTGAAAGATACACCTTTCCACTTTAAAATGAGACATCAAACGTCGAAATCTGATAATTTTTGACAGAGTTATGAGTACTTTTCCAAGTTGAAAATAACAGGGGTCCGAGGATTGATCCTTGTGGAACACCGTGGGAAATTTCTGCAGGAGAGGATACACAACCATTAATGGAAACAAATTGATAGCGTTTAGTGAGGTAATTCCTGAACCACTCCAAGGCAATACCTCTAATACCATAATGAGCCAATTTAGACAAAAGAATCTCATGATTAACAGTATCGAATGCCTTGGAGAGATCCAGGAATACCAAGTGTATGAGAAGAATCATCAGTACTGCTAGAAATTTTATCAAGTAGCTGCAGAATTGCGTGAGAGGTTGAATGCTTCTCACGAAAACCAAATTGAGAATCGGACAAAATATTGTGATTATCAAAAAAATTACTTGTACGTGTATAAACAATACGTTCTAAGATTTTGGAAAATGAAGTAAGAACAGAAATAAGCCTATAATTATTAACTTGTGTGTCTCCACTCTTGAAGATTGGTGTGATCCTGGCAATCTTCATATCATCAGGCACAACTCCAGTAGACAGGGAAAGGTTCATAATGAAAGTAATGAAAGTAAGGGGCATGGATATTGCAAGGATCACAGATTTAATAAGAAAATTATTTACAAGATCATGACCTGAACTTTTTTTGTTAGGTAAATTGTTAACAATATCTAAAGTTTCATGTTCAGTAACCGGAGCAAAGAAAATTGAGCTGGAGTTAGGATTTAAAAGATAATCATGAAAGTTACGATCACTAGAAGGGATTTGATTGCTAAGATTATCACCAATGTTTGTAAAAGTAAGTATTAAAATGATCCGCCATAAAATGTGAATTGTTAACCACAGCACCATTAACATCAATTGAAGACAATTTAGAAGGGATTTTATTTTTTAATACACTGTTGATAATTTTCCAGGTGTTTTTAACATTACCCTTTTCTTTCTCAAACTGTTTGGCATAATACATACGCTTAGAGTTACGAATCACAGTAGTCAAGATATTTTTTATAGCGTACATACATGGCACGATTAGGGTCAGTGGGATGAGAAGCAAATCTACGATACAACTTATTTTTGTGATGGATATATTTACACATGCTCACAGAAATCCAAGGAGACTTGGGGATAAATTTACGAGACAAAGACTAAAAGTTCTTCAAAGGAATATTCTTATCATGAAGTCTGTTAAAAATATCCATAAAATTAATAAAGGCCATGTTAACATCGAAGGCACAAAGAACAGCTGACCAGTCACATGAATTCAGATCATTTTTAAGATAATCAATATTTTCCATTGAGTAATTATGTGTAGGGACAGGTTTAGAGCTCGAGTGATTGGCATTGAATGAAAAAGAAGTGAATATAGGGAAATGATCGGAAATATCAGTTACAATAATACCAGATTTAGGAGAAGGTAGATATTCGTAAAAATATTGTCAATGACGGAGTGGCAGAGGATTGCGTGATCCTGGTTGGTTTATTAATAAGAGGTATGCAAGCTGAGGAGAATGTCAGATCCAACAATTCCTGTGGCTGGCTGCGATGATCACAGTCAATCAAGTTTAGATTAAAATCACCAGAAATTAAACAAGGCTTATTTTCGTTGGTTATACGTTGGATCAAGTTATGGAAACACGTTATAAAATCATTAAAATTAGCATTTGGGGGCTTATAAACAACACCTGCTATGATATTCTTATGTTTACAAGATATTATTTCTACAAAGTGACATTCAAGGGAATCAACAGAAATGCTCAAATCCGGCCTAGGTAAATAAGTTAGGTCAGAAGAAATATAAAGAGCTACGCCGCCCCCAGCTTTGTGATCCCTATTATTTTATGGTCTCAAGGATATAACCTGGTTAATTAAGGTAACTACCAGACTCTTCCTTGAGCCAGGTTTCAGACAAAGCAATAATAGAAAAATTATGATTTAGTTGGTGGAGTTAACATTCTGAGAGAGTCAATATTTTTAGTTAGGCTACTGATGTTTAGATGCATAAGGGAGAATACTTCAGTGGATTCTTGATTGAAGGAATTCAAGAACTTATCGTAAGAATAATAACATGCATTACTAACATTATGAACCGGATTGTTGGGGTCTTCAAATAAATGTAGCTCAGGAGCATTAACATGCAAATCACTGGTGGTAACATAATTATACAGATTAATATCAGTGAACACATCTTTAAATTCAGTGAAATCTAAATTATTAAAAGGAATTATACTAGAGATGCATGATGGACAAAGCCAATGGTCATCGTTATTTAGCCAACTTATAAAACTCGGAATAAGTCAGGTCGGTACATCTAAGATGTACCCAAAGATTACAAGAATCACAAAAAAATACCACTTTGATTAGATTTAACCGGGGTATTACAGACATTACATGGAAATTTGATAGGCATGTGGGAATAAGACAAAAATAGGGGTGGGGAAACAGTGGAAATACGTAGAGGGGTGGGAGAAACAAAGGAGACACTAGTAAATACAAACAGAATCAGGGAAAACTAATTATAGACTAGACAGCAAAGAAGAAACAAACAAGAAGAATAAGTAAGTGCTTGCACCAGATCCGACCAAATTTCACAGCTAGAGGACTATCATAAATTCAAATACCGACAGTGAAGTGACCAAATTACAATATTATAATCAAGCATTTGTTGAGTAAATTTCTAAAAAGCTTCCCGGAATGTGAAGTTACAACCTCTATATTAAAAGGTTGATTCTACACTTTAGTATTAAGAGTGCAACAATACCGTTTACTGTAAATCAGGTCCATTCATATTTTCCTTTCTTTCATGATGTAACCCAGGAAACGAAAACAGTGTTCAACATTTAAAAAAAAACTTATCGTTTTCAAACAAAGATAGAATGTGTGGCAGTTGGGCCAACCAAATTGACCTGTATTGGCCATGAGTTACATATAATATCGCAGTGCAGGCCAGGGCAATGTAAATTGCTGCACTGGCTGGAGAGAAACTTGGACTGACCTTGACAGCTTGGCAAGGTTTGTAACTCGGGGTTACTAAAGGCCTATACCCCAAGGACACAGAAGGAGTTTGAACTTCCCGGGGTTTCAGAGCTATCCAATTACTGCTATCAGCCAGCGCCTGGTATTCCCATAACCATCCACCTATACCACCACTGCGCATGCGCTGTCAGGTTGTTGGTGGTACAGTACTGCAGTGTACATGTACAGTTAAAATGTGGTCAGTGACAACCTCACTTGGGAAAACCAAAACCTATAGTTGATCTGATTCATGACCCTCTAGAGGGCCGTGTCTGTTTGTAGTCCATAAACTACCAAGCACTACCTTTGATCTTAGTAATTGCCGAACCCGGGAAAGCTGGGTTCGAGAAGTATACATTAGACTGGGCTCGGTCTGGTAATGTGTATCTAAATTTGTGAGTCTTCCATAATAAGAAAAACTACCCTGACCCACGGAGGGAACGAACGCACCAAAGATGCCTTTAACTATAACCCGTTGATCCCTTTGTCATGTCTCCCGGTCTTTTTGTCAACGTTAAACCAGCGAACAAAACATATGGACAAAAGCCCCCGGTAATGAGGGAAAGATATGTGTTCACTGGGGCGCAAATACAGCAAATGTCATGCAATGTCATGCAATGTCACGCAATGTCATGCGGCTGTGCTTATTTCCAGAACGGCCCCGTCCACATGCGTGGGCACGCGTGAATAGTTTATCCATAGAGAAAGGACGGTCCCTAAGTGAGAACATGGTTAAGTAGTATATCTTAGGATTATGTGATGAAAGGATATTGTTCTCACATAGAGACAGTTGAGATATAAGTTGCCGTATAAGGTTCTTTTCAGAACAACAATTTTTATGAATCTAAAAATGTGTACACGAGCAGTACTTTGTTTGCATCTCTTTTTTTAAATTGCAGTACCACCAAGAGATATTTCATTTACATATAATGAGACCACATACAGTGCAGGAGCTGATGTCGATGTTGTATCAGGAAACAGCCGTCAATTCACATGTAAAGTCACCAGTATCAATCCTGCTGCAGAGTTCACATGGACCCTAGACACCGCACCCCAGCAACATGGAACCCAAGTAAATTCTACGAATAGCATTGACGTAAAGTTAGTTGACATCATCAACACAGTGAATATTGACATCCAAGAGACCCCAGCAATGCAGCAGTTGACGTGTGGTGCTACCAATAGACAAGATGGACTTACAGATTCTGAGGTGAACATCACTGTAACTCTACAAATAAAAGGTACAATGACTCGTAGTACCAAAATCTTGTCATGCCATTTTAGAAATCTTTTAACCATTTAACAGTTTAAACAAAAAGGTATGTGGTTTTTAGTGAACAAAACTGCTTTCTTCCTATTAAGTACATGTTCACTGTTACACTTGAAGTAATATCAACATAAATGAATGATCAGTTTTACATAAAATTCATTGTTGTTAAAAAGTTGATGGGCGAGGGGAGGGGTTTTCGGGTCTCCCCCGGGTCGCCTGTGGATTTTTTCCACAGATGCTCGGAGAGCACCGAGTATGCAGTGCTATAGTATTCATAACTTGCACTGGGTGATAAACATTTGATTTAATTTTGCCCTACACCGACGTGTGTATAGCACTGCATACTCGGTGCTCTCCGAGCATCTGTGGAAAAAATCCACAGGCGACCCGGGCGGGACCCGAACTCCCCCCCGCCCACTAGTGCAGACGTCTTAACCTCTCCCAGCGGTTAAAAATAGGTTTTTTGAAACATTATGTTATACACTGTAAGCATGTTTGCCAATTATTTTGGATACTTCAACAAAAAGATTAAGCTCCAAAATTATTAATGTCTAGTAATTTGACAAGAGTAAAAATACAATTTTTGAATTTTTGGACACCTGAGCACCAAGTTGCATGTACACCACTGATTGTGAAAAAGGCCATGTCAACTGTTTATATATTAATGATAGTCCTTCAATGAATTAGATGTAATTATTATGTAATAGTACCTATACCTTTTATTTATTTGTACACATTTGTCCCAGTAAAGGATAATTTTATCCAGTTTATTTCCACTTTACATCAACTCTTCATTTTCAGTGCCTCCAAAGGCGTCAAGAATGACTCTCCCAGGAACCAACCAAGATGGTACGGCAACTGCATATGAAGGTACAGTGCACACATTTACCTGTTTGGTACAAGGTACCAGACCAGCTGCGTCTATCAAGTGGTTCCTTAATGGTGAGATGCAATATAATGACACTGCTGGCCCTCCTTCAGTAGACGACAATGAACTGTATGACACCACAGGGTCTTGGTCATTCACTCCCAGCCGAGACAACCACAGGCAGGTGATACTGTGTCAGGCAAGCACGACGGAGTCAGAGGCCCCGCTACCAAACGTGACTGCAATACTGAATGTCAATGGTATGTACTGTATACAGTATGTATACATAATAATAATAATAATAAAGATTGCACTGTTTCTCCTTAGCTGTTTTGGCACATGTAACAAGCCAGAGCAGGTCTTGTTTTTTCCCCAATTTTTTTTTGTTTTTACTAATTGTTAATAGTCCTCACATTTTGACCCTGGCATGCCAGGGTCAAACCTTTATTAACCCTCCTACTATTACAAGGGTCAAAATGTTGAAATACTTCCCAAGGTATATCTTGTGCACTTAAAAGTCGAACACTGTCAAACCTTACGTGCATTTAAGTACATTTACAGGTCAAAATGAGTCAACTGTTTTTGACTAGTAAAAGCATTTTCTGGTATTGTTCAGGGTAGTCAATATGACAGTAAAAACCAGTCAAAAATGCCCCTGTGTGCACATTTGGATCAAGTCATAAACAGGCAGTTTACTGGTTTTTACCTCTACAGCAACTTTCCACTAAAGTGCATCAATAGTAGGAGGGTTAAAAAGTTGTTGATAAAGACCCTGAAATTACTAAAATGTGAGGCCTCTTAATACCATTTTTGCAAACATATTATTATAGGCTTCACATTGAGGTCTTTTGTCCATTATTTACAACATATAGTTATTTAACAGTTGATTTCATTTCTGCCCTTCAGAGATGTTAGCAGTCAGTGCTTTTGAGTGTCTGCAAATTTGTTTAAATCCACAGGTGACTCGAACAACACTGTCACTAGATAATTTTGAATTCCAAATAGTGACACAATTGCCATTTAATTCTCACATAATAATCAGACAATTCACTTTTCTATCACATTATTAACCCTTCTACTTTAGCTGCACTTTTGTGGCAAGTAGCTACAGTGGTCAAAACCAGTCAACTACCTGTTTTGACTGTTGACCCAATTGTGCACACTCGGGGGATTTTTTGACTATTTTTACTGCCATTTTGACCATAAGACAATGCTTTTACCAGTCAAAAACAGTTGATTCATTTTGACCTGTAAATATACTTACTAAATGTAAGGTTTGACAGTGTTCGAGTTTTCAGTGTACTAGATATACCTTGGCAAGTATATCAACATTTTGACTGATTTTGACCCTTGCAGTCACAGAAGGGTTAAATGATTTTAAATAAAGTCAGTTTAAATGAGAACCAGAAATGCTTCCGACTGGGTGAACAGGTATAAGCAGTACTATTTTCTATACTTGGGCGACCCCTGCACATGATTGGTTTGTTGCAGTATTCCCATCAATTGTTATCATGTCCGACACAAGTGGACATAATTACACATCTGGGGATACATCTTACCTTGTGGAAGGAGAAGATCGTCAGTACACATGCCGGGTACCAGACATAAACCCAGGGGTGTCAATCAATTGGACTGTGGGGAGTCAGGTATAACATCTTATGACAACCATAATGTCACTGATGCCGATGGATTCACTACAAGCACCAGTACAGCTACATTATCAGCTACATTATCAGCTACATGGAGTCATCATGGAGAGATGTTACAGTGTCGAGCCATAAACAAGGACGGCTACTCTGGGAAAAGTGTCAGTGTGCGGCTTGATATTAAAGGTAAAAAAACTTCATTGTTTGTAAGTAGTGGAATTTAATTGGTCAAGAACCAGTAACGTGCAGCAGTCCGGAGGACATGTCAGGGAAAATAATGTATTCTTTAACATGCATCATTACAATGAAATGCCATGAAAGATGTATAGTACAGCCCAAAACATCTTGGGACACGGTCTTAGTCATCGTGATAGTGTTATTAGGCTTACCGCATACCGGTGATCGTGATTTAAAAAAAAAGACGAACACGAAGATTAAAAAAACACGTCGAATCTTAACACGAACCATTAAAGGATAATCCCCTATAACCCTTTGTTGATAATTGCCACATTGCGGTCGTAAAATATCCATGAGTAATTGGACTGCCACGTGGAGTTCTAAGGTCATTGTTCTGTTCACACTCCAGTTCAGCCATGGAGGAAGGAGGGTTTAACATAACCTTTGTTACCATCAGCTGTTGGCAGCAGATTTAGGGTCTTTGTGCACAGAGTCCAATGACGCGAAACGGAGGGATATTTAAAATGCCCCCGACATGCCCCGAACTAAAAAATAAATTATCAAGTGGAGCAGTGGCTTTTCCTATCACGATGTTTATTTTGGCGAATCGTTACACCATGTTCCAATAAATATATTTGTGATTTAAGAAAACGATTTCACCCGAAGTTTTGTTTACAGTTTTGATAGGTAAAGTATCGTCTGCGCAAGCACAAGCCATACAATGCGGCTTCTGTCTGGGGCCTAATTGCTGCCGTTTTGAGACTACAAAAGGGCTCGTTCCGGCTATTATTATTTCCAAATTCCACATTAACATAACGACCTCGGCATTGAAACTTTGATCAGCTCTCGTTATAACTCCTCCTATTTCTACCTCCATGGTCTTTTTCTACCTCCATGGTTTAACTGATCCCTGTCGCAATCATCGGAGTTCTATTCGTTTATATATATATATATATGGGCATACTAACCAAACTGAATCGGTTTGGGTGCGCACACTTCGTACAAAGGTAGAATATCAGACCGAAACATGAACATGGATTTTGCTTCTGCTTTGTTTTGTTGTTTTCTTTGTTTAATGTTTTTCCCTTCTTCCTAACATTCTTCTTACCTGTACCTTTGAAACAGCATAGTCGGAAATTGTCGTTGTCCGGGTCACAACGCTCTCGCTAGGTATACTAAGGCATGGCAAGCTTGCGGGGAAAATGAGCTCACCCCGCGGCCGCCACGCTTTAACTTTCCCCGCCACACTTCAAATGTTCCCGCCACTGCTTAAAAATGCCACACCACGTCGTAAAAGAGTTAAAATAAAGAGTGTATATAATGAATAATTAATTTCTGGAGCTTGTTTTTACAAATAAATTATATGTCAATGACTTCCTAATGAAAGTGTTTTTTATATATTTTTTTATTTACGATAACCGTAGAGTACTTGCTCTATGCGATAACGTCAAGCGACCGACCGGACCTTGTTGCTCCTAGGCCCACGACAGTCCGGCATTACCTCGAATCGTCGATTAAATAGTCCGACCATTTCTGAACTCTCATGAACATACCTCTTACGTCTTTTTAACTATTAAATACATTGAACCCAAGTTTTTATAAACATTGATGTTGGCGCAGACATTAATCGGCGCCGCCAACTCGATGGTCTGGAGTAGAAGTCTGCCCGTTTTTATGGCGGCCATCTTGGATGGTCGGCTGTACACATGTCGGTAATACAATGCAATCAAATTCAATCCTTTGTCATCCTCAAAATGAAAATAATTATGAACGATAATATGATGCAAAAGTATAGTTCCAAACACAATGTTAATGATTTTAACAATTTTGTATTTTAAAACCAAATATGGACTGGGAAATTTGTAGAGTAAAAAGGAAATAAAAACGTGAGAGGAGTTAAAAATTCGGTCGGCTACGTATTCATCGCTAAACCCACAGAGCTGTAACTTTCATCGCATGGTCGTACCGTGTCCGTGTTAAAATAAAGGACACGTTGACGAGGCCTCCGTGATTGAGTGCACGGATCGCATAATACCTGACGGACATGCATAATATGACAAATTAAAACAAACAGACAAATTACTCCTTAAATAGGAACTTATGCACCAACTAAAACCACGCATTCATCGCTAAACCAGCAGCCGTTGACTTTCCTCCATGGTCGACCATCGTGTCAAACGACACGTTGACAACGCCTCCGTGATTCAGTGCACGGATCGCATAATACCTGACGGAACAGAAAATCCTAAGGGTTTTGCAAAAAAGAAGGAAAAAATAATCCAGGCTTATATTAGATGTTGGTATATGAAAACATTATAGGATGGCTATTTTGGGTATTTTTATCATTGAAATCTCTTGTAATTTGGATTTTAAAAAAAATAATTAAAAAATAATAATAATCCCGGGAAATGTTTGGATTTTGGTAAATGAAATCCTTAAAGGATAGCTATTTTGGGTATTAACTTCATTAACATCTCCTGTTATTTTGGCAAGATTTTGTGTACATTATGACCTGTCCAATATAATAAAATATAATTTTCAACACATATTAAAACAAATCTTACAAACACTTACAAAGACTAATTAATTGGTTCTTGCAAAGACTTGGTTTTATTATGCTGAAGTGGTGAAGTTTACGAAAACAATCGCCGATTAGATGCTGGTCTGCAGAACCAGCAAACAGAACTTTATCACACCAATTCCATTTCCATTTATTTTTGATAGTTTTGTCGATTTCATTACCATCCACGGCAGAATGTATGTAAGTAAGTTTGAGCGCCATTTCTATCGTCTGCAAACTCGATCGCATAGAAAGTTCCTGCTCTCGCGCGAAGACTGTGTGCAGATAGACTTGACAGTAAGTCGGTTCTACGTCCAGCGCTAGCACTATGGTGCATACATCACGTGCACCACACACACACAAATACATGTAGGACTGTTAATCACAGTCTACGGAACGTAGAGAGAATTTGGTTGTGATCAATACTCTTTTGCGTAGTGCCCCGCGTTGTGTGTAAAGCGAATCGTTGTGTAATGTACATGTACTTCTTTGTTAAAACAAATTCTCCGTACGTGCGTATTCCGGTGACGTCAACATTCAGAGAATAAACAACGAAACCCACGCTACTGGGCCCGGCCGACTTATCACGCACCAATAAAACAGTGCTCATCCGACTATAAGTAACAATAAAATGCGCATTTTGCCGGCCATCGCAGAGGTTAAAAGCCGTATATTTTCGATTGTAAGAACGATGTCGTAATTTTATATTACAAGACATTGAAAGAATAATTTACCTCAAACGTGCGCAAGCAATTCATTAGATTATTTTGTTCAAGACAGTACTAATTTAACCGGCAGCACAACCTTATCGATAAACACAGTATCAGTGCGCACGCAAGTGCAGCCGAGGAAACAAACTCCATTATACAAAAATAATCGTTCTCTGCCATTCCTTTATTGATTTTTACTGTTCAAAAACGAAAACCATAAAACTTTTCACAAGTGTAACTATTTTGATACTTATACCAACTTATATCTTCGTATTCTGTTGGGAAAAATTCACGTGGAATCCTTCAGGCAGAATCGCTTTCACACCTTTATCAAACTCATTATGGGGTTAGTGGTGATAACAATCTTAATCCCCCAGAGTCACTGCTGATTTCTCCTTTAGAAAAATCCCAAAAGGATCGGCTTCTAAAGGGGTGGACACGTAATGACAAAAAACACCACCGTGTTATTTTACACACACGGAAGGCCTATTTGTAATCGCTTAATCTTGTTACCGGCTCTAAGTTGTTTGATGTATACCGGCGGCAACTGACCGTGACACGATGATTGTGAAACACTAACAACCACGAACAGTGGTACTTAAAACCCTGCGAAGTGCCACGGTACTTTTTTTTTTAAGTAGATTTGTAAACAAAACCTAATTACTCCGTTGTTTTTTACCCCAAATTTATCAAATTCCGTAAGTTCACTGTTGAGGTATCCCCAAATAGCATGGTTAATTCTCATTAGCCTGCTTTGAACCCTTGACCCAAAAAATCCTACTTCAAAAAGCATGGTCCCATAGGACCGTGTACAAATCCTAATCCCATCTGTCAACACAAGGCCATTGACTTCAGCTCCTACGCGGCTTATCAAAGGCTATCAGTTATCCACTATTATTGTGCAAGACCATGTTCCAGACATTTTGGAGGCATCAGCCAGAGGGGGAGACATGTTTATTCCTATAACTGCTATGGGTACACATAATAGGGTATATTTTATGTCGAGTTGGGGTAGGGGAAAAACTTGAACGTTATCAGAGCGTTATCAGAACTAAAATAAACATCAACCTAAAGGGCCCTTACATTTTTTTTTGCTTCAAATTGTTGTCTAGGGTCTAGAGGACCTCTAGGCATCTGTTAAAACCATTGGGAGTTGGTAGTGTTCAACACAACAGAAGTTATAGCGCCCCTTCACACCTACTGAAAAATTAAGCGCGATACAACCGCGGTGTGAGTATAAGTGTCATAGGACGTCGCAAGGTCCCCTGGCTGGTTTTTATGACCTTCACGGTCACTGTGTTCCGTGTCCCAAGATGTTTTGGGCTGTACTGTATGTGTATATACACCACAACATAATTTTTTAACATTGTACAAAATGTTATTTCAATCACATTTTGGATATGTAGAATCCCAAAGTGTCATGATACTTTCAGGAAACTTTTTATTATCAGTAGATAACCAGAATCAGAATTGAGGTTGTTCGCTATTTTCGGATAATTAATTGACACCTGTACATGCTGTACAGTATGTTGATAATGTAGTGAACTGACATTGATTAAATGTGAACACATTGTTTGCGGTACTGTATAACATACAAGTCAAATGTACATGTTGATTTATTTTATTTTATTTCTTTTCTTTTCTTTTCTTTTCTTTTCTTTAGTGCCACCAAAGGCATCGTCATTGTCACTGACTGATACCAGCGGTGACCTAGTCCCAGGATCTTTTAGTGCCTGTAAACCAGAGTACAGAACACACCTTCACATGTAAGGTACAGGGTACCAGACCAGCTGCAAACATCGAGTGGTTTCTTGATGGTGATCAAATTTAACCATCAGCTCAACCTCCGGCGTGTTTGATAAACTGGTTAACACTACAAGGGACTGGACATTTACACCTACAAGAGATTATCACAGAAAGGAGTTGAAATGTGAAGCAAGCACTTCAGAGTCAAAGGCTCCATTCCCATCAGTCAATATCACCCTGGATGTGAATGGTGTGTACATAATTATATGTTATTCTCGTCATCGTCATTGTCAGCATCATGATACAAAAGTGTGTTTGTGAATTAATTTGCATGAAACGGCACCAGAACCATCAATGTGCATCCTTCCGTTTCAAAAGATTTAGCTATAGCTAGCATTGCAATATTTAAAAAAATTTATTTCACTAATTTATTTTGATTATTTGCATCACTTAAGAATGTGTTTTTTCATGCTCAAACTGGTGTTTTGTTTTTGTTTGGGTCACCAAATTGTGGAGTTTAAAATTAGACTTAAAAAAAAATAGACATTATTTATAACAACATAATAGGCTTAAAAGATGTATCGCCCGTGTATTTTGCTATTTTAACAGAAATTTTATTTTTCATCTGAACATTGTTATTTCAATTGATTTTAATTTTGCCCTATACCGACGTGTGTATAGCACTGTACACTCAGTGCTATCCGAGTGTCTGTTGGAAAAACACTTCACAGGCAACACATTTCTCAAAATAATTGTTGGTGTGAGTTTACAAAATGAATGGATGGTGAGTCCTACCATAAATTAATTTGTGCACTGTTTTACTGTTTAACCAAATCTTCTTACGCCTATTTTGTGAAATATCTCATTTCAAACTATCTGTTTTCCTTTCAGTGTTAAAAAAAAACCGAAAACTCTTCAGAAAATGCTGGTAAAACATGGGCAATACATCTTTAACCCTCCTACTGTTTGACCGTTTGAAACCATTCAAAATTTCCACTTACCAAAATGCCCATTGGTTTTGTACACACATGGTGATACCTTTTGAACAGTGTTGGTAGCAAGCTTTACTACCATTCAAATCCATTCAAATGCATAGAGGGTCCATTGATTCACCACTTAGAAGTATCCAAACAAGGTTTTGTATTATTAGCTGTACTACCATTTGGAAAGATCCAAACAAGGTTTTGTATTAGCTGACCTACCATTCAAAACCATTTGGGGGAATCACCATTCAAAACCACAAAAGCGAGCGGTTTCAAATGGTGCATCAACTTGTATGAAAAAGGTACCAAAAGTAGGAGGGTTAATCAAACAAGTGAATTTATAATGTTACGGCATGTACATGTCAACTTTCATTCATGCAATGTTGGATTTGTTCGTGTGGTGTCACATTTAAAATCTCAATAAGATGCACACTATGGCAATCAAATCTAAATTGAATTGTCCAGGTGAAATCATCATATCATAAATGCTGTGTGCAACCTTTGTAATATTATCCTTTGAATTTTAGATAAGTACATGTAATTTTAGATAAGTATTTAATTATTTCTCCTGGGCAAACTTACATGTATTCAGGGGTTGAAATTAACTTGAATTTTACGGTAGCCCACAGGACTAGTAATGTCAAAATTGTACTAGCGTAGTCCTTCTCATTTTTAGTAGTCCTGAAAAAAAGGTGAATATAAAAACAAGAAAAAGAAATTAACTATGATCTTGTGAGAATCATGTTCTTGCTGAGATCATACTGAATGTATTTTGCATACTTTTATTTCACTATTCCATCGGATTACCCAAATCCCAGCAGCAAGTAATCCCGCTGCTAAAACCACTAGCCTCGGTCTAGCAGACGAGTGGTAATTTTGACCCCTGTGTATTAGAGATCATCTGTGATTTTCCTCAGAGGAAAGATCATATGAGAAATTTCACTTTTAGAATATTATTATTGATGGTTTATTAACAATCTGACAAAGCAGCTGGTGGCCATAAAACATTCAAATTTACAAACATGTAGTTCAGTCAAAATACTATAAAAAGTTACAGTATATGGAGGAAAACTCCAGGGAATCATCCGATTGTTTGTCTAAACTGTTTGGTTTATTTTTTGGGGGTCAAAATCGGCAACCCTGTATGGTCCATGGCTCTCCCTTCCTCCATGGCTCTCCCTCCCTCCATGGCTCTCCCTATGGCTCTCCCTCCATGGCTCTCCCTCCATGGCTCTCCCTCCCTCCATGGCTCTCCCTCCCTACATACATGTAGCTCTCCCTCCCTCCATGGCTCTCCCTCCATGGCTTTCCCTCCATGGCTCTCCCTCCATGGCTCTCCCTCCGGGCTCTCCATCCATGGCTCTCCCTCCCTCCATGGCTCTCCCTCCCTCCATGGCTCTCCCTCCCTCCATGGCTCTCCCTCCCTCCATGGCACTCCCTCCCTCCATGGCTCTCCCTCCCTCCATGGCACTCCTCCTCCATGGCTCTCCCTCCTCCCTCCATGGCTCTCCCGCCCTCCATGGCTCTCCCTGCCTCCCTTGGTCTCCCTCCATGGCTCTCCCTCCCTACATAGCTTTCCCTCCCTCCATGGCTCTCGATCCCTCCCTCCCTCCATGGGTCTCCTCCCTCTATGGCTCTCCCTCCCTCCATAGCTCTCCCTCCCTCCATGGGTCTCCCTCCCTCTATGGCTCTCCCTCCCCCCAGAGCTCTCCCTCCCTCCATGGGTTCTCCCTCCCTCCATGGGTTCTCCCTCCCTCCATGGCTCTCCCTCCCTCCCTCCATAGCTCTCCCTCCCTCCATGGGTTCTCCCTCCCTCCCTCCATGGGTCTCCCACCCTCTATGGCTCTCCCTCCCTCCATAGCTCTCCCTCCCTTCATGGCTCAATGTAGTTTTGATATGTTTCTTTGTGTATCCAATGCATGTACAGTGTAGATTGAAATGTGTACATTCGTGTATCATCATGTGTATAGGTTATACACTGCACTAATTAAAGCTCTGTGTTTTAAATTCTGATATTAACGGGACAGTATCGTCACAATCAACAGCGCATGGAATTGGAATGCTAGTTTTAGATTACTGCCATAATACTTCGCATGATAAGGTCATATTACCTTTGCTGCTGCATAAATGAGTCGGTAATTTTCAGTCACTTTGTTAATCTTAAACTAGGACAGCGATTCCATGCCCTGGTTGAAAGTCTGCCCTGATTGTGACGATACTGCCCCTTTAACTGTATTGTACATCTTTGTTTTGGACATCTCTGTCATGGGTCTACAGACTTTTCCAATGTTAATGTATTAATCTCACCGGTACATGTAGCTACATACTTGATGGTTTTAACGTAGAACTAAAAAAAATTCCGAGGTGCTGCAATTGTTTTAAAAAAATGAAACAATTTCCAAAATTTAATTAAGGTAAAAGTACCTCTTTAGAATGAATACATGTACACAAATCTTAATGCATTTTTTACTGTTTTCTTATGAAATACATACTATGTACAAGGTACACATTTATATATGATCTTATGTTTTATTTATGTGTATAATGTACATGATGTTTACACATGTATAATTCAAAGACTAAGCAAGCATGCATACATGTACATGTTAATGCAGTTTTCCCCAACATGACCAGACCAGTGATTAAGTACAAATATGTACTTCTCTTTTGAAAGCACTGACAGGTTAATAAAAACATTACATACTGTACTGTACATGTGGTTCCTTGAACAAGTTCAGTGTATGCACTGGAAATGAGTGAAATGCAATAACATGTTAAAGTTATAGAATATGTCTGAACTTTAATAAGCCAATTAACCCCCTCCCCCCCCCCCTTTCCAAAAAAAGTCTGTGGTTTCTGGTCGCGTCAGACCCACGCGATGGCGTTGTTTGTTTTCTTTTTGTGCTATGAAACGTTGTTCAATTTGAAGCCAAAATTGCTGGATTGATTGGAATTCTGCTGTGCTTTGTTTTAAACAACTTTTTCACATAGGGGCATATAGCGTTTGCCTGATTTGTGACGCCTCTCTGATCCACCATACTTTGTGTATAATGTATGGGAAAATTTGTCTGGTTCCAATATCCGTGTATACAAGTTTCACATATTTCACAGGTTGGCAAAACAGAAAAAAAAGAGAGAAAAAGTGCATCACCGGACCAAATTTGAAGCCAC
>CM055816.1:35978937-36081912 GCA_029582265.1 Zoroaster sp. YZ-2022
GCAGAACGTTTAAACCGATCACGCTCAAATAAACGTTCCATAAATATTCTTAAGGACCTCCCATATACCCAAATCTTTATTGAATGTCCACTTGAAAAAATACAATATAGCTGATAATGTAAGTTATTTTATGAGGGTTTTTGGTAGATCTTTCAAACGATGGTCTTTAAGAAACGACGTAAATATTGCTATGGATGTGATTATATCTGCATTTATTGTACTTTTTGGTGAAACATCGAAAGTTTGGTTCATTAATTATGTTTTAGGTACAAATTGCCCAAAATTGTAAACATACCGCCCTCTAGTGGTGATGTAAGTGACATCACTTTATTGACTGTACTTAAAGACAACATCTTTGCTTAGTTTGATGACAAACATTACCCCATTTCCCTACAATTTGTATAGCGCCTTCAACGATAACCCATGAAAATCGACTGAACTAATATTTACAATCTTGGACAGACGTGGTGGGATCCTGGATCAATAATCGACCTCCCCATTTCCCATCCATTGCTGTCGACAGGTTTTACATTAGGGATGAGTATTCCCCACTTTTTAGAAGGGGAAGAGTGGACATTATATCAATATTTGACCCCACTTTTGGACCTGGAACCCCCCCCCCTCGCACTGATTAGCCCACTTAGCGATTGACGCACATGTACAGTACAATAATGTAATAATCATAAAGTCACATTGATCACTACAAGCCTCACATTGTGGGAGTAGCTACGTCTATTCTAGTTGATATCAAGTCTAAACATCAGCCGTATGTACTAGCTGTCTGTGTACTGCGCGCGGTCTTTCATAGCGCCCCCAACGTGCATAGGTTCGTAGTACTCATGGCGATTCATAGGGTGCGCTCGAGTAACTTCCCCGAGGTAACCAAAGTAAGTCAGACAGGTGAGCCCAGAGATCGAGCTAATCAAATTTTCACGAAAATGCCGCACTGAAAACAATGATGGTGGCCATTCAAAATACTGAAAGAGTGACATCACCTCACGTTACTTACCTTGGTCGCGTTTTTTTCTGCAGTATATTTCGTTCACTATATGCATTTGTATGCTAAAAATATATTTATGACTTTATTTTTCTTTCAAAAAATTCTTCCACAACTTGCAAGGCGAGCGTTCTACCATGTCAGTCGAATTTGTATAATGCAGAAAAAGAAAATATCACCCGTGTTTGCCTCACGTGACCTGTGTCACGAACAGATTGCTTCAAGCTGACACCGGTGAGCCCCGACGATGACGTCAGACCTACTCGAACGCACCGCAGTCAGACCCGGGTTGACCCGGGAATCTACTCGAACGCACCCACAGACTGATACCCAATCTTTATCCCATTCTTTCAAGGATATAGACTGGCTCTTGCTGTACCATTCAAGGGATTTCATTGGATACGTGAATGTAGTGCCGAAGATTAGACGTCACAGGCCTGTGACGTACCGTATACGTATAGTTAGGACATGTATATACACTTAGTATAATTTTGGGAGCTTGAATATGGCGTGACATTATTAAACTTGACCATGTCTCTTTGGAATTTACTCGCTGCACGCGCTTATGAACTTCATAAGTTTTCGATAGTGTGTATGTCGGGTGTACCAGGGAAAGTCTACGATATGTTGATATGTGTATAGTGTACATGTATGTACGAGGAACGACGACGCTAGCCTTTATTCAAGGCCCACGCGGGAACTTGGAACACAACGCACGATAAAAGTGAGTAGCGGACACCCCGAGGGCCTTTACCAATACGTTGTGTAGTCTTTAAATTTCTGTAAAGATTTGGAGGAGAGATTGAAATACATAATACACTGGGTATCTAATTTGTTATCGTATCACCTAATTAAATATAGATGAGCCCACCATTTTACTTACGGTGATTAGTTTAAATAAATTTGAACACATCAATTATTCATTTTGCTGGAGGTTTAAGAATAATTCAGGAGTAGCGTCCATGGAATAGACTGGTAAATGGCGCGAGTGGCGACGTGTGCATGGTCTTTTTTCCAGCGTTGTTTTCTCGGATAACACGTGCGTCTTGACTAAAGGCTACGACAACACGTGCACAGCACAGTCACTGTATGTAGAAGATGCAATGGCGCGTATACTTATTTTGGAAGACAGCCAAATAAAACTCGGGCAATATTTGTAGTGGCGGATTTGTATTTATTATTAGCGGGAGGATTAGTTTAATGAAAACAAACATTAAACCAATCAGAGCATTCCTTGGTATCTAAGGTATACTTGGTAACAGTGTGAAATTTGTGAGCTGGTCCCCAGATTAATCGCGGCTGGCGTGTTTTTTATTTATTTAATTATTTATATATATATTTTTTACAACTGCAGCGCTCTAGCAGGTGTTTTTTTTTTAAATATTACAATGAAACTATCATACAGGGTGGCATAGATTATTGCTTTTGTTCATTCTGGATTGGCATTTGTTTCAATATGTTTAATTAGTGAGAATATCGCATTTAAAGTTTGACCTCTATATGCGTTGTGCGTAAAGGTTGTGTGTACGTTATCACACACTTACAAATACAACCGCTTGCGTGAAATGAGACTACACTATTTGTAATTCAATATGTCCAGCACGTTATGTCCAATCCATTATGTACGTTTTGTTTCATTTCTATTAAAAATATGTCGAGGTGACCACCCATTTCATCCCCCTAGGTGACCACCCCTTCATCCCCCTAGCTGACCACCCCTTCATCCCCCTAGGTGACCACCCCTTCATCCCCCCAGGTGACAACCACTTCATCCCCTAGGTGACCGCCACTTCATCCCCCTAGGTGACCGCCACTTCATCCCCCTAGGTGACCACCCCTTCATCCCCCTAGGTGACCACCCACTTCATCCCCCTAGGTGACCACCCACTTCGTCCCCCTAGGTGACCACCCCTTCATCCCCCTAGGTGACCACCCCTTCATCCCCCTAGGTGACCACCCCTTCATCCCCCTAGGTGACAACCACTTCATCCCCTAGGTGACCGCCACTTCATCCCCCTAGGTGACCGCCACTTCATCCCCCTAGGTGACCACCCCTTCATCCCCCTAGGTGACCACCCACTTCATCCCCCTAGGTGACCACCCACTTCGTCCCCCTAGGTGACCACCCCTTCATCCCCCTAGGTGACCACCCCTTCATCCCCCTAGGTGACCACCCACTTCATCCCCCTAGGTGACCGCCCATTCATCCCCCAAGGTGACCGCCACTTCATTAACCTCTCGTTTGAAGATGAATGGTCTCATTTTTGATGAAAACCATGCGTCTGTAATGTTATCCGGAGATGTGTAACTTAATTTCTCTACCGCATCCCATGTATGGACCAGTGTATGTTATTTTAGGTAAGGTGTATGTAAGTTTTGAAGAATTCAAACAAGACAATTTACAAATAGTGTTACAAGACTTAAAGACCTATGACCAGAACCCAGTGACTTAGGAGGCCCATTGTGCTCGTAGGACCATTTTGTTAGCCCATTTTGCCCATTTTGTCCGGAAGGCCCTTTATGACCGTCCCATTGTTTCCCATTGTGTCCAAAGGCACATTACGTCCGAAAGATCGTGTCTGAAGGCCAATTTTGTCAGGTCCATTGTGTCCACAGGTCCATTGTGTCCGCAGGCCCAATATGTCTGACACATTATGACCAACTTTATGTTTTAATTGTTTAAATGGCATTTAAATATGACGACCATACTGGACCATACTGGATTTCCAGAATGCATTGGAAGATGTCACACGACTCAATTTTGTCAAGTTCAACATTTGAAAGTTAACAACAAACACCAGAACACAGATTAGATGTGTTACTGTATTAAACATCGAGTACTTTTAACAAAAAAGTGGAAGTTCAATTGGACCTCTTTGATATAAACGGATTTGAGTTATGAAAAATTATGATAATTGGCATTTAAACGTAACGGTGGCCATATTTGATTTCCAGAATGCATTGGAATTGGTCACAAGACTAAATTTAACCATGATCGGTCAAAGCATTCTAGAGATACATTGTGCCCCCGGACTGATAGGGTTAAGTATACTGGGGTAGTGTGTTTTAATTTTGTTATTATAAAACACGGCGCTGGGGATGACCGCCCCCTTCATCCATACAACAAAAATAATAAAAAATACCATTCTCAGAATCAATTAGACTGATATCCGCTCCACTCATTGACAAGTTGTTCCCCCAGGTGCGCATTTTAAACTGAACTGCCATATTTCGTGCACATGGCATTATAGACTTTCAAATGGGTTTTTGAATATCATAATATACGGGGTGTATTGCTTACACGACCATGGAAATGACAGAGACAATTATGCTCTTACGGTTGGTTGGATTTTTTTTTACTACGGCATCGGGTGTAATCATATTGCGAAACATTCGTCAGCCCACGTCAAGAACGGACTGGTGAAGGTACTTGAGGTGTCGCCACTCGAGTGCGTGGTCTTTTTCGTGTGTTGTGTTCTGGGTTGCTGAGTGCGTGGGCCTTGACTAAAGGCTAGCTGTTCTTATGTACATGTACAATGTACATGTAAAGTCAATTGTTGATTGAACCCATTGTACGTTCATGTACAAGAGAGTACAAAGTAGTAGAGATCCATTGTCTTGTCTCATTATGTGTACACACTGCATGAATACTGTACGTACACTGCGCGCACCAGCGATAACACACAGGGTATATAGAGGTCAAACTGTTATTGTCTTCTCACTTCTGAAATATTTCAGAAAAAATATAAAGTCATGAATGGTATGAACAACTCTTTCTCTTTACTATCACATGTTATACTTTTCTATCAATATCTTTAAAAAACACACCCGCATTTGTAAATCAGATACAGTTAATATGCAGAGTATCGTGACCTCTAATGCTTTTCAGTAGAACCTGGCTGGCTTGGCATGCTTAACATCGTACTGGCGTTAAACAAAATTCGCCAGTGATACATATGAACCCTGGAGGGAAAAAATCAAACGAGTTACTGGTTCTTAGGAAATTTTGTGTGTCAAATTATGCTTTTATTCCTAAAAACTAATGCACTTGCCTTTTCCCCCATCATAATCAGCATTATATGCATAAGTATTATATGCATTCAAAAGGCGCGCTCAGAGACGTACATGTACGTGCAGTCACAGCGTTGTCTGATTACAGTAGGCCGCAGCTAGGCGGCATTCACGTGATTGGTGCTTGCACAAGGTAGACAGGCTACCATGTCTTCGCACACATTATAACTGTAAACGCTTAATGTCGCACAGCTTAATGTGAGCTATAACCTACGGCGGACAGGGGCAGTCTAATTGGGCAGAAAGTAAGACTGGTATATAATGGGCCGGATATAATGGACCCACGGACAAAAAACAGTTCATTGTTCTTTATTACAGATTTGTAAAGTTTTGCAACAAACATATTTTATAAGCTCACTAGTAAAATGAATTTTTTATGGACACAATGGTGGATATAGTTGCATTGGATAAGTTTGATTGCAGAACATGTTAGTAAAGAAGTCGTGGCTCTGAGATACGGAAGCTTGAATTGCCTTCACGTTACTGCGATAATTTATCTCGGAAACAAGGGTTTTTTCATGGAAACACAGAATACAACGATAAAATATCTCAGAAATACAAAAGAAATGTGGAATTCAATGATAAGGTATACCTTATCATTGAATTCCACATTTCTTTTAAAGAAATATGTATTTCTGAGATATTTTATCGTTGTATTCTGTGTTTCCATGAAAAAAAAAACTTGTTTCCGAGATAAATTATCTCAGTATTGCAGTAACGTGAAGGCAATTCAAGCTTCCGTACTGAGAAGATCCGATTGGTTTGTTCTCAACGTTTCAACTAGCACACTAGCTGTCATACGACATTATACAATTTCAAATGGGTTACTGAATACCATAATTTATGGGGTGTATTGCTTACACGATAATGAAATTGATGACTATAATAATCTCACGGTTATTTATTTTTTATTTATTTTTATTTTTTTTACTACAGCATGGGGCGTGATGAGAAGAGCCTAGTTGGCTAGTTGAAACGTTGAGAACAAACCATCCGGCTCTTCTCAGAGCCATCACTTCTTCCAAGAAGGGATTATTACATGGTATATCCGAAAGAACTCAATAATATCTACCTCCACCGGCCATGCAAAGCCTCAAATCCTACATGTTAGCAAAGCTTATAAAATGATATCACATAAAACGTAGGCTACTTTGTCGAGTATCACATTACATGATATCCCCTAAAAATGTCCATAGCCCTATTTCTTGATGTTACCAAATTGAAAAAAGTGCAACTTTATCTATAATTATTTTACAATAAATATAGTAGCAGTTTTGTATAGGTTCTGTAAAATATAAATCGCTTTTGGTTGAAAATAACGTAAATTTGTTAAACACTATTAATATTTGCACTGACCCAGGTTTCACAATATGATCCCTCATCATGCATCACGCCCGATGCTGTAGTAAAAAAATAAAACAAAAAACAACATAAAGTAAATAAATAATAAAATGTAACAACAATTGTATTGTTGTCATTATCATTTAATTTCATATGGGAGAAATATGGCAATTCAGTCAATGATGTTCAGTTCATAATGTGCACATGTGGAGAGCGACCTATCAAAGCGTGAAGACGATACGCAAGGCAAGGAAACAGCTATCAGTCTAATTGATTCTGAGAATGAACCATGTACAGTATACGTATAGTTGGTATATACAACGAGTATCATTTTTTAGGAACTTGAATAATTTATGGCGTGACATTTAAACTTGATCATGTCTCTTTGGAATTTACTCGCTCCACGCGCTTATGAACTTCACATGTTTCGATGGTGTGTATGTCGGGTGTGCCAGGGAAAGTCTACGGTATGCTGATGTGTGTATAGTGTACATGTATGTACGCAGAAGGACGACGCTAGTCTTTATTCAAGGCCCACGCGGCATCCCGGAACACAACGCCCGAAAAAAGACCACGCATGCGAGTAGCGGTCGCCTGGAGGGCCTTTACCAATCCGTTGTGTGGTCTTTACATTTATGTTGGAGGAGAGACTGATAGGTGTTTCCTGCCTTGCGTGTCGTCTTCACGCTTTGACAGGTTGCTCTCCACATGTGCACATTATGAACTGAACATCATTGACTGAATTGCCATATTTCTCCCATATGGCATTAAATGATAATGACAACAATACTCTTACGATTAGTTTTATTTTATTTTTTTAAATATTTTATTATTTATTTATTTTATGTTGTTTTTGTTCTATTTTTGACTACAGCATTGGGCGTGATGATGGATCATATTGTGAAACCTGGGTCAGTGCAAATATTAATAGTGTTAACAATGTTACGTTATTTTCAACCAAAAGCGATTTATATTTTACAGAACCTTTACAAAACTGTAAAACAAGTGTAGATAAAGTTGCACTTTTTCCCAATTTGGTAACATCAAAAAATAGGGCTATTGACATTTTTAGGGGATACCATGTAATGTGATACATTACAAAGTAGCCAACATTTTATGCGATATCATTTTATAAGATTTGCTAACATGTAGGATTTAAGGTTTTGCATGGTGAAGGTAGATATTATTAAGTTCTTTCGAATATACCACGCAATAATCTCTTCTTGGAAGAAGTGGTGGCTCTGAGAAGAGCCAGTTGATTTGTTCTCAACGTTTCAACTAGCCAACCGGCTCTTCTCATCACACCCCGTGCTGTAAAACAGCGAGTCTCACTTCTTTCCCCGATTAGACTGCCCCTGTCCGCTGTAGGTTGTAGCTCACCTTAGGCTATACGACAGCGTTTACAGTTATGTGTGCGGAGACTTGGGAGCCTGTCTACGTTATGCATGCACCAATCACGTGAATGCCGCCTAACCGTGGCCAACAAGACTGTAATGAGAGCGCTGTGACTGTACGTATGTTTCTGAGCGAGCCTTTTGAATGCGTAATGTTTACACGGAGCCATGAATTCGTTTCAAAATGCTGATGTTGATGGGGAAAAGACAAAGGCATTAGTTTAAAAAAATATAATTTGACACACAAAACTTCCTAAGGGTCTATACAGAACCAGTAACTCGTAGGATATTTTTTTCTCCGGCGTTCAAATGTATCACTAGCGGCTTTTGTTTAAAGCCAGTACGATGTTAAACATGCCAAGCCAGTCAGGTTCTATTGAAAAGCGTTAGAGGTCACGATACTCTCTGCATAACTGTATTTGATTTATAAAGGCGTTTTTTTATTTATAGATATTGATACAAAAGTATTACATGTGATTACCTTTCATGACTTGATATTGTTTCTGCAATATTTTAGAAGCGAGAAAAACACCAACAAAAAATTACACTATACACTGTGTGTTATCGTTGATGCTCGCAGTGTACGCACAGTATACACGCAGTGTACGCACAGTATACTGCTGTGTATGCACAGTATACACACGTAGTACGCAGTGTACGCACAGAATACACGCAGTGTACGCACAGTATACTGCTGTGTATGCACAGTATACACACGTAGTACGCAGTGTACGCACAGTATACACGCAGTGTACGCACAGTATACACGCAGTGTACGCACAGTGTACACGCAGTGTACACGCAGTGTACACGCAGTGTACACGCAGTGTACACGCAGTGTACACGCAGTGTACACGCAGTGTACACGCAGTGTACACGCAGTGTACACGCAGTGTACGCACAGTATACACGTAGTGTGTAAAATGAGACGACAGTTTGCAATGATTTCTACTACTTTGTACTCCTGTACACAAACGCACAATGGGTTCATACAACAACTGACTTTACATGTACATTATACATAAAAACGCCTCGAGAACCTTCACCAGTCCGTTCTTGACGTGGGCTGACGAATGTTTCGCAATAATGATTACACCCGATTCCGCAGTAGAAAATCAAACCAACCGGAAGAGCATAATTGTCCCTCTCATTTCTATGTTCGTGTAAGCAATACACCCCGTATATTGTGATATTAAAAAACCCATTTGAAAGTCTATAATGCCATGTGCAAGAAATATGGCAATTCAGTTCAAAATGCGCACCTGGGGAACAACGTGTCAATGAGTGGAGCGGATATCAGTCTAATTGATTCTGAGAATGATATTTTTACTACTTTTCTTGTATATGGATGAATTAAAACACACTACCCAGTCCCCTTAACCCTATCAGACCGGGGGCACAATGTGTCTCCAGAACGCTTTGATCGATCACGGTCATATTTTCTGATCTTTCCTTGCTATACGTTACATGCACGCTGGACAAAATTGAGTCTTGTGACCAAATCCAATGCATTCTGGAAATCCAATATGGCCACCATTATATTTAAATGTCCATTATCATGATTTTTCATACCTCATATCAAAATCAACGATAAAGTTCATGGTTGCCATGGCATCCGTTTATATTGAACAGGTCCAATTAAATTTCAGTTTTTTTGTTAAAAGTACTAGATGTTTAATACAGTAACACATATTATGTGTGTTCTGGGGTTTGTTTTCAACTTTCAAATGCTGAACTGACAAAAATTGAGTCTTGTGACATCTTCCAATGCATTCTGGAAATCCAGTATGGTCGCCATTAGGCCACACAAAAAAGATGTTGAGTTGCCCTCCACCGACCGACCCAAAAGTGCTGAAATCTCGGGTCGGTTTTTTTTTTTTTTTTTTTTTTTACCCCGTCATTCATAGGCCTATGAAACTTACAAATTTTCTTTGTATAAAACATAATACGTTTGATTTGTGAAATTGTCCACTTTTTTTACCGGTAAATTTACCGGTACCCAAGACTGTACATGTTTTCAAATCGAATGGCCCCGGCCCTCACATGGTGCACTGCCTTCGCACACACACTGTGTGCCAACGATTGCGACTCAAATCTACACGTTTTCCAATCGAATGGCCCCTCACATGTTTTCCACTGGCTTCGCGCACTGTTTTGTATGTCAATGATTGCGACTCAATCTACACGTTTTCAAATCAAATGGCCCTCACACGTTGTGCACTGGCTCCCCGCACTGTACGTGTGTCAACGATTGCGACTCGATCTACATGTTTTCAAATCGAATGGCCACTCACATGTTGCATGTTGAGCATTGCACGCAATATGGATGAATTTGCTGTGTCAATCACAGCGAAAAGTACAACAAAAATGCTTGGGATACTTTTATTCTGAAGCAAAATTCCTTGCTGATAGGTATACAAATGAAAAACATAGTATGTGGTTTCAGTTCCAATGCATTTCAATCTTAAAATGAAGTCAAGGAGAAAAAAAAAATTAAATAAAAAAAAATCCCGACCGACCGACCCCTTCAAATATTTTCACTGGAGGGCAACTCAACAAATTTTTTTTTTGGCCTTATGTTTAAATGCCATTTAAAAGATTAAATCATAAAATCAGTCATAATGTGTCAGACATATTGGGCCTGCGGAGACAATGGACCTGACAAAATTGGTCTTCGGACATGATGTTCCGGACATAATGTGCCTGTGGACACAATGGGACACAATGGGACGATCATAATTGGCCTGCTGCCGGACAAAATGGGCAAAATGGGCTAACGCAATGGTCCTACGAGCATAATGGGCCTCCTAAGTCTCTGGTTTCTGGTCATAAGTCTTGTAACACTATTTGTCTTGTTTGAATTCTTCAAAACTTACCTACACTTTACCTAAAATAACATACACTGGTCCATACATCGGATGCGGTAGAGAACTTTAAAAACGCATGGTTTTCATCAAAAATGGGACCATTCATCTTCAAACGATAGGTTAATGAAGGGGTGGTCACCTAGGGGGATGAAGGGGTGGTCACCTAGGGGGATGAAGGGGTGGTCACCCAGGGGGATGAAGGGGTGGTCAACTAGGGGAATGAAGGGGGTGGTCACCTAGACATATTTTTAATAGAAATGGAACAAAACGTACATAATTTGTATATGTGTGATAACGTACACACAACTTTTACGCACAACGCACATAAAGGTCAAACTTTAAACGCAGTATTCTCAATAACTAAACATATTGAAACAAACACCACTCCAGAATCAACGAAAGCAATTATTTATGCCACCCTAAATGCTAGTTTTATTGTAATATTTAAAATAACAAAAAAACACCCGGTAGAGCGCTGTGGTTGTAAAAAAAAAAAAAAACTAAATATATAAAAAATAATAAAATAAATAAAACAAAACACGGCAGCCGCGATTAATGTTAGATACCAAGGAATGGTGTGATTGGTTTAATGTTTGTTTTCATTAAACTAATCCTCCCGCTAATAATAAATACAAATCCGCCAATACAAATATTGCCTGAGTTTTATTTGGCTGTCTTCTACATACAGTGATTGTGCTGTGCACGTGTCGTCGTAGCCTTTAATCAAGACGCAGTGGCATCCCAGAAAACAACGCTGAAAAAAGACTATGCACACGTTGCCACTCGCGCCATTTACCAGTCTGTTCCGTGAACGCTATCTTGAATTATTCATAAACCTCCAGCAAAATGTGTTCAAATTTATTTAAACTAATCAGCGTAAGTGAAATGGTGGGCTCATGTATATTTAATTAGGTGATACCATAACAAATTATTTACCCAATGCATAATGTTTTTCAATCTCCCCCAACTGTGTACAGAAATTTAAAGACCACGCAACGGATTGGAAAAGGCCCTCGTTGCGTCCGCTACACTGTACCTATCAGCATACCGTAGACTTTCCCTGGCACACCGGACATATACACCATCGAAAACTTATGAAGTTCACAAGCGCGTGCAGCGAGTAAATTCCAAAGAGACATGGTCGAGTTTAATAATGTCACGCCATATTATTCAAGCTCCTAAAAATTATACTCGTATACAGCAACTATACGTACACTGTACTTGGTTCATTCTCAGAATCAATTAGACTGATAGGTGTTTCCTGCCTTGCGTGTCGTCTTCACGCTTTGACAGGTTGCTCCACACATGTTCACATTATGAACTGAACATCATTGACTGAATTGCCATATTTCTTCCACATGGCATTATAGACTTTCAAATGTTATCATTTATGGGTTGTATTGCTTACACAACAATGCAATTGATAATGGCAATAATATTCTCCCGGTTATTTTTTGTTATTGTTTTTATTATTATTAGTTTGTTCTGTTTTATTTATTCATTTATTTTTTTACTACAGCATCGGGCGTGGTGAGGGATCATATTGTGAACCATGGGTTAGTACAAATATCAATAGTGTTAAAAATATTTTACTTTGTTTTCAATCAAAAGCGATTTATATTTTACCGAACCTCTAAGAATAATGGCTACTATATTTATTGTTAAATAATTGTGGATAATGTTGCAAGTTGTGAATTTAGTAATATTATGATTTGGTAACATTGTTTGAGCTATACCGTGTAAGGCTAAAAAAGAGTCTCCGATTTCAGGACATCGGTCAGCTTCAAAATCGATGGGGTGGTTTGTTTGTTTGTTTGTCTGTTTTTGTTGTTGTTTTTTTTGTTTTTTTTGCCAACACGGAATTGCGTGATACGCGGGGACCACATTTTCCATATACAAAGTATGGTGGCTAAGAGAGGCCTCACAAATCAGGCAAACGTTCATACCCCTATATTAAAACGTCGTTTAATACAAAGCACGGCAGAATTTCAATTGATCCAGCAATTTTTGCTGCAATTGGACATTGTTTCATTAAAAACAAATTTAAATGCTAGGTCGGGTCTGAGGCAACGCGCGTGGAAACCAGAAACCGGAGACTATTTTGGGGGCTAATGTGATATTTTTGATTATTGACAAAGTAGCCTACGTTTTATGCAATATCATTTTATAAGCTTTGCTAACATGTACGATTTGAGGCTTTGCATTGTGGAGATAAATATTATTGAGTTCTTTCGGGTACACCATGTATTAATATTTTCTTGGAAGAAGTGATGGCTCTAAGAAGAGCCAGTAGGTTTGTCCTCAACATTTCAACTTGCCAAGCGGCTCTTCTCATCACGCCCCATGCTGTAATAAAAAAATAATAAATAAATAAATAACTGTGAGATTATTAAAGTCATCATTTTCATTGTCGTGTAAGCAATACACCCCATAAATTATGATATTCAGTAGCCCATTTGAAAGTGTATAATGGTCCTAGTTGAAACATTGAGAACAAACATGTTCTGCAATAAAGCTTATGCAATGATGCGACTATATTCACCATTGTGTCCATACAAAGTTCATTTTACTAGCGAGCTCATAAAATAGGTTTGTTATAAAACTTTGCAAATCTATAATAAAGAACAACCAACCGTTGTTTCTGACCATAATGTCTACACGGATCAATATGCCCACTGGGCCATTATGTTCACAGATCATTTTTTGTCCGTGGGCCCATTATATCCGGTCTATTATGTCCGCAGGCTCATTATGTCCACAGGCTCATTATGTACTTGGACCCATTTGTGGACTCATTTAAGTCCAATAGATTTGGATATGTTGACCATGAGCTTTTTGGTCCATTTATTTAACTACACAAACTCGGTTACGCACTATATATATTATGTTGATTTAACCACAGAGCAAGGAACCCTACGCTGTACGTAAATAAATCAACAAGCCACCGGGACTTTTACGTGAATTCACCATTCAAAACGTTTGTCAAATCTATTTATCAGTCTTATTAGCAGAGTAATTAGATGTTAATAACTGCACACCCCAAGGCACCTCTTGTAATCTGTTTCATCTCCTATCCATTACACACACAGCGAATCTTACTTTCTGCCCGATTAGACTGCCCCTGTCCGCCGTAGGTTATATCTCACATTAAGCTATACGACATTAAGCGTTTGCAGTTATAATGTGTGTGGAGTCTTGGGAGCCTGTCTACGTTGTACATGCACCAATCACGTGAATGCCGCCTGGCCGCGGCCTACTGTAATGAGACAACGCTGTGGCTGCATGTATGTCTCTGAGCGCGCCTTTTAAATGCAAATAATGTTTACACGGGGCCGTGAATTCGTTTCAAAATGCTGGGGAAGGCAGGTGCATTAGTTAAAAAACATAATTTGACACACAAAACTTCCTAAGGATCTAAACAGAACAAGGAACTCGTATGATAGTTTTTTGTCCAGGGTTAAAATGTATCACTAGTGGCTTTTGTTTAAAGCCAGCCATGTTCCATTGACAAAGGCTTTTTTTTTCCTTTTTAAGATATTGATACAAAAGTATAACATCTGAAATAAGAAAGGGTTGTTTATAGCGTTCATGACTTGATATTGTTTCTGCAATATTTCAGAAGTGAGAACAAAATAACAACAGTTTGACTTCTATGCCCTGTGTGTTATCGCTGGTGCGCGCAGTGTACATACAGTATACACGCAGTGTACGTACAGTATACACGCAGTGTGTAAAAAATAATGAGACTAGACAATGGATCTTTACTACTTTCTACTCTCTTGTACATGAACGTACAATGGGTTCAATCAACAATTGACTTTACACGTACATTGTACATGTACATAAGAACAGCTAGCCTTTAGTCAAGGCCCACGCAGCAACCCAGAACACAACGCACGAAAAAGACCACGCACTCGAGTGGCGACGCCTCAAGGATCTTTACCAGGCCGACGATTGTTTCGCAATATGATTACATCCGATTCCGTAGTAAAAAATCAAACCAACCGTCAGAGCATAATTGTCCCTACCATTTTCATGGTCGTGTAAGCAATACACCCCTACATTATAATATTAAAAACCCATTTGAAAGTCTATAATGCCATGTGCAAAAAATATGGCAGTTCATTTCAAAATGCGCACCTGGGGAAAAACTTGTCAATGAGTGGAACGGATATCAGTCTAATTGATTCTGAGAATGATATTTTTACTACTTTTATTGTATGGATGAAGGGGGCGGTCATCCCCAGCCAGCTCTGTGTTTTATAATAAACAAAATTAAAACATAGTACCCCAGTACCCTTAACAATATCAGTCCAGGGGCACAATGTATTGCTATACCTGCATGCATATTGGACAACACTGAGTCATCTGACCACTTCCAATGCATTTTGGAAATCCAATATGGCCATCATACCTTTAAATGCCTAGTGATATGATTTTTCATACCTCATATCAAAATCAACGATAGTAGGTATTTGTGATTGCCATGGCATCCGTTTATAATGAACAGGTCCAATTCAAGTACTAAATGCTTAATACAGTAACACTTCTGATCTGTGTTCTGGTGTTTGTTGTCAACTTTCAAATGCTGAACTGAACACAATTGAGTCATGTGACATCTTCCAATGCATTTTGGAAATCCAGTATGATCGCTATTATGTTTAAATGCCATTTAAAAGATTAAAACATAAAATCGTTCATAATGTGTCAGACATATTGGGCCTGCGGAAACAATGGACCTGACAAAATTGTCCTTCGGACACAATGTGCCGGACATAATGTGCATTTGGACACAATGGGACACAATGGGACAGTCATGACGGTCCTGCCGGATAAAATGGGCTAACATAATGGGACTGCGACACAATGGGCCTCCCATGACTTGTGTCCGGTTTTACAAATGTCCATATGTTTTAATGTTAGCAAATTAGATTTTGGTTGAAAATAAAGTCAAGTTTATAACACTATTGATATTGGCACCGACCCAAGTTTCGCAAAATTATGATCACTCGCAATATAACCGTGGGAGCATTATAATCACGACCATTTTCATTGTCGTGTAAGCAATACACCCCATGAATTATGACATTCAATAACCCATTTGAAAGTCTATAATGTCATGTGGGAGAAATACGGCAATTCAGTGCGCACCTGGAGAAAAAAAACTGTCAATGAGTGGGCGGATAAGCAAGGCAGGAAAAACCATTGTAACTGATTATGAGAAACAACGAATGAATGTAGATTAATGTCTTTAACTACTTATATTGTATTGTATGGTCACCCTGGACCCTTGCCAATTGAGTGGCATTATAAACAAAATTAAACGTACAATTTTCACAGGGAAACATTTCACCCCATTTTCTTTATCCATATCAGGATGGGGGGCGGACAATGTGTCTCTCTATGATATTTTTGTAAATATCTCTAGAAAGCTTTGACCGATCACGCTCATATATTCTGACTTTTCCTAACTCAGCAACCGTTTATTTTGAACAGGTCCAATTGAATTTACACATGTGTGTTTTGGTGTTGTTGTCAACTTTCAAACGCCGAACTGGACAAAATTGAGTCACGCGACCACTTCTGAAAATCTAGATTCTGGAAACCCAATTTAGCCGCCATTACGTTTAAATGCCAGTTTCATGATTTGTTACTACATTCATGATTTTGTAAAAGATTAAAACATAACATTTGTTCATAATGTGCCAGACATATTGGACACAATGGGCGAAACAAAATTTGACCGCGGACATGATTGGCCGGACATCATATGCCTGTGGACTCAATGTGACGGTCACGATGGGCCTACGGACGCAGCTGGTGAGACAAAATGGGCACAACGGACCGTACATAACGGGCCTGCGGACATAATGGGAAGTTCAGTTCAGTTCAGTTTATTTCCATGTAATCAAAACAATTATAATCACAGGAATAATAATGATATAGGTGATAAAGTGGTGGATATCTCCAAAAAGCAAGCTTGTTTAGAGGAGACGCCTGTAAACTTAAAGTGGCAGTATCGTCATGATCAAAAGGACATGGAATCAGAGCGCTTCTTTTAGATTAACTCAGTGACTTAAAATAATTCCCCACATGATAAGGTCGTATTACCTTAAATGCTGCAGAAATGCTAGTAATTTTCAGTCACTGTGTTCCTCTTAACCTAGGACATCGATTCCATGCCCTGTTTAAAGTTTACTCTGATCATGACGATACTGCCTCTTTAAGTATGAAGAAAAATACAGATTTGTATTATATTGTTTACAACACACAAAGTAAATCTAAACAAGTTACACATACAAAAACAAAGAACAAACACCCCCATGACATTACACATGAAGTTTACACTGTTTACAGGTAAATCGGTACCTGTGAGGGCAGAGTTGGTTGTTGTGTTTGATTAGCCCATATGCGCTGTAATGGCAGCAATTGAGTTGTATACTCCCCAGGGAGCTGAGATGGATTCAGAAATGATTTATGAGTCTGATG
This sequence comes from Zoroaster sp. YZ-2022, assembly GCA_029582265.1. NCBI lineage: Eukaryota > Metazoa > Echinodermata > Asteroidea > Forcipulatida > Zoroasteridae > Zoroaster > Zoroaster sp. YZ-2022. Next base: position 35,996,097 of record CM055816.1, read on the forward strand.
AGCAGGGGTAATAATTAATGCGCCTTGAGCACCAGTTTGGTGGATACGTGCGCTATATAAGTCTGCATTATTATTATTATTATTATTATTATTATTATTATTATTATTATTATTATTATTATTATTATTATTATTATTATTATTATTATTATTATTATTATTATTATTATTATTATTATTATTATTATTATTATTATTATTATTATTATTATTATTATTATTATTATTATTATTATTATTATTATTATTATTATTATTATTATTATTATTATTATTAGCAGTCAAGTACAATTAGAAACAACATCAGGGGTATTATAGAGATAACACATGCGGATAGAGAAGATAGTCCTGAAAATGAGAATTACAAACGGGAATTTGATTAGCAACTTTTGGTCCAATATTAACAATTATTACATTATTGTACTGCTCAGCAATTAATCGAGGATTAATGGTTAGCAACATTAATACTAGATACTTTAGAGAGGGTATTATTTAAAAAATACCTGCCCTGCAAAAACTGTGGTGTTAAAAACTACACCATTGGTGTTTATATTAGGCAACTCGCACAATATAAACACCATGGAAGAATAAAATTTACACCACTGGTGGTTTTGTTAACACCTCAGTTTTTGCAGGGCAGGTATTTTTAATATATAATAATAACTTTTAATAACTTTAATAATAACTTTGTAGTCAGACAGTTTTTATAATCCATCTCGATGGGTGAGCGAATATATTTGTAATACAGCCTATTTTGTGATTAGTGGACTTGAGAGGAGCGGGAGTGATCCACTGTGGCCTAGGTTGAGATTTTCTATTCGAGTGTTTCAGGCTGACAAGAGGAATTTTCTTATCATATCATATCCATGAAATTATTAAAAGAAACATTGAGATCATCAGTATCAAGAACCTTTGACCAGTCCGAGGATTTCAAATCAGATTTTTGATGGCGCAAGTGGTCAATGGAAAGATTACGAAACAAATTTGGATAAGTGGAATACGTTTTAGAGGTAAACGAAAACGATGTAAAATAGGAAAATGATCACAAATGTCACAAACTAAGATTCCAGAATAAGGAGGAGGAAAAATATTGGTGAAAAATATTATGAATAAGTGTGGGATAAGTACTAGTAACTCTAGTAGGTTTAGTAATAAGAGAAATACTCGAATGGACAAAGACTGTGTCTATGAATTCCTGGGACTGGTTGTGATTATCAATGTCTCGCAGATTGATGTTAAAATCTCCCGAGGAATCTCCTGAAATTAAGTAATCGATTAGTGCATGTGACTATAAGTTGCAACCTTAATTGTACACCATTGGTAAAAATATTTGATTAAATGTTCGCGTCATGTCTTGAAAAGTTGTCATGTATTAAAGGTTGTGTTTGTAATAACACAGAATGATTTTAATTATAATTTAACTCGGTCCCAAAGTCCCAAACGCCGATGTCCGCAAACCGGGCGGAATTTTGTCTAACGTGTCGCACTTTTATATTAAAAATGTTCTACCAAGTTATACATTATGTTAATATTTAGACAAATGACAGAGATCCAGAAGAGATATTGATCGACACACAATCGCCACCAAAGTGCTGTTTTGAGCAGATTCTTCGCTATGATCAGGACTTGTATCATAACCTCCATGCGTGTTTTCATCTTCTTGTGAAAAAAAAACAAGAACTTGGGAACAATATCCAAATTTGCGATTCTAGGTTGCAAGGATGGATCTTTTCCCCTGAAGCCCCATCCCTCTCCCTCTGGATTCAGCCTCCCAGGATGCACTGCTGCGCCTTCAACGTCATAAACTCCGCAGATGTGGAGGAAACGGGGAACAATATGCATTGTGTAACAATTCCACCAGTTACAAATAGCCTATGACGTCAGCCCATTACTGCAATGCGTTGGTCGGGCACAGCACTCCAAGTATAAAAGTTGATTGATAATTCCACCATATTCATTATTATATCAGTGTTTCGCACGGACAACGAACTAGATCTGATTTACGGATCAACTAAACCGGTCAAACATCTCACATCTTGGTGATTTTTGAAGCAGAATATCAACACTTTCAAGGTAAGTGAGCAATTATTGGTATTTACAAGGCAGTTACACTTTGGGTAATGGTCATAGGAAATAATGTTTAGCTCATTAATTTTTTGGCAATTACCCAAAAAGTAACTAAGCGAGTTGTTATTGATAAGCTTAATACTTTATTTTAAAATGAAAATGGCATAAACATCTTCTTTTGTCTGCTGTGTTCAACAAATAATATAATAAATTTAAAAAAAATAAAAGTCTAAAATAAATAATCATCTAAATTATTATTCACATGAGTAAAAAATACAACAATATGAATGCACTTTCACTATTTTCTTGTGAACAACACAACAAAATAAGCTGAAACTTCCACAAACAGGTGTCTCTAAATATTTGTTTTAATATGAATTCATTAAGGGCCCACATGATCTCTCTGATATACATGTACATGCAATGTGGATACATTAAGGGCCTACATGATCTGTATGATATACATGTACATACAATGTGGATACATTAAGGACCTACATGATCTCTATGATATACATGTACATGTAATGTGGATACATGAAGGGCCCACATGAACTCTATGATACACATGTACATGCCATGTGGATACATTAAGGGCCTACATGATCGCTATGATATACATGTACATGCCATGTGGATACATTAAGGGCCTACTTGATCTCTATGATATACATGTACATGTAATGTGGATACATTAAAGGCCCACATGATCTCTATGATATACATGTAAATGCAATGTACCTTTGTTAGCCCGGCTACTGCAGCTGCTATTTCTGTTTTTGTTTTGTTTCATATTGTGTTGTTGTGTTGTCTTTTATCGTTTCTGTCATTGTCTCTCTCTCTCTCTCTCAGTGTGTCTATGTTTGTCAGTCTGTTAACTATTTGTCTTGGATTTGTATTAACTATATACCATGTGACATATTTGCACCTTGCGTGACCTTTAGAGTACCAGGGTAATTTCCCGCCGGGAAGAAGTGTGTGTATTTGTATGCAGAGTTTGTACATTTTCTACTTCTTCATATAGCTATCTCTTTTTTCTCTTTTATTCTTTATTTTCTTTTATTTTAAATTTTCAGATGAATAAATATGATTTCAGATGTAATTTTAGTACCCTATTAAAAAAATCACATTAAGAATTTTCTGCCGATATCTCAAATTATCAGATTTTATAATTTCTTTTCATAGAGCCCTGCGCAGTTTAGGATCTCTTGTAAACATGTGATAAATGAGCCAGTAATTTTCACTCACTGTATTTGTCTTAAACTGCGACACTAATTCCATGCCCTGTTGAAGATTGCTCTGATCACGACGATATTGTCATTTTAAAGAGAGAACACACCATTGATATTCAGCTGTCCAATGTGTTTCCACTTAAGAGAAAATTTTGGGAAAAAAGTCCATAAACTGTTTTATATAAATAAATAGTTCAGGAGCTCCATTTAGTATTAATAATAACAAAATACCCAGGCCCATAAATAGACATAAAATCAATGTTGGAAATGTACTCAAAAGAGACGTTCTCCCCCAAAAATAGGGCAACGTATACAAGGCAAATTATTTATGGATACATTTATAGTTATTAAAATATATTTGAACAAATGGGAACCTTTTTAACACTTTGTACAGAGTTATAGTTGAGTACGTTTTCATAAGTACGAGTACGAACACTAAAACATGCGAGTACGAGTTTTTTAATTGAGCTAAACCATGGTAAAACCATGCTTAAAATGCGCTAAATAATTGTTTGACAAACGGCGCCCCATATACGAAAACTCTGTCATGAGAAGTACGAGTACGTTTGCCATGTGTAAAATTACAAATTATTTTACATACAGGCCTGATTCAAAATAATGTTATGCACGAAACTGATTGAAATCAAGTGTATGGGTTTCATTGGTATTCGTGCATAAAACCATGCTTTCATGGAGCTTCATTCATTTTCGTGTAACGACAAAATGCATGCATATAGATGAAGTTATAGATAAAGTACACTGAGATTTCCTACTGTGTTACTTACTAGAGATGGCAGTCAGTGATGTAATTTTGTTGTTGAGATTTCCAATTTAAAAGACCGCCACTTAACACAATCCTTACAAACCCAGCAAAATTTGAGGACTTTTATTATTCGGATTAAACCATACGATAGTTCTCTTTTAAATTGTAGATCTACTTGTTTTACTGGATGGGGAGAATAAAGTTGCTATTTCCACAGTTCAAATACCCCATACATTTAGACTATATAGGGCATCGTCCAAATATCTCTTCCATTATCAAGTTTCGTAGTCTCCGCAGGGGTATAACACAAAACCTTTATGAATTGGTTGATATTAGTGTGTCACATACATAGAAAAAAGTTCCCGCTGATTGGAGTCCTAATTAATGAGAAAATCCATTCATTAATTTAACCCTATTAGGGGCGGGGTTTTGAGGACTTACATGGAGGGGGAGAAATGTACCCCTCCATATTTTCTAAAGTTTATGACCGATTTTCAAGAAACTTGTCACAAATGTTCATTTTAACAAGTTGTACATGATTTCATTGAAATTATTCAAAGAAATTGCCACTAAAGGAATTTTTTTGCAGTTTTTGCAATTTTTTGGTCAAAAATACATTTTCCCCCCATAAATTACATATTTGTGGTCAAATTCTTATAAAACTTGGCAAAGTTATTTATGTTGACATAATCAATAGAATGTCCTCATATTTTATTGCTGGGGTCACCATTGGGGGGCACTATTTTATCCAATCAAAACCAATTTATATACAGTGTACCTGTGAAGTGGGGGCACAAAAGTACCGGTAAATGTCATCAAATAGTCTTTTACATTTTTTCCAAAGGCATCCTAGGCTGGCAAATTTTAATTTGAATGCTAACCAATTCTCTAATAGTAAACGACATGTACTACATTATAAAAACTCCATGTGTAGCCTCTGCTTAATTGTCTGCCTTTTCAGTATTTTTTAGCCCTCAAAGAAAAAGTTTCACCATGTTTAGTTGGTTATTTCATATGGTAAACAAATTTGTATTCCAATAGGTTTAAGACTGCATCATTGTATGCCATCACCACACTGAGTAGTCTATATTTCAATTGATCCCAAAACTAACACAAAGTCACAAAGTACTGAGTTTTTGTCAAATTTATTAATATAATTTAAAGTCAAATTCTTTTTTTTTGTTTACAGAATATGGGTTGTGTATTTAGAAGAAAAAAAATTACACTTTGTTTTGGTTTATTTGTAGAATATCACAGATGTTTGTTTCATATGAACTAACACTTTAAGTTGTTTTCTTTTTAATTCCAGCTACGTGTACATAAGACCCTTCCCCCACAAGTCCTTTGTATACAGCTTCAGGATTCAAGAAGCAGTAGAAGTAGTGTTTTATTACAATGTTTTCCTCAGCAAATGAGTATCACGCCCGCTGTTCAAAAAATAAATATCCTTGTTACATTAAACTGTTGGTTTGCTAAGGAGCTGCTTCAAGGTCAAATTCATTTTTGTGGTGCACTCATTTTCCAACAGAAAGAGTCCTCATGTTAGTGGGGAAAACATTACAAGTCTCTAACCTCATGTTAAAGTGTTGAAATTGCCATTTCATTTGATCCCCTGGCAGTGCAAAATTTGTCAACATTCAAAATGTCCCATGACATCATTCAGGAGAAAAATGGATCTGTACATTTTTGAACGGGGATGTTTTGGTTCATACGTGACTTTTCAGAGCAAAATTTGAAACATGACGTCATTGGATTTCAACAACTATGGGTCTTTACATTCCAAGGAGGAATTTTTTCATCAGTCAAAAGTTCAAATTCAAGGCTGTTTTGATTGAATACCATCGAAAGTCAGGAATGAACCAAAACATCCCCGTACATGAGTACTCAATCTATTGGACAATGAGTACATCACCAAATTAATTTGACATGGGCGATATGGGCTTTGAAAGCGGTTGTCATGAAATGAATTGAAATGAATAAGGTTGGAAAGTTGTTTTAAAAGTAGAACATAATGATCCACAGTTCCACACAAATATGCATTGAATTGTGGTTTTCCTTTACTTTGTGAACTATCACCGTCATCACCGTCTGCCATTTTGTGTGGCAGACGGTGATAGTTCAAAGTAAAAGGAAAACGACACAATTTCGATGCATATCTGTGTGGATCATTGTGTTCTACTTTTAAAACAACTTTCCAACCTTATTCATTTCAATTCATTTCATAACAAACGCTTTTCATAGCCCATATCGCCCAATCCAAGGAAACGTGTCCCTTAAAAGCCCCTCTTTAAGAATGTTGGTAGGCATTGCCTGGCATAGAAAATACCGAACTTAGTGACTGTTGGAGAATATTTGTCCATGTAATGGTCTAACAGGAAAAGTTCCATGTATCATGCTGCGTCCTATATGTAATCACCATCGACATCGTCGTCATCATACTCCTCATCCTCATCTTGTTCAGTATCCTCTGCTGGTGGTCCCATGTTTTCACATTTATTGCACTGACACATATCAGTACATCTTAGCCCAAGTGATGTACAGCAGGTATCATCAGTGTTAGGAGATTTGCACTTTGATTTCTTGCAAGTGCAGAAGGCCAGTTCTAAGACACTTTGAGGTGCTGGGGCCAAATCCATCCAATCAATCGTAAGCTCATCGTCAGCCATTTCCCATCCGTTACCCACTGGCGATGGTAGCGTTTGGAACTGCGTAAAACTCTGTTTGTAGATACTGGCTTGATAATTTGCCCTCAAAATATGCTTACGAAGCGAATCACGGTTAGGTGGCATGACATTTTCAGCTTTGGTTGCCATTTTAAGCAGATTATATCTGACCTCATTGACTGATGTGCAATCTTTCTTGCCATATAGTTGGCAAACAAATACTTCAAGTGCGCTGACCATCTCTTCTGTAACGTCAAATGAATTTCCAAGCATCTTGAAAGCCCATGACCATGTACACTCCTTCTGAAGAAGTTTGAAGGCCTTATGCTTTCCTTTGCCATATAATGAACTCACCGAATCGCATCCCGTAAAACAATGAAGGCCAATTAGGGCATCTGTTGCAGTATCCCCAAGTTCACGTTGCACAGCTTGTACGTCAATGGTTCTGACTTTGTCTTCTCTGCCTGTGTGGAAATACAGCGGTGAACCTATGTCTTTTGTAGACGCAACAGCAATTACGAACACATCAGTATCTGGACTTCTGATGACTACAGGGGCATTATTTGAAGTTTTGGCTATATATTGAGCATGAAGGAACATCCTGGTATCGGCTTCTTCATGGTTGCAAAACAACTCTTGAACAGGCTGTACCTCGACTTGTCCATTGATCACCTGGATGGAATGGCATTGCTCATTAGTTGCAACAACCAAAGTGAAACCCTTCAGTTCATTTACTTGGCAGTTTCCCCATTCATGTAACAGAAACTTAACGAGCTGCTGCTTGTTAAAACTGCAAGCCAGAAACTTCTTCCATTCAGCAAAAATGTATTTTATTATAATATTAAGTTAAACAAAATTATTTTAAAAATTTACCATGGGTCGTGGGCGCATGGGTACTGCGTACTTATATTTCTTTTATACAAACCAAGCTCTAAAATTGGGCATGAGCAGAGTACCACCAATGACCGCTACCACGAGTTTTGTCAAAATGTATTTTAATAACTAAACAATTTTTGGTATGAGTTGCGTGTACAGAGCAGGATATCTATTTCCACAAAGTATTCAGTTATTTTAGCATATCAGTTGGAAAAAATGCACATGTTTTTATTTTTACAATGGGAGTCAAAAATCAGGTCATGATCTTGAACGCCAGCCTATTGACTTGTTGACTAATCAATAAGTCACACACAAATTTCCTCATGTTTACTCATTCTTTCATTGGCTAGGCAGTACTAGTAGTGACAGTATTCAAAGCTTTTGAACTTACTTGTAGTAATATCTAGTGTCGGAGCTTCCAGATCATTCACATTTTGGTGCTATCGGTAAATTTCTGGTAACATTTCCGATGAAATCCGCCAGTGGTTGGAGGTTCCGATGATGATGCGAAGTCGCGGTGTACAGTGATGAATTTTTTCGCGACTTTACCCTGTTCGTGATCATCATAATCTTTCCAAAAGAGTGCACAATCTGAAACTTTTGACCACGAACTACTAGTAAACGGCTTGATATCAACTTTTTCAACGGCAGAAAAGTGTATAAAACACGAATTTCTTTGACAGTTTCCGACAAGTGACTGCTCAGCGTGGGCAGCCATCTTTGTTGTCAAGCGGCCTGGCGGGGTCACGGGGTCAGTCAGTGTCGATTTCCGCGCTGTGATTGGTTAAAATGATCACGTGAACATCCTTGTTCGCACGTACCGAGACTCGAAAAAAGCCAAAAATATGTTGTATTTTCGTTAAAAATCGGGATGCAACGAGCGGGAACAATTCAATATATAAAATATCATATTTTTTAAGACACATTAATGGCACTTTTAAGTTATACCTCACCAGAGAATACGAAAAGTCACCGTAGCGATCGATGCCCTATAGTCTAATTATACAGAATGTACTCGTGACTTGTAGTGTGAGTACGGTATATTTTGATGAGTACGAGTACGTATACTTATTCCTGAGTACGCCTACACGAGTATGAGTACATGGACACAATTGTCTGTTGTCACAATCTTCTCGATTATGATTACAACTCTGGCTCTGTATACGTTCTGCATAATGTATACTGTGTATTTATTTATGTAAGCCTACATAAGTACGAGGGCCACCTTCAGGGTTTGCGATGACTATAATAATATTTGAAAATACAATTTGTCTGGGGATCATTAAATTGATAATTTTAATACAATAAATATTTTCATATGCAATTTACATGTGACCCTTGTGAACAATCCACAAGTTCCACCTTTTCCTCGTACCCAGTAGTCTTATCCATGACCGTGTATACTTGTCAAAGTTCTGGCATAGTCCCTCATACCCCAAGCTCAAAGAAGTGTATACACGGTGGATGTAGCGTAAGTCGTAGGCCTACATGGATGATGGCTTGTAGCATTATACATTGTGTATAAAATGTTGGATACATGTACTGCTAGTACATATTAGTATATAAGATAACATAACGAATATCAATACACTGTACTGTATAGATGTGGAAACTTGTAGAGCTTAAACACATTTTGTTTTATGATTGATTAATCTCGTAACTAGGGTTTGATCGCTAGAGGGAACCTGGGGGAACCAGGAAAGATGGGAGGAACATGCCTCATGCAGGTGGTGGGGCGTGCCCCTGTGCACCCCATAGTTCCGCCACTGTAATGGCTGCTCATGGGCTTATTTTGTGAACTCAGAAGCTGGATTTGTTTGTACAAGGACAATCATCTGAATCAATTACACTTTCTTGGGATATACGTTTGATATAAAGCGGTTGGAAAAAATAGGCTACTTTATCAGTAATCCAATGTATCCGTTATAATGTGATCAACGATATGCCACAAATTACAATCAAAACATCATATTATCTTGAAAATGCGAACCAACATTTTCCTCAAGTCATTGACTTTTTGAGATAGGCCTTCCGTCCAAACCAGCTCACCCTGACCACCTTGACAGACCTTGACAAAGAGGCCACATGTTCTATTTTGGCCAATTTCTATCCACTAGACACTGTGTACATGCACTCTGAATACTTCTATGCAGTTTGACCCATTCCTGTCTCATACTTTACACCACAGTCGGGCACGTAATGGCACAATTCGTCCCTAATTTTCCATAGTGACCAATCCCGAATTAAGTTGTCATAGTGACCAATGAGGTATTGGCCACTTGCCCAATTACAAAAATAGCCAGTTAGAGCATTCGTCATTTGAATGCATGCTCTATCTCCAAAACTATAAGGAATACATGCATGTGGATTAGATACAATGGTAGGTCTCTTCATGAATGTACTAATCGGCGGGAAAACTTAAAATTTAAAAAAGTCGGATTGGTCACTATGGCAAATTAGGGACGAATTAGGAGGGGACTTTTGTTCAGCAGTACAAGAAAAACCATTATGTTTGATTTTCTTAGAAGTTTGAGTTTTCAGTAAGGGGAAAAGCTCTCCAGCCATTGAGAGACGTTCCCACATCCGTAGTAAAAAACAACATTCCTAGAATTATTCATTAGAGCATAATGAATCAAAAATTGTCATTATCATTTTTATGATCGTGTACACAATATGATATGCAATAACCCATTTGAAAGTCTATAATGCAAGAAATATGGCAATTTAGTTAATATATTTCAGCTCAATATTACCAACTGGGAACAATCTGTCAAAATGAGAAGAGCAGAAGTCCTTTCATTCTAAGTGATTCTGATAACGAATAAATTATACAGAATTAAGATTTGTTTTCCATGTTTTCTTATATTATGCTTTTATTTCGTGTGAAGGTGAAACCTGAAATGTCAAATTCGAAAAACATCTGTGCTTCCGCACATTGTAAACATAAAATATGCCATTTGTTTGCCACCAGTGGACATTAGCCTTCTCTGAATAAATTCAAGACAAAATGGTCCAGATAAAATGATTTTGTTTTCAATATTGGGTTGAGATAATGCAATTTATTTTGTTTAGTTTTATTGTGACATAACCTCTCTTAAAACTGGGAAAGGTAAGTATATATTTGATGAGAAACCCTCTTTAAAACACCTTGTAGTCGTCATAGGCAGCAAACGGTCGTCTGCCTTTGTTTTTATTATCATCAAATTACTGTGACTGATCATTGTGACGATGGAGACATATAAAAAATATCACTATGGTAATTGTCTCTGAGACTCTAAAATAATCATTTTGAGGATGTAATTTGTTTTGATTTCTTGTAGTGCCAAGCATACCCGTATTCTTATGGAACGTTCAAAAATTTAGCCAATAATCAATGATTGTGGTGTGTTTCCTATGGAAAATGTTACGTTTGATTAATAATCATGTGATTTATTGTCACACAGTAAAAACTGCCCGAGTTGCACATTATACACATGTGTACATAATCATACAACCACTACGATGACTCTAGCACAAACCAAAACTAGCACTGCTGTGGTCAATATACAGCTCTGGTCAATTATAACATCTATTGTAGAATGTTGATCTGCCTTTAGATTTTGATACAATTTTACCCTAAATCAACACCTAATTCAACTGATAATTTGATTGTACATCAGACAGGAGTATTTCAATGAGCAGCAATCATTGAATAGCAATTTACTGTTTAAAAGGATGATGTGCTATACTATTATAATAATTTTCCGCAATGTGAGATATCCAAATACTACAATCTTCACTGATAATTAAGAATAATTGCGGTGACACCATGTGAAATTTTCTTAAAGTGGTAAATAGTTGTGAAAAGAACTGGAGGTTACAACTTGACGTTTCGATCAGTATGCTCTGATCGTCATCAGAGCATACTGATCAAAACGAGTTGTAACCTCCAGTTCTTTTCATAACTAATTACTACTCAATATAGAATTTTACATGATGTCACCGCAGTTACTCTTACTTATCCTCTTAACCATGCAAAGCTACCAGTTTTACCTTCACTGATAAGTGTTTTTAGTCAGTTTGAGTTCACAAATTATGTTGTATCACCTGTGTTGATGTATTTACTTATTCATTAATCTGAACAAGAAGGTACAACATGATTTTAATTTCACTTTGTATGCATTTCAGATAGCAATTCATCTCTTGATCACCTCTGACATTAACGGGAAAAGTGGAACGAGAAACCATGGGCTACTTGGGTTTTATCGTTGTAGCTCTTATGGCGCAGGGATTCTGTGTCATCATGGCACAACCAGGTAAGTTATGAGTGAACAATTTATTCGCTAAATTGATCAAGCGTATAATATATGTAAGTGTTTCTTAATTACGTAGTAGGAAAATAATGTAATGTGTGATATATCGTCCGTGTTTGGGCTCATTTGACAGTAACAAAATAGATTTAAATGTTAAATTTATATTTTTCTGGAGTTAATGAAGTTATAAGCTTTCATTGGAGATATTGAACGAAAAATGTCGTTAATAATTAGCCTATAGTACAAATAATTATAAACTCAAATAATAAAAGGTGGACCACGTGTTTTAATCCTCAGGTTGCACGTGACCACACAATGGTACGTCCCCAGGGTCTACCTCGTTCTCTTATCTATCCTCAGCTTGCACGTGACCACACAATGGTACGTCCCCAGGGTCTACCTCCTTCTCTTATCTATCCTCAGGTTGCAGGTGACCACACAGTGGTACGTCCCCAGGGTCTACCTCGTTCTCTTATCTATCCTCAGGTTGCACGTGACCACACAGTGGTACGTCCCCAGGGTCTACCTCGTTCTCTTATCTATCCTCAGGTTGCAGGTGACCACACAGTGGTACGTCCCCAGGGTCTACCTCGTTCTCTTATCTATCCTCAGGTTGCAGGTGACCACACAGTGGTACGTCCCCAGGGTCTACCTCGTTCTCTTATCTATCCTCAGGTTGCACGTGACCACACAGTGGTACGTCCCCAGGGTCTACCTCGTTCTCTTATCTATCCTCAGGTTGCACGTGACCACACAGTGGTACGTCCCCAGGGTCTACCTCGTTCTCTTATCTATCCTCAGGTTGCACGTGACCACACAGTGGTACGTCCCCAGGGTCTACCTCGTTCTCTTATCTATCCTCAGGTTGCACGTGACCACACAGTGGTACGTCCCCAGGGTCTACCTCGTTCTCTTATCTATCCTCAGGTTGCACGTGACCACACAGTGGTACGTCCCCAGGGTCTACCTCGTTCTCTTATCTATCCTCAGGTTGCAGGTGACCACACAGTGGTACGTCCCCAGGGTCTACCTCGTTCTCTTATCTATCCTCAGGTTGCAGGTGACCACACAGTGGTACGTCCCCAGGGTCTACCTCGTTCTCTTATCTATCCTCAGGTTGCAGGTGACCACACAGTGGTACGTCCCCAGGGTCTACCTCGTTCTCTTATCTATCCTCAGGTTGCAGGTGACCACACAGTGGTACGTCCCCAGGGTCTATCTCGTTCTCTTATCTATCCTCAGGTTGCAGGTGACCACACAGTGGTACGTCCCCAGGGTCTACCTCGTTCTCTTATCTATCCTCAGGTTGCAGGTGACCACACAGTGGTACGTCCCCAGGGTCTACCTCGTTCTCTTATCTATCCTCAGGTTGCAGGTGACCACACAGTGGTACGTCCCCAGGGTCTACCTCGTTCTCTTATCTATCCTCAGGTTGCAGGTTACCACACAGTGGTACGTCCCCAGGGTCTACCTCGTTCTCTTATCTATCCTCAGGTTGCAGGTGACCACACAGTGGTAAGTCCCCAGGGTCTACCTCGTTCTCTTATCTATCCTCAGGTTGCACGTGACCACACAGTGGTACGTCCCCAGGGTCTACCTCGTTCTCTTATCTATCCTCAGGTTGCATGTGACCACACAGTGGTACGTCCCCAGGGTCTACCTCGTTCTCTTATCTATCCTCAGGTTGCATGTGACCACACAGTGGTATGTCCGCAGGGTCTACCTCGTTCTCTTATCTATCCTCAGGTTGCATGTGACCACACAGTGGTATGTCCCCAGGGTCTACCTCGTTCTCTTATCTAATTTATTTCACCATTAGATGGCACTTTGCTATTTTTATTTTTATTTTTTTAAATTTGTTATTAAATCATGTCTCGTTTAGCCTTAACAGTAACATGACGTCAACAAATTCCATTGACCAATGTGATAATTGTGATTGACAAATATTTTGATAAATTGAGCTGAACAATTCATATTACTTGATTTTCATGAAGTTGAATGCAAGGAAACGACCTTGGACCAATGCCGTGTTTAGGCTGAACATTTACGAAGGTTGTTCAATCCCCTCGGTCATGTAGTAAATCTTACTTGGTGTAAAGTTGATGATGAAATCAAACATCTCTTAACAACATTCTGTCTGAGGCGCTACCATTTTAGTGCACTTAATTAAATTATTTCGCAAATAAATTGTTGTCACCCATAGACTTAAATTCCACGTTGGAATGAATCAGGACAACGTAGTTCACGGTTTTCTCGTTATCGACACAATGAAATAAGGTGAAAATTTCACAGTTTGGTTTCTGTACATATCTCTTGATTCTCAAGTATGCATGCCATGTATTTACATGTGTTTTACTATAAGTGTATACTGGCGTTCAGTTTGAATGCAGATAGTCAACCTTATAAATGAGCTTTAATTTGACGAAGTTCTTCCTCCTTATTCTTCTTGATCCAGGATTTGGAGATCAGTGGTGTCCTGATGTCTGCGATTGTTTGTATCAGTATCAGTATGGTGATAACATCGTCCGTTGCTGGAATGGTTGGGACCAGTCCACCATCCGTGGCATTATGAACACTACGAATTCCTTGTAAGTAGAGGAGTCTGACTGAACAATGATAGAAATTACACTAAATAAACTAAATATAAAACAAATTATTTATAAAATATCAACAAATAATAAAAATCATGGTGAGATTTTAACGATTATTCATGTCTCAGTCGGTGGAATTTAAACTATTTAATGTCATAATCTGATAAAAACGCGCCTTTCTTTTTATTTGTGATACATTTTATCTGCAGTTCATTATCGGGTGCAAATATCAGCGTTCTGCCAACTGGTATTTTTAACGACTTTCCGCTATTAACAGGATTGTAAGTGTTGATGTTCTTTCTTTCTTTAAAATGACTTCTTATCATTCTGGATGTCTTCACTTTAACTCCAATTGCTTAATATAATCTACAGTAACCGAAATACCTTTGTAATGAACACATCGATGTATAACTCTTTACTGTTGTGAAAACTCCCATTACCTTTATCTATGCATTTACATTGCTGTAAATTTTTCTGCAGGCATGGATCCAGGGTCTGGAAAAAGAGAGGCATCAGGTAAAAAGGCGGCGCCACACTGCCAAACAAGGGTACCCCAAAAATAAAATAATTAATTGACATACATGGCGATGAAGGGGTGCGAGTGATCCTCTTTGCCCATATCCCCTGATCTGTCACTGGAATTAATAATGTTCGTTTTTCTCGTGAGAGTAACTACAAATGTACATTTGTACAATGTACAATTGATATGTGATTGGCTATTTGCATAAGAATCATTGAATACTACCCGCCAAAGGGACGGACAGTTCAGACTTATCTGGGTGGTATCTGTGCACTGTAATACTGATCACCAGCTCAACTTGCCAATCCTCAAGTACTAAGTGAAAATAACCATATGAACGGGATTTAATAAGATGCTTTAAGTCTACTTTGTTTTTCCAAATTGAACCCGGAACATAAATCTCCAGTCCTTGTAAGTATCCATGTCATGATTTTCAATCACGCAGCATCGAGCCACCGATTTCACTTGATTGAGGTTACGTCTCACTGCGAACAAATTAGATGGAAATGCGCAGTTCATTTTTACCGATCGAAATATTATGTCTGTGTTTTCACTATTTGCTATGTACGGTATAACGTTATCATCAACATTTTGTACAGATCAGTTGATAAATGTATTATATTGAAAGATCAAGGTAAAAAATATGCATGTTATAATACTTAAAATAATAACATCATTTGAAACTAATTTACAATTCAACCCACTATATAGTCGTAAATGTCAATGGAGGGCTGTATGACAAGGAACTTTTTAAACATTTATGATGCAGTTAAGTGAACCACGCGCATGGCAAATGTTAAGATTGTCTGATACGGTAACAACGTTTAGTAAATATGCTTTCTAGAAAATTTGTATTTTTGTTTCAGTACAATTGTTATAAACGTACATCGTTTTCCCATCTTAGAACTCTGACAAAATCAGTGAAAATGAACCCGGAACGCAGTATCGAGCCACGGATTTCTTTTGACTAAACTGCAAACGAATTAGATGAAGTGCGAAGTTAAATACCATTGTAATGAACATATCGATGTATAACTCTTTACTGTTGTGAAAACTCCCATTACCTTTATCTATGTATTTACATTGTTGTAAATTAACCTACAGGCGCAGATCCAGGGTCTGGAAAAAGAGGGGCACGCGGTAAAAAGGCGGCGCAACACTGCCAAACAGGGGTACCCCCAAAAATAAAATAGTTATTTGACATACATGGCGATAAAGGGGTGCAAGAGCCCCCTTTTCCCATATCCCCAGATCTGCCACTGTAATTAATAGTCCTAATGTTCGTGAGAGTAACTTCAAATGTACGTTTGTACAATGTACAATTGAAATCGCGAAATGATTTTCGACGGAAATACGGGTCTTGAAAATAGCTGTGCAGGCTGTATTGTATTTTCGAGGTGTATTGTCGGGTCAAATTGGATTTTATGATATAAACTTTGTCAATATGCTGAATTAAAACAGTTACACTGCCATTTTGTATTGGCATCTCCATAATTTTTGGACATAATTATTTTCTCCAATTAATAATTTTTCCCGATCTCATAAAATTGTAGACTTAATGCTATATTTTGGGTCTTCAAGCCTCAAATTAATATTACTTATGTTTTATAAATAAATAGGGCCAATGCCGCCATCTTCAATATTAAACGGGCATAAATCTACATCAGGTTCAGGCTTTTCTGTCGGTATAATATTCCCAGCAACTTGCTATCATTCCTTGACAGTATTAATCCAATGATACAAGCAACTTGCTATCATTCCTTGACAGTGTTTATACAATGATACAAGCAACTTGCTGTCAATCCTTGACAGTGTTTATACAATGATACAAGCAACTTGCTGTCATTCCTTGACAGTGTTTATACAATGATACAAGCAACTTGCTGTCATTCCTTGACATTGTTTATACAATGATACAAGCAACTTGCGATCATTCCTTGACAGTGTTTATACAATGATACAAGCAACTTGCTATCATGACAGTGTTTATACAATGATACAAGCAACTTGCTGTCATTCCTTGACAGTGTTTATACAATGATACAAGCAACTTGCTATCATTCCTTGACAGTGTTTATACAATGATACAAGCAACTTGCTATCATTCCTTGACATTGTTTATACAATGATACAAGCAACTTGCTATCATTCCTTGACAGTGTTTATACAATGATACAAGCAACTTGCTATCATGACAGTGTTTATACAATGATACAAGCAACTTGCTGTCATTCCTTGACAGTGTTTATACAATGATACAAGCAACTTGATATCATTCCTTGACAGTGTTTATACAATGATACAAGCAACTTGCTATCATTCCTTGACAGTGTTTATACAATGATACAAGCAACTTGCTGTCATTCCTTGACAGTGTTTATACAATGATACAAGCAACTTGCTGTCATTCCTTGACAGTGTTTATACAATGATACATGCAACTTGCTTTCATTCCTTGACAGTGTTTATACAATGATACAAGCAACTTGCTATCATTCCTTGACAGTGTTTATACAATGATACAAGCAACTTGCTATCATTCCTTGACAGTGTTTATACAATGATACAAGCAACTTGCTATCAATCCTTGACAGTGTTTATACAATGATACAAGCAACTTGCTATCATTCCTTGACAGTGTTTATACAATGATACAAGCAACTTGCTGTCATTCCTTGATAGTGTTTATACAATGATACAAGCAACTTGCTATCATTCCTTGACAGTGTTTATACAATGATACAAGCAACTTGCTATCATTCCTTGACAGTGTTTATACAATGATACAAGCAACTTGATGTTATTCCTTGACAGTGTTTATACAATGATACAAGCAACTTGCTATCATTCCTTGACAGTGTTTATACAATGATACAAGCAACTTGCTATCATTCCTTGACAGTGTTTAAACAATGATACAAGCAACTTGCTACCATTCCTTGACAGTGTTTATACAATGATACAAGCAACTTGCTATCATTCCTTGACAGTGTTTATACAATGATACAAGCAACTTGCTATCATTCCTTGACAGTGTTTATACAATGATACAAGCAACTTCCTATCATTCCTTGACAGTGTTTATACAATGATACAAGCAACTTGCTATCATTCCTTGACAGTGTTTATACAATGATACAAGCAACTTGCTATCATTCCTTGACAGTGTTTATACAATGATACAAGCAACTTCCTATCAATCCTTGACAGTGTTTATACAATGATACAAGCAACTTGCTATCATTCCTTGACAGTGTTTATACAATGATACAAGCAACTTGCTGTCATTCCTTGATAGTGTTTATACAATGATACAAGCAACTTGCTATCATTCCTTGACAGTGTTTATACAATGATACAAGCAACTTGCTATCATTCCTTGACAGTGTTTATACAATGATACAAGCAACTTGATGTCATTCCTTGACAGTGTTTATACAATGATACAAGCAACTTGATGTCATTCCTTGACAGTGTTTATACAATGATACAAGCAACTTGCTATCATTCCTTGACAGTGTTTATACAATGATACAAGCAACTTGATGTCGTTCCTTGACAGTGTTTATACAATGATACAAGCAACTTGCTGTCATTCCTTGACAGTGTTTATACAATGATACAAGCAACTTGATGTCATTCCTTGACAGTGTTTATACAATGATACAAGCAACTTGATGTCATTCCTTGACAGTGTTTATACAATGATACAAGCAACTTCCTATCATTCCTTGACAGTGTTTATACAATGATACAAGCAACTTGATGTCATTCCTTGACAGTGTTTATACAATGATACAAGCAACTTGATGTCATTCCTTGATAGTGTTTATACAATGATACAAGCAACTTGCTGTCATTCCTTGACATTGTTTATACAATGATACAAGCAACTTGCGATCATTCCTTGACAGTGTTTATACAATGATACAAGCAACTTGCTATCATGACAGTGTTTATACAATGATACAAGCAACTTGCTGTCATTCCTTGACAGTGTTTATACAATGATACAAGCAACTTGCTATCATTCCTTGACAGTGTTTATACAATGATACAAGCAACTTCCTATCATTCCTTGACAGTGTTTATACAATGATACAAGCAACTTGCTATCATTCCTTGACAGTGTTTATACAATGATACAAGCAACTTGCTATCATTCCTTGACAGTGTTTATACAATGATACAAGCAACTTCCTATCAATCCTTGACAGTGTTTATACAATGATACAAGCAACTTGCTATCATTCCTTGACAGTGTTTATACAATGATACAAGCAACTTGCTGTCATTCCTTGATAGTGTTTATACAATGATACAAGCAACTTGCTATCATTCCTTGACAGTGTTTATACAATGATACAAGCAACTTGCTATCATTCCTTGACAGTGTTTATACAATGATACAAGCAACTTGATGTCATTCCTTGACAGTGTTTATACAATGATACAAGCAACTTGATGTCATTCCTTGACAGTGTTTATACAATGATACAAGCAACTTGCTATCATTCCTTGACAGTGTTTATACAATGATACAAGCAACTTGATGTCATTCCTTGACAGTGTTTATACAATGATACAAGCAACTTGCTGTCATTCCTTGACAGTGTTTATACAATGATACAAGCAACTTGATGTCATTCCTTGACAGTGTTTATACAATGATACAAGCAACTTGATGTCATTCCTTGACAGTGTTTATACAATGATACAAGCAACTTCCTATCATTCCTTGACAGTGTTTATACAATGATACAAGCAACTTGATGTCATTCCTTGACAGTGTTTATACAATGATACAAGCAACTTGATGTCATTCCTTGATAGTGTTTATACAATGATACAAGCAACTTGCTATCATTCCTTGACAGTGTTTATACAATGATACAAGCAACTTGCTGTCATTCTTTGATAGTGTTTATACAATGATACAAGCAACTTGCTATCATTCCTTGACAGTGTTTATACAATGATACAAGCAACTTGCTATCATTCCTTGACAGTGTTTATACAATGATACAAGCAACTTGATGTCATTCCTTGACAGTGTTTATACAATGATACAAGCAACTTGATGTCATTCCTTGACAGTGTTTATACAATGATACAAGCAACTTGCTATCATTCCTTGACAGTGTTTATACAATGATACAAGCAACTTGATGTCATTCCTTGACAGTGTTTATACAATGATACAAGCAACTTGCTGTCATTCCTTGACAGTGTTTATACAATGATACAAGCAACTTGATGTCATTCCTTGACAGTGTTTATACAATGATACAAGCAACTTGATGTCATTCCTTGACAGTGTTTATACAATGATACAAGCAACTTCCTATCATTCCTTGACAGTGTTTATACAATGATACAAGCAACTTGATGTCATTCCTTGACAGTGTTTATACAATGATACAAGCAACTTGATGTCATTCCTTGATAGTGTTTATACAATGATAGAAGCAACTTGCTATCATTCCTTGACAGTGTTTATACAATGATACAAGCAACTTGATGTCATTCCTTGATAGTGTTTATACAATGATACAAGCAACTTGCTATCATTCCTTGACAGTGTTTATACAATGATACAAGCAACTTGATGTCATTCCTTGACAGTGTTTAAACAATGATACAAGCAACTTGCTGTCATTCCTTGACAGTGTTTATACAATGATACAAGCAACTTGCTATCATTCCTTGACAGTGTTTATACAATGATACAAACAACTTGCTGTCATTTCTTAGGGTAAAAACCTCTTAAATTGTACAGCATCGGCAATTTGTTTTATCTTGGTACTCTGCTTATTATCGTGTTATGCAAATATGTTGTTCCTTTTAGCAGCAAATACCTTGCTGTTATTAATTTGAACACTAAAACATTGTTAAATACAGCAAGGCACTTAACGATATTGATTCTGGAGCAGGTACTTCCAGGCATTTCATGACATCATTTGGTCAATCAGTTATTTTCCCTACCATTGTCAAGAAGAGAAAGGGTCAGTTGTCTTAGTTGTTGTCATCATGTTTGATATGAGATTGGCTGTTTGCATAAGAAGCATTGAATACCACCCCCACCCCCCAGGGACGGACAACTCAGACATATCCAGTTGGTATCTGTGCACTGTAATGCTGATCACCAGCTCAACTTGCCAATCCTCAAGTACTAAGTGAAAATAACCAAATGAACGGGATTTAATAAGATGTTTTAACCCTTCTTTGTTTTCCCATCTTAGAGATCTGTCCAACAACAAAATCAGTGAAATTGAACCCAGAACATTTGATACTCTACACAGTCTCACGTCCTTGTAAGTATCCATGTCATGATTTTCAATCACGCAGCATCGAGTCACCGATTTCGCTTGACTGAGGTTACGTCTCACTGCAATCAAATTATATGAACTGCAAAATTTACTTTTACTGATCGAAATATATGTCTGTGTTTTCACTATTTGCTATGTACGGTATAACGTTATCATCAACATTTGTACAGATCAGTTGATAAATGTGTTATCTTAAAAGATCAAGGTAAAAATATGTATATAATACTTAAAATAATAACATCGTTTCAAACTAATTTACAATTCGACCAACTGTAGTCGCAAGTGTCAATTGGGGGCTGTACGACAAGGAACTTTTTATAATTTATGATGCAGTTAATTAACTGTTGACTATCGATATTTACTGTATTTTTCTTCCAAAAGTGACCCACGCGCATGACAAATGTAAAGATTGTCTGCTATGGTAACAAAGTTTAGCAAGTATTCTTCTAGAAAATCTGTATTTTTGTTTCAGTACAATTGTTATAACCGTACATCATTTTCCCATTTTAGAACTCTGACAAAATCAGTGAAAATGAACCTGGAACATTTGATGTTCTACAAAATGTCATTATCTTGTAAATATTCACGTCATGAGTTTCAGTCACGCAGTATCGAGCTATGGATTTCTTTTGACTGAACTGCAAACGAATTAGATGAAGTGCGAAGTTAAATACCATTGTAATGAACCCATGGATGTATAACTCTTTACCGTTGTGAAAACTCCCATTCCCTATATCTGTGTATGCATTGTTGTAAATTAACCTGAAGGTGCGGATCCAGGGTCTGGAAAAAGAGAGGCACAATGTAAATAGGCGGCGCCACACTGCCAAACAGGGGTACCCCAAAAATAAAATAGTTAATTGACATACATGGCGATAAAGGGGTGCAAGAGCCGCCTTTGCCCATATCCCCTGATCTGTCACTGTAATTAATAATGTTCGTTTTTCTCGTGAGAGTAGCTACAAATGTGCATTTGTACAATGTACAATTGAAATCGAGAAATGGTGTTCGACGTAAATGCGGGTCTTGAAAATAGCAGTCCACGCTGTAATGTATTTTCGAGCTGTATTGTCGGGTCAAATTGGATTTTATAATATAAACTTTGTCAATCTTGATATGCTGAATTAAAACAGTTACACTGCCATTTTGTATTGGCATCTCCATAATTTTTGGACATAATTATTTTCTCCAATTGATAATTTTCCCCCGGTCTTATAAAATTGTAGATTTAATGCTATAAATTCCTGAAATATTATGTCAGGTATTGAAGCCTCAAATTAAAATGACTAATATTTTATCAATAAATAGGGCCAATGCCGCCATCTTAAATATTAAAGGAGTATAAGTGCACATCAGGTTCAGGCTTTTTTACCGGTATAACATTCCCAGCAACTTGCTGTCATTCCTTGACACTGTTTATACAATGATACAAGCAAATTGCTGTCATTCCTTGACAGTGTTTATACAATGATACAAGCAACTTGCTATCATTCCTTGACAGTGTTTATACAATGATACAAGCAACTTGCTATCATTCCTTGACAATGTTTATACAATGATACAAGCAACTTGATGTCATTTCTTAGGGTAAAAACCTCTTAAATTGTACAGCATCGGTAATTTGTTTTATCTTGGTACTCTGCTTATTATCGTGTTATGCAAATATGTTGTTCCTTTTAGCAGCAAATACCTTGCTGTTATTAATTTGAGATAATATGCCCTATCTTTAATATCTTCTTGCATAAATATTAAACATCACGGTATAAAAATATTATGTTTTCGTACGAAATAGCTGCATTCCCATTTTCGGATTTCTCTCAAACCTCATCAAGGAAATAGCCCACAGTGTTCCCACAGTCATTCAAGTTTGCAAAGCACTGTACGGACCGGCAGATTGTATTTCACATTAGAACACTAAAACATGTGCATTGTCAAATACAGCAACACTTAACGATGTTGATTCTGGAGCAGGTACTTTCAGGCATTCCATGGCATCATTTGGTCAATCAGTTATTTTCCCTACCATTGTCAAAAAGAGAAAGGGTCAGTGGAATTAGTTGTTGGCATCATGTTTGATATGAGATTGGCTGTTTGCTTAAGAATAATTGAATACCACCCCCCCCCCCACCCCCCGAGCGACGGACAGCACATACTCGTCCGGGTGGTATCTGTCTCCTGTAATACTGACCACCAGCTCAACTTCCCAATCCTCAAGTACTAAGTGAAAATAACCAAATGAACGGGATTTAATAAGATGTTTAACCCTACTTTGTTTTCCCATCTTAGAGGGCTGTACAACAACAAAATCAGTGAAATTGAAAACGGAACATTTGCTGGTCTACAAAATCTCAAATATTTGTAAGTATCCATGTCATGAATTACAACCACGCAGCATAGAGCCACCGATTTCGCTGATTGAGGTTACGTCTCACTGCAAACAAATTAGATGGAGTGTGAAGTTCATTTTCTTCCAAAAGTGAACCACGCGCATGACAAATGTAAAGATTATCTGCTACGGTAACAAAGTTTAGCAACTATTCTTCTAGAAAATCTGTATTTTTGTTTCAGTACAATTATTATAACCGTACATCGTTTTCCCATTTTAGAACTCTGACAAGACCAGTGAAAGTGAACCCGGAACACTTGATGTTGTACAAAATCTCATGATCTTGTAAATATTCATGTCATGAATTTCAATCACGCAGTATCGAGCCACGGATTTCTTTTGACTGAACTGCAAACGAATTAGATGAAGTGCGAAGTTAAATACCATTGTAATGAACATATCGATGTATAACTCTTTACTGTTGTGAAAACTCCCATTACCTTTATCTATGTATTTACATTGTTGTAAATTAACCTGAAGGCGCGGATCCAGGGTCTGGAAAAAGAGAGGCACGAGGTAAAAAGGCGGCGCCACACTGCCAAACAGGGGTACCCCAAAAATAAAATAGTTAATTGACATGCATGGCGATAAAGGGGTGCAGAGCCCCGTTTGCCCATATCCCCAGATCTGTCACTGTAATTAATAATGTTCGTTTTTCTCGTGAGAGTAACTACAAATGTGCATTTGTACAATGTACAATTGAAATCGAGAAATGGTGTTCGACGTAAATGCGGGTCTTGAAAATAGCAGTCCAGGCTGTGTTGTATTTTCGAGCTGTATTGTCGGATCAAATTGGATTTTATGATATAAACTTTGTCAATCTTGATATGCTGAATTTACAGTGCCATAAATTTTGGACATAATTATTTTCTCCACTTGATCGATTTTTTTTATGATCACATAACATTGTAGATTTAATGCTATATTTCGGGTCTTGAAGCTTC
Organism: Zoroaster sp. YZ-2022; assembly: GCA_029582265.1. NCBI lineage: Eukaryota > Metazoa > Echinodermata > Asteroidea > Forcipulatida > Zoroasteridae > Zoroaster > Zoroaster sp. YZ-2022. The sequence goes on from CM055816.1 coordinate 36,020,760, forward strand.
AAATTAATGTTACTTATGTTTTATAAATAAATAGGGCCAAGGCCGCCATCTTGAATATTAAAGGGGCACAAGTCTACATCAGGTTCAGGTTTTTTATCGGTATAACATTCCCAGCAACTTGCTGTCATTCCTTGACAGTGTTTATACAATGATACAAGCAACTTGCTATCATTCCTTGACAGTGTTTATACAATGATATAAGCAACTTGATGTCATTTCTTAGGGTAAAAACCTCTTAAATTGTACAGCATCAGAAATATTTTGTTTTATCTTGATACTCTGCTTATTATCGTGTTATACAAATATGTTGTTCCTTTTAGCAGCAAATACCTTGCTGTTATTAATTTGAGATAATATGCCCTATCTTTAATATCTTCTTGCATAAATATTAAACATCACGGTATAAAAATATTATGTTTTCGTACAAAATAGCTGGCTTCCCATTTCGGATTTCTCTCAAACCTCATCAAGGAAATAGCCCAAAGTGTCCCACAGCCATTCAATTTGCAAAGCACTGTACGGACGGCAGATTGTATTTCACATTAGAACGCTAAAACATGTGCATTGTCAAATACAGCAACACATAACGATGTTAAATCTAGAGCAGGTACTGCCAGGCATTTCATGACATCATTTGGTCAATCAGTTGTTTTCCCGACCATTGTCAAGAAGAGAAATGGTCAGTGGTCTCAGTTGTCATCATGTTTGATATGTAATTGGCTGTTTACATAAGAAGCATTGAATACTAACCCCCCCACCCCTCCCCACTCCCCCCGCCCGAGGGACGGACAGCTCAGACTTATCCGGGTGGTATCTGTGCACTGTAATGCTGATCACCAGCTCAACTTCCCAATCCTCAAGTACGAAGTGAAAATAACCAAATGAACGGGATTTAATAAGATGTTTTAACCCTACTTTGTTTTCCCATCTTAGATATCTGTCCGACAACGGAATCAGTGAAATTGAACCCGGAACATTTGGTAGTCTACAAAATCTCCAAGAGTTGTAAGTATTTATGTCATCAATTACAACCACGCAGCATCAAGTCACTGAGTTGTATCAAATCAACACCAATGCCAATCCTTAAGTACGAAGTGAAAATAACCAAATGAACGGGATTTAATAAGATGTTTAACCCTACTTTGTTTTCCCATCTTAGATATCTGTCCCGAAACAGAATCAGTGAAATTGAACCCGGAACATTTGCTGCTCTACAAAATCTCCGAACCTTGTAAGTATTCATGTCATGAATTTCAATCCGTGGCATCGAGTCACCGATTCCGCTTGATTGAGGTTACGTCTCACTGCAAACAAATTAGATGAACTGCAAATTTTACTTTTACCGGTATAACGTTATCATCAACATTTGTACAGATCAGTTGATAAATGTGTTATCTTGAAAGATCAAGGTAAAAATATGCATATAATACTTAAAATAATAACATCGTTTGAAACTAATTTACAATTCAACCAACTATAGTCGCAAGTGTCAATTGGGGGCTGTACGACAAGGAACTTTTTATACCGGTAATTTATGATGCAGTTAACTGTTGACTATCGATATTTACTGTATTATTCTTCCAAAAGTGAACCACGCGCATGACAAATGTAAAGATTGTCTGCTACGGTAACAAAGTTTAGTAAATATGCTTTCTAGAAAATTTGTATTTTTGTTTCAGTACAATTGTTATAACCGTACATCGTTTTCCCATCTTAGAACTCTGACAAAATCAGTAAAAGTGAACCCGGAACACTGGATGTTCTACAAAATCTCATTATCTTGTAAATATTCATGGCATGAATTTCAATCACGCAGTATCGAGCTACCGGTTTCTTTTGACTGAACTACAAACGAATTAGATGAAGCGCGAAGTTAAATACCATTGTAATGTAACACATCGATATAACTCTTTACTGTTGTGAAAACTCCCATTACCTTTATCTATGTATTTACATTGTTGTAAATTAACCTGAATGCGCGGATCCAGGGTCTGGAAAAAGAAGGGCACAAGGTAAAAAGGCGGCGCCACACTGCCAAACAGAGGTACCCCAAAAATAAAATAGTTAATTGACATACATGGCGATAAAGGGGTGCAGGAGCCCCCTTTGTCCATATCCCCAGATCTGTCACTGTAATTAATAATGTTCGTTTTTCTCGTGAGAGCAACTACAAATGTGCATTTGTACAATGTACAATTGAAATCAAGAAATGGTGTTCGACGTAAATACGGGTCTTGAAAATAGCAGTCCAGGCTGTGTTGTATTTTCGAGCTGTATTGTCGGATCAAATTGGATTTTATGATATAAACTTTGTCAATCTTGATATGCTGAATTTACAGTGCCATAAATTTTGGACATAATTATTTTCTCCACTTGATCGATTTTTTTTATGATCACATAAAATTGTAGATTTAATGCTATATTTCGGGTCTTGAAGCTTCAAATTAATATTACTTATGTTTTATAAATAAATAAGGCCAAGGCCGCCATCTTGAATATTAAAGGGGCACAAGTCTACATCAGGTTCAGGCTTTTTTATCGGTATAACATTCTCAGCAACTTGCTATCATTCCTTGACAGTGTTTATACAATGATACAAGCAACTTGCTATCATTCCTTGACAGTGTTTATACAATGATACAAGCAACTTGCTGTCATTCCTTGACAGTGTTTATACAATGATACAAGCAACTTGCTGTCATTCCTTGACAGTGTTTATACAATGATACAAGCAACTTGCTATCATTCCTTGACAGTGTCTATACAATGATACAAGCAACTTGCTATCATTCCTTGACAGTGTTTATACAATGATACAAGCAACTTGATGTCATTTCTTAGGGGTAAAACCTCTTAAATTGTACAGCATCGGTAATTTGTTATATCTTGGTACTCTGCTTATTATCGTGTTATGCAAATATGTTGTTCCTTTTAGCAGCAAATACCTTGCTGTTATTAATTTCAGATAATATGCCCTATCTTTAATATCTTCTTGCATAAATATTAAACATCACGGTATAAAAATATTATGTTTTCGTACGAAATAGCTGGCTTCCCATTTCGGATTTCTCTCAAACCTCATCAAGGAAATAGCCCACAGTGTTTCCACAGTCATTCAATTTGCAAAGCACTGTACGGACCGGCAGATTGTATTTTACATTAGAACACTAAAACATGTGCATTGTCAAATACAGCAACACTTAACGATGTTGATTCTGGAGCAGGTACTTCCAGGCATTTCATGACATCATTTGGTCAATCAGTTGTTTTCCTTACCATTGTCAAGAAGAGAAATGGTCAGTGGTCTCAGTTGTCATCATGTTTGATATGTGATTGGCTGTTTACATAAGAAGCATTGAATACTGCCCCCCCCCCCAAGGGACGGACAGCTCAGACTTATCCGGGTGGTATCTGTGCACTGTAATACTGATCACCAGCTCAACTTCCCAATCCTCAAGTACGAAGTGAAAATAACCAAATGAACGGGATTTAATAAGATGTTTTAACCCTACTTTGTTTTCCCATCTTAGATATCTGTCCGACAACGGAATCAGTGAAATTGAACCCGGAACATTTGACGGTCTACAAAATCTCCGAGACTTGTAAGTATTTATGTCATCATTTTACACTGGCAATCAGATTACATCAATTAAATATAAAACCAAACCCTAAAAAAATACAAATACACAAAAATTCATTTTAAACAAAGCCAGTGAGTGGTACGATAGAACAGGTGACCAGCACCTCTACAAGGCCATCCTACCACAAGAAACCCACTAAACATTATATACCTCTTTACAAATATTATCTACCGAAAAACTGGAAGAAAATTTTGTTCTGAGTAAAACTGAGACACTTGAGATTTAAACGACGAAAGTGAAGTGGCAGATCTTGCTGCCAAAGGAAGTTGATTCCAGATTGGAACAATCCGCTGAAAATAAAAAGAATTATGTGATTCAGTTTTATACCTAGGAACAGTTGTAGGTCCAGCCCCGGAGGGGTGGGTTAATTCTGATAAAAGGAGCAAAAAGGAGAACACATCAGTATTTGTTGACTGGAGGATGTGGAAACGATGTTTATTGTTTCACTGCTCACATAAGAATGACTTGCAATGATGCAATCACTCATTGATTGCATTAACACAATTAACAATAAAACTCAACTTAAATCAATCAACTTTACAATTAAATTTAAAAAGGCATTTGATCAATAATATCACTAAATAATCAAATCAACTTAATTTCTACCTCCATGGTTTAACTTACTTAAATGACCAAACCAAATTCTGCAATGAGTAAACATTCACTTGGCTAGTACAAGTCTAATCTAGAGGATTAAGTCATTGTTTATCTCATGACCACTCTCTGGCCAAGTCATCACTAATCCACAGCAGGACCTTTCCTGTGCCATGTACTAAAGTATAGGTATCCATAACCACTTGTCCGCATCTCATTATAAAATGGTCAAACTGTACCAAGTTTTATAAGAATTTAGCTTAAGTGCAGTGGCTATGGGGAACAATTAATTCACATTACCCATAGTTCAGAATGAGTGGAAAAGTTACTAATTTATACCTTCTTGCGTATTCTATGATCAGATGAATTAAATGTTTGAGTAACTACTCACAATATAATCTATCTGCATCTTCTAGAATAAAACCTATTTCCAAACTTCTTTCTTGAACAAAATCAGTTTTCTAAACAGTTCACAAACCCATAGAAAAACCTAACATTTCCTTCTAAAAACTAAATCTGTAAACTGTATTTAAAGTCTTCACTTCTCCTGTTTCAAGTGAAACAAAGACTGAGAAGTTTCAAAGAAACAAAATAAACATTCTACAATGTTAACTTGCTCAGCTTTCTGATTTCAAGCTAAATGTGAAAGCATGAATTTAAAGTAGAAAGAAACACTTGTCTCTTTTAAATACAATCAAATATAATAATAATCCTAATAAAACAATGCCAATCAAATACAATGGAGTCTGAAATGTGAGATAAATAAATGAAATGAACATACCTGATAAAAGGAGCAAAAAGGAGAACACATCAGTATTTGTTGACTGGAGGATGTGGAAACGATGTTTATTGTTTCACTGCTCACATAAGAATGACAGCAATGAAACCTACTGGGATAAGGTTGCATTTCCTACTGGGTGCCTTAACCAATCAGAAGGAAGTGACCATGGCAACTGGTTCACACCCAAACCAATCAGCTGTGTGGGCTACCAGGAGTGCCACATGGACATTCTTGGAGGATTGCCACATGTACACTCTTGGACCTTGGAAATGGGAACTTGTATTTTTTTAGGGGGGTGGTATTTACTAACTCCTTTTGAGAGGTCTCTGGGAGGGGCACTACACAGTTAACATATAAGGATTCAGTTTTATACCTAGGAACAGTTAACATATAAGGATCAGAAGTAAGTCTAGTGGTAGGACGGCCTTGAGTTACATTAAAACTAACATAACGATCAATATTAAAATGTGTAATTTTACAATTAAAAAAATATATAAGATCACCAATTTCTCTTCTAAAAGACAACGGTAAAATGTCAAGACGATCCAATCGTGACTATAGTCTTCCTCAGGATAATTTTGTAGCCCGTCTTTGAACACCTTCAATTAAGCTAATATTACGTTTTGACGTTCCACTCCACACAGAACTACAATATTCAAGGTTACTTCTAACCAAAGTAGAATAAAGTGTTTTTGAAACTCGAACAGGAGCTTCATAGCCAATAGTACGTTTAATCAACCCCATCATCTTATTACATTTGCCAACAATTTTATTAACATGATCATTCCAAACAAAACCCGAGGAAATCTCCACACCGAGATCCCGAACAGAATCAACCCGTTCGAGAGAAATGCTGTTTAATTTGTAATAAAAAATTTCCAATTTTTTACGCCTAGATATGGAAATAATTTGGCACTTCGAAATATTAAAATGCAAATCCCACTTAACGCTCCAAGAATACAGGGAATCAATATCCTTCTGTAATAATTTCCAATCAGATATATTCTTAATGGAATTAAAGCACTTCGGCAAACAGTGCCACTGTAGAATTTTGGACAGTGCTGGGCATGTCGTTAATATACAGAAGAAACAATAACGGACCCAATACGAAACCCTGTGGCACACCTGACACAACCGGCAGCCAATCAGAGTTGCATCCCTCGACAGGCCACCCTTTGTTGACGATTATTCAAGTAAGACTTAAACCAACCGAGTAAATCCGAATGAATACCAAAAGACTGTAATTTGTGAAGGATTAATTCATGAGAAACACTATCAAAAGCTTTGGAAAAATCAAGATAAATCACATCAACTTGTCTAGCACTGTCAAAAACACAGCTGACTTCTTGTAATACTGTTAAGAGTTGTGAAAGCGTAGAGCGACCTTTAACAAACCCATGTTGGAGGTTGTATATATCATCCCGAACAACTGGAAAAATAGCATTAAAAACAACCCTTTCCATAACCTTGGCACATACACTGAGTAAAGACACTGGCCTATAGTTTTCAAGTTTATCTGTGTCTGATTTTTTTTAAACTGGAACAACATTTGCTCTTAGCCAATCACTGGGTAATACTTGAGTTCTAAGAGATAAGTTAAAAATATGACACAAAGGAGAAATAATCTGTTGAGCACATTCTTTTAAAACTCGAGGGGATAACCCGTCAGGACCCACTGCTTTAGTTATGTCTAAATGATTAAGGATGTCTAAAACTTCACTCTCATTAACAGATATTGACCCCAATTCATCATGTTTATAAACAGGAATATCGGGTAAGAAATCATAATCCCTTGGTTAGGTCAAAACGGAGTAAAAATAATTATTAAACAAAGTAGCTTTATCTTTAGCATTAGTAGTAGTTTGACCAATACCACTTTTTACCGTGTTGGGTAATGATTTAGTTTTAGTTTTTTGCCTAAAAAATGACCAAAATCTCTTAGGGTTATCCACAAGAGTTGACCCAAGATTATTCAAATACTGCTTCTACTTATAAGACAAAAGATTCTTAAAACTGTTACGCAACTTTCGAAAAGCTGTCCAGTGTTGGGTTAAATTAGATTTTTTAGCCTTATTCCAGGGCGATTTTTTTTTATTTTGAGCATGTCGGACTTCTGCATCTATCCACCTTGGAGCTGTGGGATCCTTAATTTTTATTTTAGGAACAAATCTATCCAATACACTCAGAAATATATCAATAAAATTAGACCAGGCCACATTCACATCATCAGCATCATAAATAGTATGAAAATCAGTACTAGAGAGAACGGATCTGACAACCTCAAAATTTGCACACTTAAAGTTATAAACAAAACGAGGAGCACTTTTGATTTTTCTAACGCGAGTATTAATATCAAATTCAAGCAGCCTATGATCAGTGAGGAAACCCTCGTGAGAAATACACATGTTAGTAATTCTATCAGGAAAAGAGGTAAAAACCAAATCCAAAATATTATTACAGTTGTCTCTACATGGGAAGTGATTCAGTTGAGTAAGAAAAAAATTATTAAATGCATCGCAAAAATCCTGCTCAGCATTTGATATATTAATCAAAACCATGGCAACCGTTGACCTTTGGCAGGTTAAAATCACCTAGAACAATAACATGATCATAATAAGTTGATATTTTTATAAGAGCAGAATTAATGTTCGTGACGAAAGTTCCAATATCACCATCTGGAAGTCTATAACACAGGAGAACTGCAATTTTATGGATACTGTCCGGTCTAATATCAACTATTAGAATTTCATCATCCGGTTCCAAGTCAGCTCGACGTGTGGATAAAACCGAGTCCTTGATGACACACAATAAACCCCCTCTGGTCTTGTTGTTAGTTCGATCCTTACGGTACTGTGTATACCCAGGCACAGACAACTCAGCATCTCCCACAGATGAATTAAGCCACGTTTCAGTAACACAGACACAGTCATGAGTGCCATTAGACAGGATAGCTTCAAAGTCTCTCAGCTAATACGCATCCTGGATCTCCGTATTGCTTTTAGGCTGCGAGCATTCATATACAAAAAATTAAACTCTTCATGTTCAGTTGTTGATATGTTTCGAGGGCCTGGACATGGATGTATATCTCCACACACTAAAAGTGCCAAAGAAAGTAGTAGACTATGTTTATTTACATGTGGTGAATAGTTCAGGTTCTTACGCAAAGACATCCTTAACTCCCTCCTTGATCTTTTTCTCAACATGAATAATAAAATGCGACAAAACTTCATGTCCCATCGGCAGTGAAAATATTCCATTAGGCCTAACAGCAGACATACTGGGAGGTGGGAGATATAATGGTATTATTGATGGGCGATAACAAATAAATACCGTCAAATTCAAAGTTGTTGAAACCACATTTACATGAAGAAAGCAGCATACAGTACAAAAGTATTGCATATAAAGTACCCAGCAATCCAGCCGCCATGTTGAATTATTACCGGTATGTGAAGAAATCCCGATGGTGATAATCGATCAACATCCACTTGCCATCAGCAGAAAAGTACGTAAAAAGTGGATATATAGAAGCTCCACAGTTAACTACATAAAACTGATTAAAAAGTTGAAATAAATTCACACAGATGAAGAAATTCACAGCAAAAACTGACGAACAACACAGACGAAAAATAAAAACACGTCCAACCCTTGCGAACAGCGCCGTCTTTTTACCAAGCGCCCGCGAGTATTCACGCACAGGAATACGCATGCGTAGTAGACTGTCGCATATGCGTCCGTCTACTACGCATGCGCTTTGCGAAGCAATCGGGAACAGTCGCACGGGTGTAGTACGCACGCGCGAACATGGCCCTTGCTACACATGAAAAGATGGCAGCACACGTAAATGTCAATTCGCGTTTTTCTGAGCTCAATGATGCTCCTTATTATTGTAATGGTAACTGAATATGTATGAGGTATAGTAAAACAAATAATACATGGTTTATTTCGGGTGGACGGCCGATATTAGCTCCCCTCGGTATTGGAAGTTGACAAACTAGTCCGCTCAGCTTCGCCTCGGGAACTAGTTTGTCAACTTCCAATACCTCGGGGAGCTAATATCGACTGTCCACCCTCAAACCATGTTATATTTGTATACTACCCCGTACCTCCCCCCCCCCTCCCAGAGGGACGGACAGCTTGGAGTTATCTGGGTGGTATCTGTGCTGTGCACTGTAATACTGATCACCAGCTCAACTTGCCAATCCTCAAGTACTAAGTGAAAATAACCAAATGAACGGGATTTAATAAGATGTTTTAACCCTACTTTGTTTTCCCATCTTAGATATCTGTCCGACAACGGAATCAGTGAATTTGAACCCGGAACATTTGATGGTCTACAACATCTCCAAAACTTGTAAGTATCTATCACGAATTTCAATCACGCAGCATCGAGTCACCAATATCGCTTGATTGAGGTTACGTCTCACTGCAAACAAATTAGATGAAGTGTGAAGTTCATTTTACCGATCGAAATGTATGTCTGTGTTTTCACTATTTGCTATGTACGGTATAACGTTATCGTCAACATTAATTGTACAGATCAGTTGATAAATGTATTATATTGAAAGATCAAGGTAAAAATATGCATATAATACTTAAAATAATAACATCGTTTGAAACTAATTTACAATTCGACCAACTATAGTCGCAAGTGTCAATTGGGGCTGTACGACAAGGAACTTTTTATAATTTATGATGCAGTTATCTGTTGAGTAGGCCTATACTGTATTTTTCTTCTAGTAAAAGGGGACCATGCGCATGACAAATGTAAAGATTGTCTGCTACGGTAACAAAGTTTAGTAAATATGCTTTCTAGAAAATGTGTTTTTTTGTTTCAGTACAATTGTTATAACCGTACATCGTTTTCCCATCTTAGAACTCTGACAAAATCAGTGAAAATGAACGCGGAACACTTGATGTTCTACAAAATCTCATTATCTTGTAAATATTCACGTCATGAATTTCAATCACGCAGTATCGAGCCACGGATTTCTTTTGACTGAACTGCAAACGAATTAGATGAAGTGCGAAGTTAAATACCATTGTAATGTAACACATCGATATAACTCTTTACTGTTGTGAAAACTCCCATTACCTTTATCTATGTATTTACATTGCTGTAAATTAACCTGAATGCGCGGATCCAGGGTCTGGAAAAAGAGAGGCACGAGGTAAAACGTCGTCGCCACACTGCCAAACAGGGGTACCCCAAAAATAAAATAGTTAATTGACATACATGGCGATGAAGGGGTGCAGGAGCCCCCTTTGCCCATATCCCCTGATCTGTCACTGTAATTAATAATGTTCGTTTTTCTCGTGAGAGTATCTACAAAATAGTGCATTTGTACAATGTACAATTGAAATCGAGAAATGGTGTTCGACGTAAATACGGGTCTTGAAAATAGCAGTGCAGGCCGTGTTGTATTTTCGAGCTGTATTGTCGGGTCAAATTGAATTTTATGATATAAACTTTGTCAATCTTGATATGCTGAATTAAAACAGTTACAGTGCCATAATATTTGGACATAATTATTTTCTCCACTTGATCGATTTTTCCCTGATCACGTAACATTGTAGATTTAATGCTATATTTCGGGTCTTGAAGCCTCAAATTAATATTACTCATGTTTTATAAATAAATAGGGCCAAGGCCGCCATCTTGAATATTAAAGGATCATAAGTGTACATCAGGTTCAGGCTTTTTTAACGGTATAACATTCCCAGCAACTTGCTATCATTCCTTGACAGTGTTTATACAATGATACAAGCAACTTGCTATCAATTCTTGACAGTGTTTATACAATGATACAAGCAACTTGCTATCATTCCTTGACAGTGTTTATACAATGATATAAGCAACTTGCTATCATTCCTTGACAGTGTTTATACAATGATACAAGCAACTTGATGTCATTTCTTAGGGTAAAAACCTCTTAAATTGTACATCATCGGTAATTTGTTTTATCTTGGTACTCTGCTTATTATCGTGTTATGCAAATATGTTGTTCCTTTTAGCAGCAAATACCTTGCTGTTATTAATTTGAGATAATATGCCCTATCTTCAATATCTTCTTAATACATAAATATTAAACATCACGGTATAAAAATATTATGTTTTCGTACAAAATAGCTGCATTCCCATTTCGGATTTCTCTCAAACCTCATCAAGGAAATAGCCCACAGTGTTCTTACAGTCATTCAATTTGCAAAGCACTGTACGGACCGGCAGATTGTATTTCACATTAGAACACTAAAACATGTGCATTGTTAAATACAGCAACACTTAACGAAGTTAAATCTAGAGCAGGTATTTCCACGCATTTCATGACATCATTTGGTCAATCAGTTGTTTTCCCTACCAATGTCAAGAAGAGAAATGGTCAGTGGTCTTAGTTGTCATCATGTTTGATATAAGATTGACTGTTTGCATAAGAAACATTGAATACTAACACCCCGGTGGGACGGACAGCTCATCAGACCGTCACCTAAAAAGTGAGATGACCTACTTATACGCCCATCCGAATACGTGTTTTTACATAGGAAAGGGATGCGCATGTCACGTGATCACGCGCACACTGACATAATATGTGGCTCTTCGTGAAAACGCAAAACCGATTTGACCTACATTTTCGCCCTTCTGTTGCAATGTATTACATGCATCTTTGGGGATGTGTGGCTCTTCGTGAAAACGCAAAATGCCATTATTGAGATATACGCCCCTACCTGTACTATTAGTCAATAATTTGTCATTTTAACATAAGTGGCTCTTGTGCGCTGTAATACTGATCACCAGCTCAACTTCCCAATCCTCAAGTACTAAGTGAAAATAACCAAATGAACGGGATTTAATAAGATGTTTAACCCTACTTTGTTTTCCAATCTTAGAGGGCTGTACAACAACAAAATCAGTGAAATTGAACCCGGAACATTTGCTGGTCTACAAATTCTCCAAGAGTTGTAAGTATTTATGTCATCAATTACAACCACGCAGCATCGAGTCACCGAGTTCGCTTGATTGAGGTTACGTCTCACTGCAAATAATTTAGAAGTGCGAAGTTCATTTTTACCGATCGAAATGTACGTCTGTGTTTTCACTATTTGCTATGTAAGGTATAACGTTATCATCAACATTTGTACAGATCAGTTGATCAATGTGTTATCTTGAAAGATCAAAGTAAAAATAAAAAATATGCATAAAATACTTAAAATAACAACATCGTTTGAAACTAATTTACAATCCGTCACTCTATGTCACACTTGTCAATGGAGGGTTGGACGACAAAAATTTTCGATGCAGTTAACTGCTGACTATCGATGTTTACTGTATTTTTTCCCACAAGTGAACCACGCGCATGATCAATATTAAGATTGTCTGATATGGTAACAAAGTTTAGTAAATATGCTTTCTAGAAAAATTGTATTTTTGTTTCAGTACAATTGTTATAACCGTACATCGTTTGCCCATCTTAAAACTCTGACAAAATCAGTGAAAATGAACCCGGAACACTTGATGTTCTACATAATCTCATTATCTTGTAAATATTCAAGTCATGAATTTCAATCACGCAGTATATAGTATCGGGCCACGGATTTCTTTTGATTGAACTGCAAACGAATTAGATGAAGCGCGAAGTTAAATACCATTGTAATGAACAGATCAATGTATAACTCTTTACTGTTGTGAAAACTCCCATTACCTTTATCTATGTATTTACATTGTTGTAAATTAACCTGAAGGCGCGGATCCAGGGTCTGGAAAAACAAGGGCATGAGGTAAAAAGGCGGCGCCACACTGCCAAACAGAGGTACCCCAAAAATGGCGATAAAGGGGTGCAAGAGCCCCCATTGCCCATATCCCCTGATCTGTCACTGTAATTAATAATGTTCGTTTTTCTCGTCAAAGTAACTAAAAATGTGCGTTTGTACAATGTACAATTGAAATCGTGAAATGGTGTTCGACGTAAATACGGGTCTTGAAAATAGCAGTCCAGGCTGTGTTGTATTTTCGAGCTGTATTGTCGGGTCAAATTGGATTTTATGATATAAACTTTGTCAATCTTGATATGCTGAATTAAAACAGTTACAGTGCCATTTTGTATTGGCATCTCCATAATTTTTGGACATAATTATTTTCTCCAATTGATAATTCTTTACCGATCTCATAAAATTGTAGATTTAAGGCTATATTTTGGGTCTTAAAGCCTCAAACTAAGTCTGTATCAGGTTCAGGCTTTTCTATCGGTATAACATTCCCAGCAACTTGCTATCATTCCTTGACAGTGTTTATACCATGATACAAGCAACTTGCTATCATTCCTTGACAGTGTTTATACAATGATACAAGCAACTTGCTGTCATTCCTTGACAGTGTTTATACAATGATACAAGCAACTTGCTATCATTCCTTGACAGTGTTTATACAATGATACAAGCAACTTGCTATCATTCCTTGACAGTGTTTATACAATGATACAAGCAACTTGATGTCATTCCTTGACAGTGTTTATACAATGATATAAGCAACTTGCTGTCATTCCTTGACAGTGTTTATACAATGATACTAGCAACTTGCTATCATTCCTTGACAGTGTTTATACAATGATACAAGCAACTTGCTGTCATTCCTTGACAGTGTTTATACAATGATACAAGCAACTTGCTACCATTCCTTGACAGTGTTTATACAATGATACAAGCAACTTGCTGTCATTCCTTGATAGTGTTTATACAATGATACAAGCAACTTGCTACCATTCCTTGACAGTGTTTATACAATGATACAAGCAACTTGCTGTCATTCCTTGACAGTGTTTATACAATGATACAAGCAACTTGCTATCATTCCTTGACAGTGTTTATACAATGATACAAGCAACTTGCTGTCATTCCTTGACAGTGTTTATACAATGATACAAGCAACTTGCTATCATTCCTTGACAGTGTTTATACAATGATACAAGCAACTTGCTGTCATTCCTTGACAGTGTTTATACAATGATACAAGCAACTTGCTACCATTCCTTGACAGTGTTTATACAATGATACAAGCAACTTGCTGTCATTCCTTGACAGTGTTTATACAATGATACAAGCAACTTGCTATCATTCCTTGACAGTGTTTATACAATGATACAAGCAACTTGCTGTCATTCCTTGACAGTGTTTATACAATGATACAAGCAACTTGCTATCATTCCTTGACAGTGTTTATACAATGATACAAGCAACTTGCTACCATTCCTTGACAGTGTTTATACAATGATACAAACAACTTGCTGTCATTCCTTGACAGTGTTTATACAATGATACAAGCAACTTGCTATCATTCCTTGACAGTGTTTATACAATGATACAAGCAACTTGCTGTCATTCCTTGACAGTGTTTATACAATGATACAAGCAACTTGCTGTCATTCCTTGACAGTGTTTATACAATGATACAAGCAACTTGCTGTCATTCCTTGACAGTGTTTATACAATGATACAAGCAACTTGCTATCATTCCTTGACAGTGTTTATACAATGATACAAGCAACTTGCTGTCATTCCTTGACAGTGTTTATACAATGATACAAGCAACTTGATGTCATTCCTTGACAGTGTTTATACAATGATACAAGCAACTTGCTACCATTCCTTGACAGTGTTTATACAATGATACAAGCAACTTGCTGTCATTCCTTGACAGTGTTTATACAATGATACAAGCAACTTGCTATCATTCCTTGACAGTGTTTATACAATGATACAAGCAACTTGCTGTCATTCCTTGACAGTGTTTATACAATGATACAAGCAACTTGATGTCATTCCTTGACAGTGTTTATACAATGATACAAGCAACTTGCTGTCATTCCTTGACAGTGTTTATACAATGATACAAGCAACTTGCTGTCATTCCTTGACAGTGTTTATACAATGATACAAGCAACTTGATGTCATTCCTTGACAGTGTTTATACAATGATACAAGCAACTTGCTACCATTCCTTGACAGTGTTTATACAATGATACAAGCAACTTGCTGTCATTCCTTGACAGTGTTTATACAATGATACAAGCAACTTGCTATCATTCCTTGACAGTGTTTATACAATGATACAAGCAACTTGCTGTCATTCCTTGACAGTGTTTATACAATGATACAAGCAACTTGATGTCATTCCTTGACAGTGTTTATACAATGATACAAGCAACTTGCTACCATTCCTTGACAGTGTTTATACAATGATACAAGCAACTTGCTGTCATTCCTTGACAGTGTTTATACAATGATACAAGCAACTTGCTATCATTCCTTGACAGTGTTTATACAATGATACAAGCAACTTGCTGTCATTCCTTGACAGTGTTTATACAATGATACAAGCAACTTGATGTCATTCCTTGACAGTGTTTATACAATGATACAAGCAACTTGCTGTCATTCCTTGACAGTGTTTATACAATGATACAAGCAACTTGCTGTCATTCCTTGACAGTGTTTATACAATGATACAAGCAACTTGCTATCATTCCTTGACAGTGTTTATACAATGATACAAGCAACTTGCTGTCATTCCTTGACAGTGTTTATACAATGATACAAGCAACTTGATGTCATTCCTTGACAGTGTTTATACAATGATACAAGCAACTTGCTACCATTCCTTGACAGTGTTTATACAATGATACAAACAACTTGCTGTCATTCCTTGACAGTGTTTATACAATGATACAAGCAACTTGCTATCATTCCTTGACAGTGTTTATACAATGATACAAGCAACTTGCTACCATTCCTTGACAGTGTTTATACAATGATACAAGCAACTTGCTGTCATTCCTTGACAGTGTTTATACAATGATACAAGCAACTTGCTATCATTCCTTGACAGTGTTTATACAATGATACAAGCAACTTGCTATCATTCCTTGACAGTGTTTATGCAATGATACAAACAACTTGCTGTCATTCCTTGACAGTGTTTATACAATGATACAAGCAACTTGCTATCATTCCTTGACAGTGTTTATACAATGATACAAGCAACTTGCTATCATTCCTTGACAGTGTTTATACAATGATACAAGCAACTTGCTACCATTCCTTGACAGTGTTTATACAATGATACAAACAACTTGCTGTCATTCCTTGACAGTATTTATACAATGATACAAGCAACTTGCTATCATTCCTTGACAGTGTTTATACAATGATACAAGCAACTTGCTACCATTCCTTGACAGTGTTTATACAATGATACAAGCAACTTGCTATCATTCCTTGACAGTGTTTATACAATGATACAAGCAACTTGCTATCATTCCTTGACAGTGTTTATAACAATGATACAAGCAACTTGCTGTCATTCCTTGACAGTGTTTATACAATGATACAAGCAACTTGCTGTCATTCCTTGACAGTGTTTATACAATGATACAAACAACTTGCTATCATTCCTTGACAGTGTTTATACAATGATACAAGCAACTTGCTGTCATTCCTTGACAGTGTTTATACAATGATACAAGCAACTTGCTGTCATTCCTTGACAGTGTTTATACAATGATACAAACAACTTGCTATCATTCCTTGACAGTGTTTATACAATGATACAAGCAACTTGCTGTCATTCCTTGACAGTGTTTATACAATGATACAAGCAACTTGCTGTCATTCCTTGACAGTGTTTATACAATGATACAAGCAACTTGCTATCATTCCTTGACAGTGTTTATACAATGATACAAGCAACTTGCTGTCATTCCTTGACAGTGTTTATACAATGATACAACCAACTTGATGTCATTCCTTGACAGTGTTTATACAATGATACAAGCAACTTGCTATCATTCCTTGACGGTGTTTATACAATGATACAAGCAACTTGCTATCATTCCTTGACAGTGCTTATACAATGATACAAGCAACTTGCTATCATTCCTTGACAGTGTTTATACAATGATACAAGCAACTTGCTATCATTCCTTGACAGTGTTTATAAAATGATACAAGCAACTTGCTATCATTCCTTGACAGTGTTTATACAATGATACAGGCAACTTGCTGTCATTCCTTGACAGTGTTTATACAATGATATAAGCAACTTGATGTCATTTCTAAGGGTAAAAACCTCTTAAATTGTACAGCATCAGCAATATTTTGTTTTATCTTGGTACTCTGCTTATTATCGTGTTATGCAAATATGTTGTTCCTTTTAGCAGCAAATACCTTGCTGTTATTAATTTCAGATAATATGCCCTATCTTTAATATCTTCTTGCATAAATATTAAACATCACGGTATAAAAATATTATGTTTTTGTAGGAAATAGCTGCATTCCCATTTCGGATTTCTCTCAAACCTCATCAAGGAAATAGCCCACAGTGTTCCCACAGTCATTCAAGTTTGCAAAGCACTGTACGGACCGGCAGATTGTATTTTACATTAGAACACTAAAACATGTGCATTGTCAAATACAGCAACACTTAACGATGTTCATTCTGGAGCAGGTACTTCCAGGCATTTCATGACATCATTTGGTCAATCAGTTGTTTTCCTTACCACTGTCAAAAAGAGAAATGGTCAGTGGTCTTAGTTGTTGGCATCATGTTTGATATGAGATTGGCTGTTTGCATAAGAAGAATTGAATACTAACACCCCGGAGGGACAGACAGCTCAGACTTATCCGACGGTGGTATCTGTGTACTGTAATACTGATCACCAGCTCAACTTCCCAATCCTCAAGTACTAAGTGAAAATAACCAAATGAACGGCATTTAATAAGATGTTTTAACCCTACTTTGTTTTCCCATCTTAGAGATCTGTCCTACAACAAAATCAGTGAAATTGAACCCGGAACATTTCCTGCTCTACAAAATCTCCATAATTTGTAAGTATCCATGTCATGAATTTCAATCACGCAGCATCGAGTCACCGATTTCACTTGATTGAGGTTACGTCTCACTGCAAACAAATTAGATGAACTGCAAATTTTACTTTTACTGATCGAAATATAATGTGTTTTCACTATTTGTTATGTACGGTATAACGTTATCATCAACATTTGTACTGATCAGTTGATAAATGTGTTATCTTGAAAGATCACGGTAAAAATAGGCATATAATAATCGTTTTAAACTAATTTTCAATTCGACCAACTATAGTCGCAAGTGTCAATTGGGGGCTGTACGACAAGGAACTTTTTAAAATTTATGATGCAGTTAACTGTTGACTATCGATATTTACTGTATTATTCTTCCAAAAGCGAACCACGCGCATGACAAATGTAAAGATTTTCTAGAAAATTTGTATTTTTGTTTCAGTACAATTGTTATAACCGTACATCGTTTTCCCATTTTAGAACTCTGACAAAATCAGTGATAATGAAATGCCATTATCTTGTAAATATTCCCGTCATGAATTCATGAAGTCGCGCAGTATCGAGCTACCGGTTTCTTTTGACTGAACTGCAAACGAATGAAGCGCGAAGTTAAATACCGTTATAATGAACAGATCTATGTATAACTATTTACTGTTGTGAAAACTGCCATTCCCTATATCTGTGTATGCATTGTTGTAAATTGTGATGCGATCTGGGGAAAACCCGTCGGATGTCGCCAATACACATTCTCCAGTACAGAGCAAAATAGTCCTAAAACCATTTTTTGATGAAAACGTCTTTTTCACTTGATTTGTATTCCTTAAGTGCCGAAAAATATTTCCTGAATTTTTTTATTTCAAATTGTTCCGTTTTATATAATAAAATCAACAATATTTATGACATGTTTATTTGCAAAAATCTTGTTTTCTGAATTTTATTAATGAATTATTCGCCTAAATTTATAAATGATTGATTATCCGTTCTGAACGCCGTATCAGACCGCTTCACCCCTCAAATTGAAGCTTGAATTGTGTACAGTGTGAAAATACAAATGCGCACGTCGATTTACCGGGGTAAGTATCACTGCGCATCCCATTTGCGATGTGAGTTTTCCGTGCGAGTAAAAAAGTAGGCCTAATGTTCAAAATGGCGGCGCCCGTGACTTCGCGAGGGCATGAAGTTCAGCTTGCGTTGAATGAGCTAAGACAGCTGAATTTACTACATGTAGAAGATCAGAATGCCATATCAGAAGTAATAACACTATTAACAGATTATTTTACTACGAGAGAAGATTATGACTCGGATGACGATGTTTCTATGGTAGATAAAGCGGACTATCTTGGTGAAAACATAGCCGATCGGGCGATATTGAACAACCCGAAAGTTCACAAGAGCAACATGACGAAGCTGAGCTCAATCATGATGTTCAACCCATGGACATGATTAATGACGCAAGTATGTATTCGTTTACTTTCTAAATAATGTAATAATATAACATTGAAATCCATTAAATAAAAATATTACCATCAAATTAATTAAATTGTTACATTAAATTTAAGCTTATTAAAACTGAACATGTAAAATTATGTAGGCCTACATCATGTACATGTAGGCTTACGTAGGCCAGGCTATGTACATTTCCAAAATTACACTTACTTAAATTTTTATTTACCAGTTTACACGTACCACTTTCACCCTGTCTGTGTAGTCTTTTAAGTGATGGAGAGTTCAAGTATTTTATGGACATCAATATGATAGTGCTTTCAGAACTTGCACGTGTACACTTGAATAATCATTGATTGAAAAGCATGTTATTAATTTTAATGTATGGTTCATGTTTTCTGTTCTCAACAGTAACTGACAAGAAATCAAAAAATCTGAAAAGTTGA
Organism: Zoroaster sp. YZ-2022; assembly: GCA_029582265.1. Classification (NCBI taxonomy): domain Eukaryota; kingdom Metazoa; phylum Echinodermata; class Asteroidea; order Forcipulatida; family Zoroasteridae; genus Zoroaster; species Zoroaster sp. YZ-2022. The sequence goes on from CM055816.1 coordinate 36,040,526, forward strand.
TGGCGATTCAAGAAAAATGAAAATTAATTAATATTTTCCATACCATAACCAACAAATTCTTTCAAGGTACGGCTTACGGTAATTTTTGCAAGTAAACAAATAAGTAAATTGTGTTTTAATATTTTTATTTCTATCCAGATGTCAAGTTTGCCAAGGGATCAAATGGAGTAACTTTGAAGACATTCTGTGATGGAGAGGAAACCTATCAAGAACTACTTGCAGTACCAATTAACAATATCAATCCAGGTAAAGTGCCAGACCTCATAGTACCCAAAGGCCTTGATCACAAGCGTAAGAGCTACTTGTACAAGGAAATCCGGGAGTTTGTGGCGGATGATAAACGTGACATAGTGTGTCCTGATCCTGGCCCAGCAGACTTGTCTGACAGCAGTAGTGAGGAAAGCGACGAGAAGACTGCGCCACCTTCTAAACGTGGACGGGACAAGCAAGTGGGCAGGGACGAGGTCGTGCCAAGAACTTGTAGACCAAGTGTCATTCATAATTAACAATAACATTAGAGAGAGATTTATTTTTCTCATCTTGTATACTTTGCAATTTACACTGATTATTTTTCGTGTACTTGTATTTCTGTCAAATCTCGGTGTCTTGATATAAATACGAAAGGACACCGATTTGTCATAATTATACTGCAAGTCGATAAAAAAAAAGGTTTGTATCAGAAACATTGCCAAAATAGCTATGTGCTATGCTGAGTTTTTTAAACTAAAAAAACTAAGTGCTATAGATTTCTTTTTGGGGCTGAATTTGGCCATATTTTTGTTTTGTTTTTCTGAAAACTAAAAAAGCAAAAAGGGGCCAATCGCATAGAGTTACGCGCTAAATCCTGTTTCACATAGCAATGCGTGCAGGTTTCTGAGACAAACCTTTATTTTTCTTTGACCTAATGTGTGGACAAGGACATGGACAACGACACACACATGAAATCATTCAACAGATTTTCATGAATTAAAGGAATAAATGCAATACAGAGGTTTTTTCTACATATAATTTTAATTAATATTGAGTGATTTGGTAATCAAAAATGCCTCATTCATTTGTATAGTCTGGAGTCAATAATGCATGCAAAAAAACAATGTATCCTTGGATACTGACTAGCTACACATGTAAATGAGCCATTTTGTTATCAAATCACCCAATTTTAGACTAAAATCATTATTTTTGAAAAACATTCCGTTACCCCCCCCCCCCCAATTTTTTTTTTTAAATCGGGTTTTATCCCGATTTTAATTTTTCTTTTTTTTCCTTTTTTTTTTTTTGGGGGGGGGGGGGGGAGTCTGGCATACGGGTACCCACGTGCCCGCCCGAAAATTGTGCTGGGCACAAAATTACCTGAAATTCACAGCCATATTTTATCTTGAATTTGAAACCAATTAAACCACAGTGTAAATAACAGCATTACTGGAATTTGTATGACTCTGTTGTGAGGTGTTGTTTGATTGTAAGAAGTAAAATCCAGTTAAAAAAGTGCAATTTGTTAGACTATCTTTATACGCTATTTTCTCAGAACTTGTTTTCGCAAACTAACAAACTTCATTTGACGTTAACTATTGATCTGGAGGTCACAGAAACAAAATATTAACAGTTCTAGAAAGAGCTCATTTGCAGCTTCAAAAAGGTATAAGAAACCCACAAAGTGATTTTCCCACCATGTGGCGGGTTTTCACAGATCGCATCACAATTAACCTGAAGGCGCGGATCTAGAGTCTGGGAAAAGAGGGGCACGAGGTAAAAATGCGGCGCCACACTGCCAAACAGGGGTACCCCAAAAATAAAATAGTTAAATGACATACATGGCGATAAAGAGCCCCCTTTGCACATAACCACTGATCCTGCCAATGTAATTAATAATGTTTTTCTCGTGAGATTAACGACAGTGCATCAACTGATCTGTACCATTGTCAAGAAGAGAAATGGTCTGCTGTCTTAATTGTTGGCATAATGTTTGATATGAGATTGGCTGTTTACATAAGAAGCATTGAATACCGGAACTTTTGCTGCTCTACAAAATCTCCAAGAGTTGTATCAAATCAACACCAATGCCAATCCTTAAGTACTAAGCGAAAATAACTAAATGAACGTGATTTAATAAGATGTTTTAACCCTACATTGTTTTCCCATCTTAGGCATCTGTAAAACAACGAAATCAGTGAAATTGGCGATAAAGGGGGTGGTAGTTCCCCTTTACCCCACCCACTGATCTGACATTGCAATTAATCATGATTGTTTGTTGTACATTTGTACAACGTACAACTGAAATCGAAAAAACAAAATTGTGTTTTACATAAATGCGGGTCTTAAAGATGAAAGTCAAGGTTATATTTTGGAGTCAAGTTGGATTTAAGATCTATTTTTGTCAATCTTGATATGTTGAATTAAATCTATTAGGCTGGCATTTTTATAGACATCTCCATAATTGGTGGAAATTATTGGTTTCCCCAATTGCTCGAATCTTTGTTCCAATTAACCACCTACAATTTTTTAGGTAATGCTGCTTTTGGAGTTTTGAAGCCTCAAAACAATATTACTTACGTTTTGTTACTAAATAAGGCTCAATTTTAAAGGGGTGGCCATTCTGATCTCGTTTAGTATTGATTTAATTTGCTAATGAACTCATAACAATTTCAGAGTAAAAGTGTATACATAAGGTTTGAAGAGGGCTTGTTTAGTCTTGTATAACATTCCCAGCATCTTGCTTTCATTCCTTAGAGCAATCATCTAGAGTGCCATTTGTTTATTGGTAGCTTTTGCTGTCAGTTTGGATTTGAATTTTGCATTATTTTACTTCCTGACCACCTAAAACATTATTGTTTTACATTTAATGTTACTCTATTTAGAGTCTTGAAGCCTCGGAATGTGACAATCTTTGTAATAAGTAGGCCCCTATATACTTACTAGGGCAATGGCACCATCTTGAATTTAACGGCCAGCCATTTTGATTATCTTTTAATTCAATTGACGTGCTGGCAAACTGGTTAAACAGTGTATAAGAGTAAAAAGTCAAGAACAGGTTGACAACAAGAGGCTTGTCTGTATAACGTTATCAGCAATATTTGTGCAGATCAGTTGATAAATGTATTATCTTGAATCATCAATGTAAAATATGCATATAATACGTAAAATAGACTAATAAAATTGTTTTAAACAAATTTACAATTATTCGCACCATGTCACAATTGTCAATGGAAGGCTTTTGAACAACGAACTTTATGTCGATGCATTTAACTGACTTTGTTTGGTATTCATTTAATTTACTAACGAACTCATATAACAATTTCACAGAGTAAACATCCACATCAGTTTTGAAGACGGCTTTTTGTCCTGTATAGCATTCTCAGCAACTTACTTTCATTCCCTAAAGGCAACAATCTATGGTTCTATTTGTTTAATTGGCAGCTTTGGCTGCCACTTTGGATTTCAGTTTTAATTTTTTAGACTTTTTTTGTTACCACCTAAAACGTTGTTTTTAAAAAAAAACTTCAAAGAAGTCAATGCACTATGAGCCACCCGTTTGGCTGCAAGTTTTGGTTTGAATTTTTTGAGTATTTTACTTTCTGCTGAACATAAAAACAATTTTTGTTTACATTAAATGCTACTCTATTTAGGGTCTTAAAACCTCAAAATAATATCATGTTTGTATTAAGTAGGCCCTACTTAGTAGAGCAATGGCGACATCTTGAATTTTAAGGGCCAGCCATTTTGATTATCTTTTAATTAATTTGACTGATTAAAGAATGTCCAAGAGTAAAAAGGCAACATCGAGTTGGAAGAGGCTTGTCTGTGGTTTATACAATTATACAAGGGAGCAACTTGATGTCATTTTTAGTGTAAAACCTCTTGAATTGTACGGCATAGGTAATTTGTTTTTATCTTGGTAATCCGCATAAACGCATATGTATTGTAAATATATTATATTTTCGTGCAAAATAGCTGCATTACAAATTTCTCTCGAACCTCATGAAGGAAATAGCCCACAGTATTTAGTTGTTGGCATCATGTTTGATAAGAAGCATTAATACCAACCCCCCCCCCCCCTTGGAGGGACCGACACACTCAGACAGCTCAGACCTAGCTGAGTATCTGGCTACTGTAATACTGATCACCAGTTGAACTTCAGTATAGTATGTAGATCACATCATTATTAAAAACCTTCAAAGAAGTCAATGCACTATGAGGTACAGTTGCGAGACCTGGAGAGGAGTGGCTTGCCGTTCTAGAGTCTGTTGCTCTTTGTCATCACTCCGCTCTGCGTGTAGTTTAGCCAAGCCTCAAACATCTTAGATATTGGATGTTGTACCAAACAAACACCAATGCCAATCCTCAAGCACAGAGTGAAAATAACCAAATAAATATATGTTTTAACCCTTCTTTGTTTTTCCATCTTAGATATCTGACCGGCAACGAAATCAGTGAAATTGAACCCGGAACATTTGATGTTCTACAAAACCTCAAAAGATTGTAAGTATTCATGTCATGAACTCCAATCACGCAGCATCGAGCCACCGATTTCCCTTAATTGAGGTCACGTCTCAATGCAAAGAAATCAGATATGAAGTGCGAAGTTCATTTTTACCGATCGAAATATAATTGTGTGTTTTCACTCTTTGCTATGTATGGTATAACGTTATCATCAACATCTTAGATTGCTGTAGAACAGCAAAATCGGTAAGCTTCAACTAGGAACATTTGCTGGTCTACACAATCACTAATCCTTGTAAGTACAAGTATTCATGTCATGAATATCAATCACGCTGCATAGAACTGCCGATTTCGCTTGTCGAGTGAGAGTAACTAGAAAGAATTTCACCAATCTATATATATATCGCGGAACCCGCTGCTATATAGGATTCTAGCTGGCCAATCGTCATCGGGCAAGCTCGGTGGTCGAGAGGTTAAGACGTCTGCACTAGTAAGCAGGAGGTCGTGGGTTCGAATCCCGCCCGAGTCGCCTGTGTAGTTTTTTCACAGACACTCGGAAAGCACTGAGCATGCAGTGCTATACACACGTCGGTGTAGGGCAAAATTAAATCAATTAGAAATGGTTTTGTTGTTCCATTTAGCAGTACAAAATACCTGTATCAAGATCTTCACAGGTTGTATCAAATCAACACCAATGCCAATCCTCAAATACTGAGTGAAAAGAACCAATGAACGAGTGTAGTATATGTAGCGTGGGTAGAATACAAGATCAACACACACACTTTACTTTGGAGCTGCCATTACTGAAAAACGTTTATTCTGTGTCCTTGCAATTCAGGGGTCATGATTTGACCTTTGACAATAAGCTCTTTGCAAATTATACAATCATAAATATTCATGAGCTGTGTCTAAGTCAGTCATGTGGGCCAAAGAAAATATATCATATTTCCTCCCCACTAAATATGAAGTGATTTAAAAATTCAACAAATCAATTAATAATGTTTAAGTAGTGGTCTAATACTGTGAAACAAAAGTTTGGTTGTCTGTGAGAAGTAATAAATGCAGAATGTCCATAAAAATATCTGAACTAGTCCATGGCAATTTTTTGTTTGTTTGTTAACACTTAACACTTAAACTTTCAACACTTTTTTTTCTATACTACTAATTGGTTAGAGACTGTATCCATGAGGTAAGAAAATACAGTGTTGTGTTTCACCAAGAGTCTTTTTGGCAGTCCACTCAAGATTGAGTTTATGTTTGCGTGAGGGGTACCGACGCTCAACAACGCGAGGACTACCCGACATGGTAGGTTTGATGGGTGACGATGTTTCGCGAGGTACGCTTAGTTCTGGTTCCGCCGCTGTTGGTGTGGAATTGTTCATTTCCGACGTTACGACCTGTGGTACAACATCATAGGGTATCATAGGTGTGTTCAGATCAGGGGGTTTCCCAATGTCGGAGTCGAGAAGCTGATCGATATGTCGGCGCCAGATCATGTTTGGCCCAACACAGACTTCATAGGACAAGGGCCCAGTGCGAGCGTGTACCACACCAGGTATCCATTTCTGTTTGCCTCTGTAGTCACGAACGGAGACAGTTTGTCCAATATGAAATTCACGCGTTACCGTAGCTGACTTGTGAGACGTTGTTTGATCCATCTGCTTGTTATTGACATGGCGACGGATATCGGGCTTGAGAATATCCAATCGTGAACGAAGATTTCTTCCCATGAATAACATAGCTGGCGATTGTCCGGTTGTGCTGTGCGGAGCATTCCTGTATGCAAACAGGAAGTTAGCTAGTTTCGTGGTTGTGGAACCTTTCTTTCCCTTCATTGAGTGGAGCGCATGTTTGAATGTTTGAACAAAGCGTTCCGCGAGGCCATTCGTGGACGGGTGGTATGGAGCGGACGTGATGTGCTTTATCCTGTTACGCTTCAGAAATGCCTGGAACTCATCCGAAGTGAACTGTGTGCCGTTATCGCTCACAAGTTGCTCTGGCACTCCATTGCGAGCGAAAATGCTGCGTAGAATTTCAATCGTGTGCGCAGAGTCAGAAGATTTCGTGCTTACCACCTCAGGCCACTTGGAATGAGCATCCACAACGACAAGAAACATTTGGCCAAGAAATGGCCCAGCATAATCAATATGAATACGTTGCCACGGTGTTGTGGGCTACTCCCACGTATGAAGTGGTGCTGACATTGGATTATGCTGCACTTGTTGGCATCCAACACAACCTTTGGCAAGTCGCTCATTGTCGCTATCGATTCCGGGCCACCACACATATCCGCGTGCAATACATTTCATTTTAACTACTCCCATGTGGCCCTGATGCAACTCACTGAGAACTGTCTCGCGTAGTTTCAGCGGAATTACCACACGTAAGCCCCACAAAAGACAGCCATCGTGCAGTGAAAGTTCATTCCTGCGTACGTTAAAGGGCTTTAGCTCTGCGTCATATGTGTGTGGCCATCCTTTCATGGTATATTCACATGCTTGTGTGAGCACAATATCACGAGCTGTTTCCTTGCGTACCTGAGCACTGGTCACTGGCATCGTCTCTAACTGTGAGATGTGGAGAAGATCATCCGGGTCAGTATCCTCAACCCGAACCTCAGGTACTGGTAGTCGCGAAAGTCCATCCGCGTTACAGTGCATAGTAGTGTTCTTGTATTCAATCTCGTAGTCATGGCCCGCGAGAAAAATAGCGTATCGCACTAAACGTAATGCTGTTGTCGTAGGAACACTCTTAGCGGGATGGAATATCGAAGTTAGCGGTTGGTGATCGGTGACCAATGTAAACTTCCGCCCTTGTAGATAGTTATTAAACTTTTTGACACCCCACACAAGTGCCAAATCCTCTTTATCGATTTGCGAGTAATTTCGCTCGGCGGAGGATAGCGTGCAAGAAGCGAATGCGATCGGTCGCTCGGTGTTATTGGGCATCACGTGGGACATGACTGCGCCCAATCCGTATGGCGAAGCGTCGCATGCTAACTTTACTGGCAACTCTGGATCGTAGTGTGTAAGCACTTCATCAGACGTGATCAGTGTCTTTGCCATTTCGAACGCTTTCTGACATTCTGTGGTCCACCCCCATTTGCGATTTTTCTCCAACAACTGGTTGAGTGGGTGCAGAACGTTCGCCAAGTCAGGCAAGAAGCGATGATAGTAATTCACAAGTCCGAGAAACGAGCGAACCTGACTGACGTTCATAGGTTGCGGGGCGTTCTTTACCGCGCTTATCTTTTCCTGCGTCATGTGTAATCCATGAGCATAGATTTCATGCCCACAGAAATTCACCTTCTTCTTGAAGAACTCACATTTGGACTGATTAAGTCGCAGTCCACGATTACGCAGGACCTTAAGCACGCTTAGTAGATTGTGTAGGTGCTCTGAGTCATTATGGCCAGTAATTATCATATCATCCAAAATGCAGTGAACTCCTGGAATTCCTTGCAGGATTTGTTCCATCGCGCGTTGCCACATAGCAGGGGCAGATGACACACCAAATGCTAGGAGTGTTCAAGGTGAGTAACTTACTTGACTCCTCGTTCATTACCATATGAAGATAAGCCTGTCTCAGATCAAGCTTACTGAAGCGCTGACCACCTGCAAGTGTCGCGAATATATCTTCAATCTTAGGCAAGGGGTATTGTTCAGTCCGCAGATTAGCGTTAACGGTCACTTTAAAGTCGCCACAGATTCGAATTCCGCCACTTTTCTTCGCGACGGGTACAATGGGTGTCGCCCATTCGCTAGTTTCAACAGGAGAGATTATATTCTCACGTTCAAGCTTAACAAGCTCTGCTTCAATCTTGGGTCGAAGGGCATACGGGACCGGTCTGGCTTTAAGAAACACAGGTTGAGCGTTATCTTTAAGTACAAGGTTACCTTCAATTCCTTTGAGCTCCCCAATTTCCTCTTTGAGCTTAGCCTCGGTATCAACTTGATTAACCACCGACATTGTCAGAAGATTTGGCCAGTCCAACTTTATGTGTGTGAGCCAGTCGCGTCCAAAAAGCGCTGGTCCTCTACGACCGACAACGTATAACTGTCCACAGTATTGTTGTCCTCGGTATTCAATATTCACGCGGAACAAACCAACCGGTGCTATTTTCTCACCAGTGTATGTCTGCAGTTTCACGTTGGTTGTGTGTAGTTTCAAATGGGAGAATTTTTGCTGATAATCTTCCTTCGAAATGATCGATACCGCAGATCCAGTGTCCAATTCCATGCCAAATGGTGTACCATTAATGGACAGCGTCACCCAAATGGTACTATCTTTACTCTGATCCAAACTGTTAACTGCCAGCCGCCCAACAAACACTGAAGAATCATCATCATCAGTATGATCTGTCGTTTCCACAGATTTCATGGGTTTCGACTTTTGCTTGCCCTTCCGCTGTCTCTGAGTCGAAGGGCCACGACTGGGTTGTTGGTCAGGTTTCGATCGACATGCTGGACGGATATGTCCCTTTTTGTTGCATCCATGACACGTAGCGTCCTTAAAACGACACTGATTTGGGGAATGTCCTCCTCGTCCACAGCGATAACACGAGGAAGATATTTGCGGTTTCGCAGAAAATTTATGAACGGTTGACTCTGGCTCGATTTGCTGTTGAAATTCAACGGCGTCCTTTGCTGCAGCCTCCATGGCTGTAGCAATATCAATGGCTTTCTTGAGGGTAAGCTGTGCCTCAGCGAGCAGACGTTTAGTGATGTTTCCGGCTCGCAGACCACACACAAGCCGATCATATCACGGAGTGCATCATTAAGGTAATCTCCAAACTCGCAGTATTCAGTCAACCGCCTCAATTCAGCGAGGTAAGCAGTAACAGATTCACCTTCCCGCTGATCGCGTTTGTGAAAGCGAAAACGCTCTGCGATGACGAGTGGTTTTGGGGCAAGATGTTTCCCCAAAATATCAACTAAGTCTTTATAGGACTTGGTGCTTGGTTTTTCAGGAGCGAGTAGATTTTTCAATAGTCCATAAGTCAGGCCCAATTAAACTGATAAAAGCAGGAACTTTCTTATTGTCCTTGATATTATTGGCCTCAAAATATTGATCCAATCGCTCAATATATGTATACCAGTCTTCCTCCGACCAGTCAAAAGGATCAATCCTACCGATAAGGCCACTAGCGATGGCCATGGTTCAACGAGAGTTCAGCCACATAAGACAACAGTACATGTGTACGCTACACGAGTTGGCAAACAACAACGGAAAGTTAATGTGTATAACAGTACATACCACCATCGTTCAAAGCATGGAGGTATACCTCCATGTTCAAAGTAACATGCGAACAAGACGAAAACTTGGCAGAATTTACTCCAAAAAGCACTCTCAAAAAGAAGCTTACATCCACAGTGAAGAAGACCATTGCTCCTTATTAATAATTATGAGGTTTAGAAACATCCTCGTCGCCAGTTGTAGTATATGTCATGACGTAGCGTGGGTAGAATACAAGATCAACACACACACTTTACTTTGGAGCTACCATTACTGAAAAACGTTTATTCTGTGCCCTTGGCAATCCAGGGGTCATGATTTGACCTTTGACAGTAAGCTGTATGCAAATTATACAATCATAAATATTCATGGCTGTGTCTAAGTCAGGCAAGTGGGCCAAAGAAAATATATCACAACGAGATTTGTAATAAGATGGTTTTAACCCTACTTTGTTTTCCCACCTTAGAGATGTGTACAAAAACGAAATCACTGAAACTGGCGATAAAGGAGGGTGGTAGTTCCCCTTTGCCCCACCCACTGATCTGACATTACAATTAATCATGTCCGTTTGTTGAATGGTTTGTTGTATATTTGTACAACGTACAGCTGAAATCGAAAAAATGGGGTTCAACATAAATGCGGGTCTTAAAGATGGAAAGTCCATATATTTACTCATAACAATTTCAAAGAGTAAAAGTGTACATCAGGTTTGGAGAGGGCTTGTTTAGTCTTGTATAACATCTAGGGTTTGAATTTTGTATTATTTTACTTTCTGACCACCTAAAACAGTGTATTACATTTAATGTAACTCTAAATTTAGAGTCTTGACGCCTCAAAATAATATGATAATGTTTGTAAAAAGTACAACCTACTTAGTATGTCAATGACGCCATCTTGAATTTTAAGGTGCAGTCATTTTGATTATCTTTTAATTCATTTGTCTTGCTGGCGAACTGATTAAACAGTGTATAAGAGTAAAAGTCAACAACAGGTTGGAAGAGGCTTGTCTGTATAACGTTATCAGCAACATTTGTGCAGTTCAGGTGATAAATGTATTCTTGCACCATGAATGTAAGTACAATGTGAGTACAATACTTAAAATTGACTAATAAAATTGCGTTAAACTAATTCACAACTTGTCACACTGTTACAATTGTCAATGGAGGGCTCTAGAACAACGAACTTTTAATTTGCTGACGAACTCAAATAACTGCTGACGAAGTAAAAATCCACATCAGGTTTGAAGACGGCTTTTTGTCCTGTATAGCATTCCCCAGTAGCGTAGCCAGCGGGGGGGCAGGGGGGGGAAGACTGCCCCCCCGGAAAAAAAATAGAAGTAAAATCGGGACGGTAAAAATAAAGAAAAGAGAAAAGGAAAGGAAGAGAGAAAAGGAGGGCAAATTGAGGGAGGGACTCCGAGGGAGAAAAAACGAAAGAGGTAAAGAAAGAAATTAGAAGAGTAGGGATTATTGACGAAATGAGGGAGGACGGAGGAGGGGGGGAGGGGGAGGAGAGAAGGAAATGTGGGCCTTGGTAATGGAAGAAAGGATGGATAGGACCGTTGGGACGAGTACCAAGGCAGCCTAACTTAAGGCAGGCAAGGTTAGGGCGGGTGGAAACGGCGGTAGGGCAGGGGTAAGGGAAGGAAGGGAGCCGAGGGAGCCGGAGAGGGTAAGGGACCGGAAAGGGCGGGAAGGACGGACCTGGGACGAAGGATGCAGAGGCAGGCAGATTTAGGGAGGGAGGAAAGGATGATTTAGGGAATGGTAAAGGGAGTGAATAATTGATAAAGGGAGACGGGAGAGGGAGGATTGAGGAAGGGAAGTTAGATCTGAAGTTTTTATACAGGGCAGGATTAACACCTCTGATGGCCCCTGAGCACCTGAAACTCCAAGGGCCCCCCCCCCCCCCACGGGCACGGGTCGTTCGCGTGCGGCCGCGAAGCGGCCGTGCGCAAATATGTGCGTGAGCGCAAATACGCGCGTGAGCAAAATTTTGAGTTTTTTTTTTCATTTTCCTCTAAATATTCACAATTTGGTGATTGTCAATATTTAGACAGCAGCATTCTCACCAACAATAAAACACTCATTTTGACTAATTTATTTCGGGGGGGGGGTGGACGGATTCGGATTAGATAACTTTTTTTTATCTATTAGATAAATAAAATAAATTAGATAAAAACATTTTTGGGAAAAAACATTTTTGGAAAAAAAAAATTTGGAAAAAAAAAATTTTCAAATTTTTTTTTCGACCACCATGGAGGGCCCCCTGATGCCCAGGGGCCCCTGGGCACGTGCCCAAAGTGCCCATATGGTAGATCCGGTCCTGTTTTTATACCCGGTTTTTGTCCCGGAAATCACTTTATCAAATACTGTAAAACAAGTTAATTTCGCTAGCAATTTAATTTCGCTAGGAGGCCCAATTCGCTAAATTAAATTGCTGCCAAATATAATATTTTTTATGGTTTTATATAGCAAGAGGATGTAAATTAGTGAAATTAAATTGCCTCCAAAAAGCATATCCGACATTATGTACTCTGTATAGAATTTTTGGTACAATCGCAATTTCCTCTGCTTCAAGTGAGCGGTCGTTCAGTCGATTGAAGCTAACGAAGTCGTGTTTAAGATCCACTATGTCGGAGCAGAGGCTGTCATCACTGGTACTTCTCAGCATAGAACGCGACTTCGCAGAGCACGTTGATTTTGACGCAGTCATTGAGGACTTTAGTATGATGTCTGTTCCTCGGCGAATGGCAACTCAAATTTAGTATAATAGTTGCTGATAAACAGGGGATGTGGTGATTCATTTTTTTTGGTTTCATTTGAATAGGAACCCGGGATAGAAACGCTCGCCATTGGCAGCAAAAATATATTTTGACATTACAAGAAAGGCAACAAAATGCACTAATGAGAGATATATAAATTGCTCATAAAATATGGACCTTACAGATGGATCTTTCAACTTTTTGTTAATTAGAGACGAATTTATATAGAAACAAACATTAAAACATTAAAAACTTGAAATTTGAATCAATACAATGAACCAGTATGTACTCGGGTTACGTGCAGAACGTATTTACAACTTGTCTTACAACATTTTATTAAAGGTTTTTATACGACATGTAGACGAATAACTTTCAGTGTAATGTGTGTTGTAAACGGTGTGTATATATATACATTACGAATACGATTAATTATGAATGTTTAAGTTCATCACAGTCATGACAGTGTAGAAATTAATAGCAACAGTTTAGGCAGTATAGATCCAAGGAAAGAACAATAAATCACACATGATCATGTTTGTACAATATATCGATTGTTTTGATTCAATATTATTCAGTATTTCGCAATTAAATTTAAACCATGAAATTGGGACGATCATCTTAATTTTGCCCCCCCGGACCGACAGGGCTGGCTACGCGCCTGGCATTCCCAGAAACTCTCTGTCATTCCTAAAGGCAACAATTTACGGTCCATGTGTTTAATTGGCAGCTTTGGCTGCCAGTTTGGGTTTAAATTTTGAATTCTTTGGCTTTCTGACCACCTAAAACATTGTTATTATAAACCATCAAATAAATCAATGCATTATGAGCTGCTGTTGGCCGCCAGTTTGGGTTTGAATTGTTTGATTATTTTACTTTCTGGTGAACATAAAACAATGTTTGTTTTACATTGAATGCTACCCTATTTAGGGCCATAAAACCTCAAAATAATATCATAATGTTTGTATTAAGTAGGCCCTACTTAGTAGAGCAATGGCGACATCTTGAATTTTAAGGGCCAGCTATTTTGATTCTCTTTTAATTAATTTGACTAATTAAAGAATGTCCAAGAGTAAAAAGGCAACATCAAGTTGGAAGAGGCTTGTCTGTGGTTTATACAATTATACAAGGGAGCAACTTGATGTCATTTTTAGTGTAAAACCTCTTGAATTGTACGGCATAGGTAATTTGTTTTTATCTTCGTAATCCGCATAAACACATATGTATTGTAAACATATATTTTTGTGCAAAAAAGCTGCATTACCAATTTCTCTCGAACCTCATAAAGAAAACAGCCCACAGTATTTAGTTGTTGGCATCATGTTTGATAAGAAGCATTAATACCACCCCCCTTGGAGGGACCGACACACTCAGATTGCTCAGACCTATCTGAGTATCTGGCTACTGTAATACTGATCACCAGTTGAACTTCAGTATAGTATGTAGATCACATCATTATTAAAAACCTTCAAAGAAGTCAATGCACTATGAGGTACAGTTGCGAGACCTGGAGAGGAGTGGCTTGCCGTTCTAGAGTCTGTTGCTTATTGTCATCACTCCGCTCTGCGTGTAGTTTAGCCAAGCCTCAAACATCTTAGATATTGGATGTTGTACCAAACAAACACCAATGCCAATCCTCAAGCACAGAGTGAAAATAACCAAATAAATATATGTTTTAACCCTTCTTTGTTTTTCCATCTTAGATATCTGATCGGCAACGAAATCAGTGAAATTGAACCCGGAACATTTGACGTTCTACAAAACCTCCAAAGATTGTAAGTATTCATGTCATGAACTCCAATCACGCAGCATCGAGCCACCGATTTCGCTTGATTAGACGGAGTGCGAAGTTCAGTTTTTCCGATCGAAATATATTTCCGTGTTTTCACTATTTGCTATGTACGGTATAACGTTATCATCAACATTTGTACAGATCACTTGATAAATGTGTTATCTTGAAAGATCAAGGTAAAAGTATGCAAAAAATACTTAACATAATAACATCCTTTGAAACTAATTTACAATTCGTCACTCTATGTCAATGGATCGTACGACAACGAACGTTTTTAAATTTTCGATGCAGTTAACTGTTGACTATCGATGTTTACTGTATTTTTTCCAAAGGTGAACCACGCGCATGATAAATGTTAAGATTGTCTGATACGTTAACAACATTTAGTAAATATGTTTTCTAGAAAATGTGTATTTTTGTTTCAATACAATTTGTATAACCGTACATCGTTTTCCCATCTTTGAACTCTGACTTACAACAAAATCAGTGAAATTGAACCAGGAACTCTTGATGTTCTACAAAATCTCATCATCTTGTAAATATTCATGTCATGAATTTTTGTATATTTTGTATATATTTTTCTATATTTGTAACAATCAGTAGTGAAATATGTGTCTTGAATCATGAAGGTAAAAAATATTAATATAGTTATTAATATAAATAAAATCGTTATAAACTAATTTACAATTCGTCACGCTATGTCACAATTGTCAATGGAAGGCTTGGATATCTGTTCGACAACAAAATCAGTGTAATTGAACCCAGAACATTTGCATGTCATGAATATCAACACGCAGCATCGAGCCGCCTTTTTCTCTTGACTGAGGTCCCTTCTCACTGCCAACAAATATATCAGATGAAGTGCAGATTTGTATTTGTGCAGATCAGTTGATAAATGTATTATCTTGAATATCGATATAATACATATATAATATATAATAGGCTAATCGTTTTAAACTAATTTTACAATTCGTCACACTATGTCACAATTAACAATGGAGAGCTTCCGAACAACGAATTTTTTTTTTTTTTTTTTTAAAGACCGGTCATTTTGGTTATCTTTTAATTCATTTGATTTGCCGGTGAACTGATTAAACAGTGTAAAAGTCAACACAGGTTGGAAGAGGTTTGGCTGTATAACGTAAAATTGTTGTTAGGGGTCTTGAAGCTTGTTACTCTATTTAGGGTCTTGAAGCCTAAATAATCATAATGTTTGTAATAAGTAGGCCCAACTTAGGAGGGCAGTGGCCGCCATCTTGAATTTTAAAGGCCATCTTTAATTTTACTTGCTGGCGAACTGATTGTCCGAGAGCACAAGGCAATATCAGGTTAGTAGAGGCTTGTCTGTGGTTATAATACCAGAGCGCAACTTGATGTCAGTTGGTCAATCAGTTGTTTTCCGTACCATTGTCAAGAAGAGAAAGGGTCAGTGTTCTTAGTTGTTGTCATCCTGTTTGATATGAGATTGGATGTTTGCATGAGAAGCATTAATACCCCCTCTCTCTAAGGACAGACACACCCATACAGCTCAGACTTATCTGGTAATCTGTGCACTGTAAGGCCGTGTCCGAGTTGTGTTTGGCTATGGCTACGGCTATTGGCTGCAGCGGCAATGCTGAAGTAATGTGCTCGTGTCACATCAATTTTATTAAACCAAAGATTTATTTCCAAAATCAACATTATTTGATTTACTTTTCTTATTTTAATTAACTTGAGTGATGAAATTTAAAAAAAAAAATTATGAGGGATACATTTTAATGTAGATATTGTCTCATTAGTAAATAAAAGGGAAGCCAGAACACTGAATTGTACAAAGGCGGTCTGTCTGTTCATTCCATTTATTTAGAATGAACGAGTAAACGCCATGAATCATATCAAGTTAATTGATTTGAATCATATCAAGTAAAAATTGTTTTTTAATTTGCAATTCGTCACACTATGTCTTACTTGTCAATGGAGGGCTGTAGGACAACGAATTTTATTAACATTTCGATGCACTCAACTGTTGACCATCGATGGTCAATTATAATTATCTCCAAAACTACAACAGCGAAGCCGCCATGCCATGGCTCACTGTTGGATGCGTATCAAACTCCTTTGTAAACAAAGTGTGTATATAGTTCATGTTTGCCTATTGAAAAATATGACTGCGTTTTCACAACATAATCTGAAACATTTACAACAAAAATCAGATGTTAAATGTATAATATGTGGGTTAAACAAATATATCACAACGATTTGTTGTATTTCATGAAAACAGTTGGATATTTTGTTTTCCAAAAATGCATAACTTGTCCCACACAATAACACTCGTCAATAGAGGATAGTACGCCCCCGAACTTTTGATTGATTGATTGATTTATTAATTTTACTTAAATATTTTGTATTCATCATAAGTGAACCTCGGGTAGGATAATTTATCAGATTGTTGGATACCATAACATCGTTTCCGGTAGCACCATGTGAATAATCTCTTAGGAGATGCAGTAGTTTGTGGTTCTGAGAAGAATCGTTGTAGTATCTGAAACCGAAACTACTATTTACAGGTCGATTGGCACTATTTGATTTATACGTCATATATATTGGTACGCACTGAAATCCCTAAATAAAGTATATAAAGGGGTTATATAAGATGATTAAAAGGTTGTTGAGTTTGTACAACACCTATCATTAGTCTGGCTACATTCCTTCCTTACTGGTTGTATACGATACAATATCTGGCGACGAGGTGACGACCACACCCATGGCGACTACAAGTGCCCTTACTCAACCACCCTCGTTCTTACAAGAAGCGGCCATTCTTTGAAAGCAATGGATTCCAAACTTCCAAAACTACCTGCTGCCGATAGGTGGAGATTTTGTACCAGGAAGAAAGGGGGCCATTTTACCACACTGCCCAAGAGTTGAGGGTCAGCTGGTTTACATGACACTACCCCAAGTTTTCAAAGAACACTTTCAACCGTCTTTAAATGTAGGATGTGAACGTTACAAGTTCCGTTAAAGAGGATGAATTGATTCACGACCAAGTGGTGGGGAAAAAAATGAACAATCCAAAAATACGAGAAAGGCTACTGATGGAAAAGGAATCCACACTCCAGAAAACATTGGAAATGGCAAGCGTAGGGGCCTGCATTACAGCATTCGGAGTCACGAAAAAATCGACTTTGGACGCTCTGTGGTGCATTATGATGGTTTTATTAATATTTTTGATGTTAAAAACGGTATTTTTAAAATTTATTTGTGGGCCATCAAAACGTGTGGGGGTCCTTTTGATATACTTCCCCCACTGATCGACGACCATGGCTGCAGCTCACCGGCACGCTTGGCTGGACAGCCTGTCCAGCCAGCCAACAGGAATGCCAAGCATGTGGTAAGATCAGTCATTAAATTACCGTATGCAGCTACCGGAGGCCAACATCAACGGAAAAAGCGGGAGTTTACCAGGTCAACGTAGATACCGATTCACCAGGTAGCAGTGACGAAGATATTCATCTCCTAGCAACGGATACACCTGCAACTAAAACCGTACCGTATTGTGACGTGACATTCGGAGTCCAACCACCGCTAATGGTTCCAAGACTACTTTTGATAAGTACTATCTTTCAGAGGCTCTGTATACAGATTCCCCACAAGAAGTGACATTTCTTTTCGTTATCGAACGACATGCACGCTCAGTGAGCAATTACGTAACATCTTTTGTTTGCGTTCACTCCATTCCGTATATAAACCTTGTCCTCATGACATTCTTCCTTCTCCGTCGAGTAACTACACCTTGCTTTCACTCGCCCATTTATATCCCTCCCGCCCACGAATTAATTCGCAAGGAAGAAAGGGAATGCGCCCTCACTCGGTATCCTTGGACGCATCCACGTTTTCCCCTAAAAAATAGGGGTTTTTTCGTGGCCTCCGAGCGCCAGCTAACGCTGGACTGATGCCTAGTGCCTTGCAAGAGAACAATGTGTGAAAAATTGTTGATTGTCGTTATGATTGTTGCGCCATTTTGTATAGACGCGTTATGCGTTTAGCATATTGTGACAAAGGTACTTGTGGCTTTCTTGTTTGTTTTTATTGACAGAGGCATGGAACCGTAATAAGCAATCCCTTCAAGACCCAACCCTCCACATTCTCGCTGACAATACGCTGCCTTCTCTACTAATTGCGGCCAGAGCATCGTCTACAACCCAAAAATATCTGGCCACATGGGGCAGATGGGAGACCTGGGCTCGCACCAGAATCGGAGTCGAGGCATTTCCAGCAGACCCATACCATCTCGCACTTTACATTGCTCATTTATCCACGACATCCGGAGCGAAGACGGCAGCTGATGCTGTTTCCGCCTGCGTTAAGTGGGTACATAGCTTAGCTGGCTGCCGTCTCCTACAGATGATTGTATGTTCAGACTTGCATTGCAAGGATATAATCGTACCCACACTACACCCATCACGAGGAAAGAACCAATTACACCCGAAATACTGGAAAAGTTACTGGTGTTACACGGTCATTCAACAGCGACATTGTTGGATCTTCGAACTTTATTTGTCTGTTTTATCAGTTATGCAGGATTTTTGAGATTCGACGATCTAAGCCACATCAGACGCTGTGATTGTACTTTTACACCAGATCGCCTACTGTTACATTTGCCAAAATCTAAAACTGAGCATTTACGTCAAGGCAATGACGTGACAATAGCCAGAACATTTAAGTCAACTTGTCCAGTCGTCGTTGCAGAACGATACTTGAATGCTTTGGCAGATCCAATTGATTCGACCTTACCTATTGTATGTAGATTAACAGCTTCAAAAAAGGGTCTACTTCCCACCACACACGGTTTAAGTTATACCAGAACTCGTGAGACAGTGCTCCAAGCAATAAAACCTTTAGTGCCCAATATAGGCGAATATGGGCTCCATAGCCTAAGGTCGGGTGGGGCAACGGCTGCCAGCAATGCCCACATTCCTTCTACTCTTATATCTCGCCATGGCAGATGGAAAACCAACAAGGCTCGCGAAGCATACATAAAACCTAGTCCCGAAGTTAGTCTTATAACCTCAAAAAATCTCGGAATTTAGATTCGAGTGAGTTTCGTATTCCGTATTTGGTAATAATGAGTTATGAGTCATGAATTCTGAATAAAGCAGGTGTTTTTGCTCAGCGAAACCAAATTGTAAACCAAAATACTTCGTTTCAATGGTATTGTTTTCATTGTGTATTTTCTCATCATGAGGTAGATATAGAAAAGAAATACATTTTCTGACGTAGGAACGTAGGAAGAAACACAAACTGTTATCAGCACTCTATTATGGTTATTGAACATTTTCAATGTACCGTGTCATATAAAGACACTACAGTAATTTCTAATGTTTATGTTGTCGAAACAGGTTTAGATATCATGGGTAGAGATCTCGTAAAAGCTTTGCAAATTAATATTCACTTCATCTTGTAACAATCTAGAAGAAAGAATGCACTGTTAAATTACATACAAACGAACAAAAAATTGAAAGCGTGTTCAATGAGTTAAATGAATTCATTAATGAGTTGAAACCAGTGAGCGGATTCGTTCATAAAGGTCAAGGACAATGACAAAATACAGCCAGTTAGACAAAAATTACGACGATTACCCTTTGCTGAAAGAGAACGTATCCGAAAAACTGAACAAACTTGAGAAACAAGACTTTATTGAAATAATCGATTCTTCTGGATGGGTATCCCCGATTGTTGTTTCGTAGACGAAAAGTGGTAAGACTATGTGTTGATTTAAGACGGGTTCATCAGGATGTAATAACAGATAAATATCACTCCCTAAAATTGATGAAATTTTCAGCAAACTCGGGAACACCACAGTTTTTAGTCAATTAGATCTAGCTTCAACTAATATTATCAACTAGGTTTGTACAAAGAATCAAGAGGTCTGACAATGCTAATTGCACGTAGGGTTTCAGTACAAAAGTGTTTGTTTTTTATTACCATCAACACCCTCAGCATTTCAGAAAATGATTAATACTATGCTTAGTGGTTTAAAGGGTGTGCAGAGTTATATGGATGACTTGATTATCTATGGTAAAGACCAAAATGACCACGATGTAAACTTGAGGCTGCTCTTGAACAATTAGAACAGTATGGAGTTAAGCAAAATAAGGAAAAGTTCATTCTCTAAGGCGAGTGTGAAATTCTTAGGTCACAATGTAGGCTCAAATGGTATTCAAGTCGGTCAGAAGTATCAACCAATCACCAATGCCACCATCCCACATGACAAACAAAAGCCCAGATCGTGTTTAGGTTTGGCTTGGTATTTTTTCGAAATACATTCCACACTGTTGCGTAACCATAATAAATTTGTGTGTTCGCAAACAACACAGGAAAGTTACACTTACACTTACAACAGACACATCAGCATTGAATGCGCTTGAATGCGCTAACCACACCTTGTCAAGTGCTGAAAGCACTACCTTGCATTTGGGCATGCAAGAAATTTAATATTTACCTTTCGGGTAGGAAATTTGATTTGTGTACAAACCTTGGTAACACTACTAAAAAGCGTTATGACTGCCAATCTATGCGTAGCGCACACTGCTACAACTATGACGTAAAGTTCAAAGGAGGCCATGTAAACAAAGTAGCAGATGCACTTTTAAGATTACCAATTTCTGCTGAAGTTCATGAATTTGATTGATCTGCAAGCTAGGAACAATCCCTATCGTCACAGGGACAGTGACCAACTCACTCTTTAAATTTACCCTATGTAGTGGGACGGGCATAACTACCCTCAATTCCTTGAATCAAAACACTTGAATTCAGCGAAGCATCTGGAGAAAATGACATAGCATCCTCCAACATTAGTGACTGTGTCGGCCCAATATCCCGCAGGATGACAACTGGTTGGTCAGCTCCACTAGATGAACATGACGACACCTCGTCCTCATATATGAAGTCACGATAAGCTTCATTCTACTTGATTGATGCCATATTCACACGTTTTACTAGCATCTCGAACAACAGGGACATATAGGTCGTCAGATATCTCTTGAAGGAGATTGTCTTTATGTACAAAGGCAACAGGCTAGCTGGGTTTGTTCTGTTTATCATTAATAAACCAGCATCTTGATTTAGTATTACCCATCCAGTGACAGTGGTCGCATCCCAGGGTGAACTTCTTCACAGCATCTTTTGGTGACGATTTCTTGGTTGCAGTTACAGAATATAAAGTCAACCTACATGAAGCAGAACTCATCGTTCCAGTCTAAAAATGACACTCAAGACGCATCAGAGAGGCCATCCAATTCCATAAACACACCATTCACCAAGACATCAGCTGTGCCTCAGTGACATCTGACGTCCCCTATTCCCGACTACCTCCCGGGTACTTAAGCAGCTACAAATTAATGTATAATATATCGCAGAACATCAATATCAGTTCATTGCACCAGGAACATTTGATGGTCTACAAAAGCTCATTTCCAACATCCAGCAAGCGCTATATATTTTGATTGATATGTCTCTAAGTGCGAAGTTCATGATTAGCGATCGAAGTATATGTATGAATTTTAACTATGTTCTATGTAAAACACAATATAGTCAGCAACATTTGTACAGATCATTTGCTAAATGTTTATCTTGAATGATAAAAGTAATAAAATATTCATACAGTAATTAACATTAGTAAAATCATTTTAAACTAATGTACAATTCGTCAGATTAAATATCACACTTCTCAACGGATGGATATAGGACAACGAACGTCTTTTTTAATTCGATGCACCCAACTATTGACTATCGATATTTTTTATAATTGTTTTTCTCTAAAATTAGGTGAACCTCGGGCATAATAAGTGTTAAGATTGTCTGTTACCATTAAGCAACTATGCTTAATGGAACATATGAGAACATTGACAGTTATTACCAATGTATTTGTGTATCAATACAAAGTTTCAATCCCACTTCGTTTTCCCATCTTAGATATCTAGACAATAATATAAGTAAACTTGTATCCAGAGTATTTGATGGTGTACTTACTCACTTGTTATTAATTTCAATCAATCAGTAACCAGCCAGAATTTATTGTTTGTAATTTTTATGACATCTGACATCGAAAAAAATTAGAGCAAGTATGAAATTTGTGTTTGCCGATCGAAATATTTGTATACATGCTGACTATTATCTGTTTAACAACACTTTATAATGAGCTGGAAAATATCAGAGATAAGTTAATTAATTAGTGATATCTTGACTAAAAATGGTAATCATACTGGTAGAAGTAGTTATTGTTTTATATACAATATGAAAATTGGGATCCTTTGTCACACTTTGTCGATTTTGTCATTGATGGGCAGATTTCTTTGATTTCGTTTTATGTATCTAATCAGATACTGGCTGAATAATGTATGATGGTATTTGACTGATTAAATGAAAATCTAAGAACATTGGTGAAAATAACCCAATGAACGGGCTTTAATAAGATGTTCAACCCTTCTTTGTGTTCTCATATTAGATCGCTGAACAACAACAACATCAGAGAAATCGAACCCGGAACATTTGATGGTCTACAAAATCTCAGATTATTGTAAGTATTCATGTCATGAATTTTAATCAAGTGTGTATCGAGGTACGTATTTCTCTTGTTTGATGTAACGTGTCACTGTAAACAAATTATATGAAGTTCATATTTTCCGATCGAAATATCTGTCCCGATGTTTCACCAATGCGATTTAACCAAATATTATTAACTTATCTTGTTGCAGAAATACATTGGAAATTATAAATGTCTACCAAAAAGTGAGCCGTTCCATAGCGACGCGCATAGAAAGTAGTTAATAACAAAGATTGTACACAGTAAAAAATATTGGGCAAACAAAATGATGGGTAATCTGAATATGGGCAAACGAATATAAATCACTCGTTTGTTGGTTCATATTTTCTCCAATTTCTGCGCAATTTTCGGTGTTGGTTAAATTACACAATATAACCAAAATTGGTTAATGTAGAGACATACAGTTGGGTATTTATTTTTCAATAATTGGGTAGGCAATGTAGTCTTGTCCATAGTTGGAGAAGACGTAATACGACTGCCTAGTCGTTGGGAAAACGTTCCTCGCACGGGTAATAAACACTTAACAGTTGAGCTAACCAGAACCTCCACCTTGGGAGATTGCATGGCAAAACTGGTATGTGCAGGCGTCGCATGTGCGAGAATGCCAATTAGCTGCTGCATGTTCAACAACAACACAACATCATGGCGGCGGACACTCTTTTAGAAAAATGGGGGCTTAGTGACCTTAGTGATATAAACTTTCAAAGGTGAGTTTTGATTTCCAATAACATGTTTAATTTTGAAAATAAGTAACAAACAAATTGTTCTCAGTAAATGTTCTTTATAACATAAAAAGAGTGCTGTTTTGATGTAGTAGGCCTAACAGTTACTCCCGGGGCGTAACTGTTAACGCTAGGCTTTTACTGATAACAACATCTACTTCAGCCATTCATGAAAAGTTATCGTAGGCTAAGTCACTTAGTAAGCGTTATGTATATAGTACCGCTATGATAAAGTAACCTTTGAAACATGCAAGGATTCTTGGAAGGGGTTAGAGGTGGTGCGACATCATGTTAGTCAACTCATGACGGAGGGGGGGGGGGGGACTAATGACCAAGTTTCTGAACCATTGAGATTTTTTTTACCTCAATGTTTTTACAGCACTCTACTCAAACATTTCTGTCATAACTTTATTTATTTATTTTTACAACAAATATGAAATGGTTGCTTTGCATGATATTAAAAACACTGACATTTATTTCATTATTTTACCATTTCTCAACATTTGCAGAGCAGAAGACACTGAAACCAAGCCCTGTTTATGATCCCCTCATCTTAAAGGGACATAACAAAAATATTACAAGACCCACTATTATACGTACTCGAGTAAGTGTGCAGATGTCTGGTCTTTTTGAGAGTGTTTTTCAGCAAAGTTCTGGCCATGGATTCAGAGGGCCCTATACACTGAGGGCATTGAGATCTTACATATCATTTAAGAGTAGATAAATACTTTTTTTCACATAGCTGATATTTTGTCATAAGATCTGAGTATTCCTGTTAGCATGTTCGGCTGTTACTTCTGTTTTTCTTAAAGGAAATATTTTTTATTGTGGGTGAATTGGCAATACAGTTACCAGAGGTAATTGGAGTTTACAAGGTACTGAAATGCAATTGGTTCTTTATTAAACTGGATTGGATTGTTAATATAATGACGTTATTCTAAATATATATCAATATTTAACCTTTTATTGGACACACAAGTTCTTTTCTTAATGAAGCCCGTTTAGCCACAGTGTTTCAGAGTTTTCTAATTTGGCCATTTTTGCTTCTGTTGTTATAATGTCCTTTCTACTGTTATTTAAGTGATCTGTTAGTGCATCTGTACATTAATGGTAAGATAAAAAATAAATAAACACTTTCATATATACAAGTAAAATAGTGTAAAGTTTACAATAGTATAAAAACCATACTGGTCTGCCCATTATTTCCACCCATCTATCGTTTTAGAGCAATCTATAAAGGGGAAATTCACATCTTGATGAGATGGGAATTCCTCCACATTCAAAAGGAATATGAAAATATGGTGGACACAAATAGTTAAAGCTCAATTTGTCTGAAAATTCTATAGTATACATTCCATTTCAGATCAAGTTGACCAGATCTGATTGGCTAATTTACCATTCCTATTACATTGCGGTAAAATATAGGACGGGTGGGCAAACAAAATTCTGGTG
Organism: Zoroaster sp. YZ-2022; assembly: GCA_029582265.1. Lineage (NCBI taxonomy): Eukaryota > Metazoa > Echinodermata > Asteroidea > Forcipulatida > Zoroasteridae > Zoroaster > Zoroaster sp. YZ-2022. Next base: position 36,065,509 of record CM055816.1, read on the forward strand.
GGTAATCAAAATTAATATAAAATTTGGCTCCAATCTAAAAAATAATATTTAAAACCCAACAGTCGGGATAAGAATGATTTTATTGGGGGATGGAGTAACTGGAAATACATATATTTTTAGTTTGGCCTTATTGCATTAAAGGGTCTTGTCACATGCGAAAATTTTTACATGCAACTTGGAGGCAAGCAAGTACAATGCATGCAAAAGGAACAATTTGGTATAGCACAAAAAACCAATACAAAGAATTTCTGACAATGTCTTACTATCCCTAACAAAATTATGTGATTTTTTTGGGAGATTGAAGTGGAACTTATTGTCTGTATTGCCTCGTGTGACATTGCCCTAAATTGCTCTCTGGACGTCTAATGTACATGTATATTGGAATATAAGATATGTTTATTTTGGACAATTCATTCAAAATGGTTTAAGAGTTAGACTATAGAACAGCTTTGGTAAAATGACCCAATTATACTAATTATTACACGAAAAGGTGCATCAAAGGTTATTTAGTCCAAGTATGAGAAATTACACCTGAAATAGATTACTTCCGTTGTGGAGAATGTATCTTTATAGGGCCTAATTGAAACTTATGTAAAAATCTAAATATTGCCTTGTGTCATATATATATGATTGTTCTTTCCAAACAATAAATTGATCATCTTAGATTATAGAGAGGTATTCATCATTATGAATATTTTTTAAATACCGTAATTGAAATAATTAGTAAAGAAAATAGTATTATACTTGTTATGATGATTTAAAGCAGAACATATTGTATTTTATTTGACGGTTATTTTTTCAAATAAACAGTGAAACTCTAAAAGATGAGAGATAAATATTGGTTTTAGTTTGTTTGTGTGTCTTGTACTCTGTTGGAGGGCATTTATTACCCCATATTTGGGGATTTTACTGTTTACTCAACGTTTGTTACTTTTGTGCCACATTGTTGTATAAAGTGTGACCAATTAATGGGTGTTGTTGAAATAAAGTGCCCAATAGTTGTGCAAAAGTTGGAGAAATTGACCAAATTTTGAATAAAATTATCACTCAATAATTGGGTAACCAATGTAACATACAATACCCAATAGATGGTTAGATATATAATTATCCAACTGTTGGTTAACCAAAATGTATCCAACTGTTGAGGAGCTAGTTTTGCCCAATTAATTGTCAATCAGATTGCCCAATTTAGATGGAAACTTGTTTGCCCAATAGATGGGCATGTTGATATTTTAAACAACGTTGGGCAAAAAGTTGGGTATTTTTTTTACCAATATTTTTACAGTGTACTGTTTGTTTTCAAATAAGTTACAATTCGTCACATTTTATGTCATATTTTAAATGGATGGCTGTAGTCCAATGATTTGTGTTCTTAATCTCGATGCACAAGTGTTGTGTATTAAAATTCATTTCTCCTTTTCTTTTCTCTGAAGGTGTACATTGATCCAGTTTGCCGATCGAAATATGCGGTTACATTTTCACTATTCTCGCTTTAACGACACAACGAGCTAACATTTTTACAAATCAATTGTTTAATGTATAATATATACAATGTAATTAAATAGCTGCAGAAAACAATATCAGTTCATTTCACCAGGAACATTTGATGATCTACAAAAACTCACTTACTTGTTAGTTTTTATGCCATGAACTGCAATCACATAGCAACGATCCACCGATTTATCTTGCGAAGTGAAACGTTCGAAGTTCATGTTTAGCGATAGAAATATATTCATGAATTTTTAACCATGTTCTATGTACGACACAACATAGTCAACAACATTTGTACAGATCATTTGTTAAATTTATTTCTTGATTCATAAAGGTAACATAATATTCATACAGTACTTAACATTAGTAAAATCATTTTAAACTTTTCTTCAATTCGTCACATTATATATTACATTTCTCAATAGAGGGCTACAGGACAACGAACTTTTTATGAATTCAATGCACTCAACTGTTGGCTATCGATGTTTATTGTAATTTTATTTTCTAAAATTAGGTGAACCTCGGGCATAATAAGTGTTAAGATTGTCTGTTACCATTAAGCAACTATGCTTTATGGAACATATGAGAACATTGACAGTTATTACCAATGTATTTGTGTATCAATACAAAGTTTTAACCCTACTTCGTTTTCCCATCTTAGATATCTAGACAATAGTATAAGTAAACTTGTATCCAGAATATTTGATGGTGTACTTACTCACTTGTTATTATTTTCAATCAATCAGTAACCAGCCACAATTTATTGTTTGTAATTTTTATGACATCTGACACTGAAACAAAATTAGAGCAAGTTTTTAAATTCGTGTTTGCTGATCGAAATATGTGTATACATGCTGACTATTATCTGTTTAACGACCGTTTATAATGAGCTTAAAAATATCAGAGATAAGTTAATTAATTAGTGATATCTTGACTAAAAATGGTAATCATACTGGTAGAAGTAGTTATTTTTTTATATAAAATATGAAAATTGGGATCCTTTGTTTTGCAAAAGATATTAAATTCGTCACACTTTGTCGATTTTGTCATTGATGGGCAGATTACTTTGATTTCTTTTTATGTATCTAATCAGATGCTGGCTGAATATTTTATGATGGTATTTGGCTGATTAAATGAAAATCTAAGAACATTAGTGAAAATAACCCAATGAACGGGCTTTAATAAGATGTTCAACCCTTCTTTGTGTTCCAATCTTAGATTGCTGTTCAACAACAACATCAGAGAAATCGAACCCGGAACATTTGATGGTTTACAAAATCTCAGATTATTGTAAGTATTCATGTCATGAATTTTAATCAAGCGTGTATCGAGGTACGGATTTCTCTTGTTTGATGTAACGTGTCACTGTAAACAAATTATATAAAGTGCGAAGTTCACATTTTCCGATCGAAATATCTGTCCCGATGTTTCACCAATGCGATTAAACCAAATATTATTAACTTATCTTGTTGCAGAAATACATTGGAAATTATAAATGTCTACCAAAAAGGGAGCCGTTCCATAGCGACGCGCATAGAAAGTAGTTAATAAAAAAGATTGTACTGTTTGTTTTCAAATAAGTTACAATTCGTCACGTTATGTCATATTTTTAAATGGAGGGCTGTAGTCCAATGATTTGTGTTCTTAATCTCGATGCACAAGTGTTGTGTATTAAAATTCATTTCTCCTTTTCTTTTCTCTGAAGGTGTACATTGATCCAGTTTGCCGATCGAAATATGCAGTTACATTTTCACTATTTTCGCTTTAACGACACAACGAGCTAACATTTTTACAAATCAATTGTTTAATGTATAATATATACAATGTAATTAAATAGCTGCAGAAAACAATATCAGTTCATTTCACCAGGAACATTTGATGATCTACCGGTACAAAAACTCACTTACTTGTTAGTTGTTATGCCATGAACTGCAATCACACAGCAACGATCCACCGATTTATCTTACGACGTTCGAAGTTCATGTTTAGCGATAGAGTTTAACCATGGTCTATGTACGACACAACATAGTCAGCAACATTTGTACAGATCATTTGTTAAATTTATTTGTTGATTCATAAAGGTAACATAATATTCATACAGTACTTAACATTAGTAAAATCATTTTAAACTTTTCTTCAATTCGTCACATTATAAATTACACTTCTCAATGAGGGCTACAGGACAACGAACTTTTCTATGAATTCAATACACTCAACTGTTGGCTATCGATGTTTATTGTAATTTTATTTTATAAAATTACGTGAACCTCTGGCATAATAAGTGTTAAGATTGTCTGTTACCATTAAGCAACTATGCTTAATGGAACATATGAGAACATTGACAGTTATTACCAATGTATTTGTGTATCAATACAAAGTTTCAATCCCACTTCGTTTTCCCATCTTAGATATCTAGACAATAATATAAGTAAACTTGTATCCAGAGTATTTGATGGTGTACTTACTCACTTGTTATTAATTTCAATCAATCAGTAACCAGCCAGAATTTATTGTTTGTAATTTTTATGACATCTGACATCGAAAAAAATTAGAGCAAGTATGAAATTTGTGTTTGCCGATCGAAATATTTGTATACATGCTGACTATTATCTGTTTAACGACACTTTATAACGAGCTGGAAAATATCAGAGATAAGTTAATTAATTAGTGATATCTTGACTAAAAATGGTAATCATACTGGTAGAAGTAGTTATTGTTTTATATAAAATGTGAAAATTGGGATCCTTTGTCACACTTTGTCGATTTTGTCATTGATGGGCAGATTTCTTTGATTTCTTTTTATGTATCTAATCAAATGTTGACTGAATAATTTATGATGGTATTTGACTGATTAAATGAAAATCTAAGAACATTGGTGAAAATAACCCAATGAACGGGCTTTAATAAGATGTTCAACCCTTCTTTGTGTTCTCATATTAGATCGCTGTACAACAACAACATCACAGAAATCAAACCCGGAACATTTGATGGTCTACAAAATCTCCAAACCTTGTAAGTATTCATGTCATTAATTTTAATCAAGCGTGTATCGAGGTACGGATTTCTCTTGTTTGATGTAACGTGTCACTGTAAACAAATTATATAAAGCGCGAAGTTCATATTTTCCGATCGAAATATCTGTCCCGATGTTTCACCAATGCGATTAAACCAAATATTATTAACTTATCTTGTTGCAGAAATACATTGGAAATTATAAATGTCTACCAAAAAGGGAGCCGTTCCATAGCGACGCGCATAGAAAGTAGTTAATAAAAAAGATTGTACTGTTTGTTTTCAAATAAGTTACAATTCGTCACATTTTATGTCATATTTTAAATGGATGGCTGTAGTCCAATGATTTGTGTTCTTAATCTCGATGCACAAGTGTTGTGTATTAAAATTCATTTCTCCTTTTCTTTTCTCTGAAGGTGGACATTGATCCAGTTTGCCGATCGAAATATGCGGTTACATTTTCACTATTCTCGCTTTAACGACACAACGAGCTAACATTTTTACAAATCAATTGTTTAATGTATAATATATACAATGTAATTAAATAGCTGCAGAAAACAATATCAGTTCATTTCACCAGGAACATTTGATGATCTACAAAACCTCACTTACTTGTTAGTTTTTATGCCATGAACTGCAATCACACAGCAACGATCCACCGATTTATCTTGCGAAGTGAAAAGTTCGAAGTTCATGTTTAGCGATAGAAATATATTCATGAATTTTAACCATGTTCTGTGTACGACACAACATAGTCAGCAACATTTGTACAGATCATTTGTTAAATATATTTCTTGATTCATAAAGGTAACACAATATTCATACAGTACTTAACCTTAGTAAAATCATTTTAAACTTTTCTTCAATTCGTCACATTATATATTACATTTCTCAATAGAGGGCTACAGGACAACGAACTTTTTATGAATTCAATGCACTCAACTGTTTGGCTATCGATGTTTATTGTAATTTTATTTTCTAAAATTAGGTGAACCTCGGGCATAATAAGTGTTAAGATTGTCTGTTACCATTAAGCAACTATGCTTTATGGAACATATGAGAACATTGACAGTTATTACCAATGTATTTGTGTATCAATACAAAGTTTTAACCCTACTTCGTTTTCCCATCTTAGATATCTAGACAATAATATAAGTAAACTTGTATCCTGAATATTTGATGGTGTACTTACTCACTTGTTATTATTTTCAATCAATCAGTAACCAGCCACAATTTATTGTTTGTAATTTTTATGACATCTGACATTGAAACAAAATTAGAGCAAGTTTCTAAATTCGTGTTTGCTGATCGAAATATGTGTATACATGCTGACTATTATCTGTTTAACGACCGTTTATAATGAGCTTAAAAATATCAGAGATAAGTTAATTAATTAGTGATATCTTGACTAAAAATGGTAATCATACTGGTAGAAGTAGTTATTTTTTATATAAAATATGAAAATTGGGATCTTTGTTTTCCAAAAGATATTAAATTCGTCACACTTTGTCGATTTTGTCATTGATGGGCAGATTTCTTTGATTTCTTTTTATGTATCTAATCAAATGCTGGCTGAATATTTTATGATGGTATTTGAGTGATTAAATGAAAATCTAAGAACATTGGTGAAAATAACCCAATGAACGGGCTTTAATAAGATGTTCAACCCTTCTTTGTGTTCCCATCTTAGATTGCTGTTCGACAACAACATTAAAGAAATCAAACCCGGAACATTTGATGGTCTACAAAATCTCCAAGCCTTGTAAGTATTCATGTCATTAATTTTAATCAAGTGTGTATCGAGGTACGTATTTCTCTTGTTTGATGTAACGTGTCACTGTAAACAAATTATATGAAGCGCGAAGTTCATATTTTCCGATCGAAATATCTGTCCCGATGTTTCACCAATGCGATTTAACCAAATATTATTAACTTATCTTGTTGCAGAAATACATTGGAAATTATAAATGTCTACCAAAAAGGGAGCCGTTCCATAGCGACGCGCATAGAAAGTAGTTAATAAAAAAGATTGTACTGTTTGTTTTCAAATAAGTTACAATTCGTCACATTTTATGTCATATTTTAAATGGATGGCTGTAGTCCAATGATTTGTGTTCTTAATCTCGATGCACAAGTGTTGTGTATTAAAATTCATTTCTCCTTTTCTTTTCTCTGAAGGTGCACATTGATCCAGTTTGCCGATCGAAATATGCGGTTACATTTTCACTATTCTCGCTTTAACGACACAACGAGCTAACATTTTTACAAATCAATTGTTTAATGTATAATATATACAATGTAATTAAATAGCTGCAGAAAACAATATCAGTTCATTTCACCAGGAACATTTGATGATCTACAAAAACTCACTTACTTGTTAGTTTTTATGCCATGAACTGCAATCACACAGCAACGATCCACCGATTTATCTTGCGAAGTGAAAAGTTCGAAGTTCATGTTTAGCGATAGAAATATATTTATGAATTTTAACCATGTTCTATGTACGACACAACATAGTGAACAACATTTGTACAGATCATTTGTTAAATTTATTTGTTGATTCATAAAGGTAACATAATATTCATACAGTACTTAACATTAGTAAAATCATTTTAAACGTGTCTTCAATTCGTCACATTATATATTACATTTCTCAATAGAGGGCTACAGGACAACGAACTTTTTATGAATTCAATGCACTCAACTGTTGACTATCGATGTTTATTGTAATTTTATTTTCTAAAATTAGGTAAACCTCGGGCATAATAAGTGTTAAGATTGTCTGTTATCATTAAGCAACTATGCTTTATCAGATACTGACTGAATAATTTATGATGGTATTTGACTTATTAAAGGAAAATCTAAGAACATTGGTGAAAATAACCCAATGAACGGGCTTTAATAAGATGTTCAACCCTTCTTTGTGTTCCCATCTTAGATCGCTGTACAACAACAACATCAGAGAAATCAAACCTGGAACATTTGATGGTCTACAAAATCTCAAATTCTTGTAAGTATTCATGTCATGAATTTTAATCAAGTGTGTATCGAGGTACGTATTTCTCTTGTTTGATGTAACGTGTCACTGTAAACAAATTATATAAAGTGCGAAGTTCACATTTTCCGATCGAAATATCTGTCCCAATGTTTCACCAATGCGATTTAACCAAATATTATTAACTTATCTTGTTGCAGAAATACATTGGAAATTATAAATGTCTACCAAAAAGGGAGCCGTTCCATAGCGACGCGCATAGAAAGTAGTTAATAAAAAAGATTGTACTGTTTGTTTTCAAATAAGTTACAATTCGTCACGTTATGTCATATTTTTAAATGGAGGGCTGTAGTCCAAGGATTTGTGTTCTTAATGTCGATGCACAAATGTTGTGTATTAAAATTAATTTCTCCTTTTCTTTTCTCTGAAGGTGTACATTGATCCAGTTTGCCGATTGAAATATGCGGTTACATTTTCACTATTTTCGCTTTAACGACACAACGAGCTAACATTTTTACAAATCAATTGTTTAATGTATAATATATACAATGTAATTAAATAGCTGCAGAAAACAATATCAGTTCATTTCACCAGGAACATTTGATGATCTACAAAAACTCACTTACTTGTTAGTTTTTATGCCATGAACTGCAATCACACAGCAACGATCCACCGATTTATCTTGCGAAGTGAAAAGTTCGAAGTTCATGTTTAGCGATAGAAATATATTTATGAATTTTAACCATGTTCTATGTACGACACAACATAGTCAACAACATTTTTGTTAAATATATTTCTTGATTCATAAAGGTAACACAATATTCATACAGTACTTAACATTAGTAAAATCATTTTAAACTTTTCTTCAATTCGTCACATTATATATTACATTTCTCAATAGAGGGCTACAGGACAACGAACTTTTTATGAATTCAATGCACTCAACTGTTGGCTATCGATGTTTATTGTAATTTTATTTTCTAAAATTAGGTGAACCTCGGGCATAATAAGTGTTAAGATTGTCTGTTACCATTAAGCAACTATGCTTTATCAGATACTGGCTGAATAATTTATGATGGTATTTAACTGATTAAATGAAAATCTAAGAACATTGGTGAAAATAACTCAATGAACGGGCTTTAATAAGATGTTCAACCCTTCTTTGTGTTCCCATCTTAGATTGCTGTACAACAACAACATCAGAGAAATCAAACCCAGAACATTTGATGGTCTACAAAATCTCCAAATCTTGTAAGTATTCATGTCATGAATTTTAACATAATCAAGCGTGTATCGAGGTACGGATCTCTCTTGTTTGATGTAACGTGTCACTGTAAACAAATTATATAAAGTGCGAAGTTCATATTTTCCGATTGAAATATCTGTCCCCATTTTCGCCAATGCGATTAAACCAAATATTAATTTAACTTGTTGCAGAAATACATTGGAAATTATAAATGTTAGTAAAAAAGATTGTTCTGTTTGTTTTGAAATAAGTTACAATTCCATGGGCGGATCCAGAATATTTTTTAGGGGGGCTGAGAATCAAAAACAATTGTTGTAGTACTACACAAAGGGTGCCGCCACTTCATATGCGCAACGGTTAGTACAGTACTAAGTAGGTCGCCTCCTTATGTTTATCCCGCACACTGTGGGAATGGGAGTGCGTTCTCCCCTCCCTCCCTCTCTCTCTCTATTTTTCTCTCCCTTATTTTTTTTACGATTTTAGGGGGCTACAGCCCTCTTAGCACCCCCCTGGATCCGCCAATGAATTCGTCTTACTTGTCATACTTTTAAATGTATGACGGCTGTAGTCCAAAGATTTGTGTTCTTAATGTCGATGAACTCAAGTTTATCACCCGACGCAAGAATTTCATCAAACTATAAATATCGCGGCACCCGCTGCTATATAGGATTCTAGCCAGCCAATCGCCATCGGGCAAGCTTGGTGGTTGAGAGGTTAGGACGTCTGCACTAGTAAGCAGGAGGTTGAGGGTTCGAATCCCACCCGAGTCAGATAGGCCATCGAGATCGTCAAACACGACACTGTGCCACAGGACATCGGCTTCTACATCAGCGACATTTGGCGACCACTACTACGGACTGAAGGATCTTCTATATCCAAAGTCCATAACCCACCCCAGACTGAGGGATCTCCTATATCCTAAGTCAACCACCCTCCACCCCCCCCCTGTGCTTGTTAACAACTGATTCAGTTCAGTGAGCACACACTCCTCTCCCACAACCCTTAGGATCCTAGTCTCAACAGTTCCCGCCTGCGCGCCTCAACGAACTAATCCTCCAGCATCCATTCATGGGATGATCCTCCAGCAGTCTTTCTACCCGAAATTATTGCACGTGTATGGACGGAATTGTTTACATTATTGTAATTTGACACTGTAAACAATCAAGGTCAAGTGTGGAAATTATAAATAATTATTTATTTATTTTTCCAATTGAAGAGAGTAAGGTATCAAAATAAAGGTTATGACTTACTGAGTGTGAATATTGTGATGAGGATCATCTTGGGATTACCCAGAATGCATTACGGCCATACAAATATAAAATATTGTTTATCGCTCCCTAGGGAATAGTCGTTAAATCTACCAAGTTATTGATTGAAAGTCTGTAAATATGCATTGTACCACAAACAAATAAGGTTTGTTTATGTCAGAATACATCAGGGCATAATAATATTACCCATAATGCATAGTAACATCCTGTATATATATATATATATATATAAAAAATCATAAAATACAACCTTGATACAACATACTGTATGTTGTTTTCTGTTATGCAATAATGTAAACAATCAAGGTCAAGTGTGGAAATTATTAATATTTTTCATATTTTGCCAATCAAAGGTATCAAAATGAAGGTTATGACTTTCTGAGCGTGAATATTGAGATGGGGGGGTCATGTTGGGAATACCCATAATGCATTGCATCCATCCAAATGTAAATTTATGTTTATCGTTCCGGAGAATAAATATCAATAAATCAACAAGGTATTGGAAATATGCATTGTATGATAAACAAAGGTGGTTTATTTATGTTAGAATATGTCAGGGCATAATAATATTACCCATAATGGTTTGAAACCCACTGTTTATGTAACAAAAATCATAATTTACAATATTGATACAACATATACCGTATCGCTATATCGCTATTGTACTTGGTACATATGACCTCAGATTAACAGCTTTTACGGTCGTTTTTTCCCTAAAAATCAAAACTTCCATCACTGTCAGGGTGTTCAAAGTCAACATCGTCAGCATAATCACCTCCATCAGTACTTCCCACTTCATAATTCCATGAAAATAGCGTGTGCTTCGCATCTTGTTGCGAGTTCCATGGAGGCCGCCATTTTGTAAATCAACGTGTGCGGTAAACCGCATAGGGTCCTGCATAATTAACGTAAACAAAAACTTGACACAATCTGAGCTCTCGGATCGGAGTGTTTCATCAGTTCTCGTAGTCATAAACATCATCAATAATCAATATTTATTAGCTAATTTGCATTGAAGGTACATGACCTCGAATTCTTATTGGTTAGTTGCGTATTCTGTTGTCAAAACAAGGCAAAACACAACGATGTTGTCAGGTGATGACGTCGGGCCTATGTTGCGTGCGCATTGGGCTTCTAAAGTGGCACGACATCCAATTACGACTAGCAAATGGGCTTCTAAAAGGGCGCGCCGTCCAAAAAGAGAGCGTTCCAGAGTCCGGCATTCTCCTGAGGACGATCAGAGCATACTGATCGAAACGTCGAGTTTACCTCCAGTTCTTTTCAGAACTAATTACTACTCAATTGAGATTCCACATGGTGTCACCGCTATTAGTCTTACTTATCACCCTCACCATGCAAAGCTACAAGTTTTACCTGAATTATATATCGTTACCTGTCCCACGAAGTGACACAAAAGTATTTTAAAAAACAAACAAACAAAAAAAAAAAAAAAAAAAATTGAAGCTGGCAGTGTGCTACTTTCTTAATTTGACTAATTAAGACAAACTAAACTTGTGAGAAAGTGAAGATTTGCGTTTTCTTGAAGTGACGCTAAGTCAGTTTGTTCCCCATTGGGTCCAGAGCAGCTGAACTGTAAACATAAGGTGGAGGGAGAAAAATCTTAATAAACACCTGGAACATACAGAAAGTCAAGTTTTGAACATATTAATCATGTTAGAACATGTTAATTATTTATAATTAAGTAAGGTTGGGAGCACGGAAAAACAGAAAAGATAGTCCAGCAAATGTCAACTGGAGTAATTAAAAAAATGTTAATTCTTGGCATATATTTTGGAAATGATATCAAGTCTGAAGACAATTGGGCAGAGAGAATAAACAGATTGAATAATGTTTTAAATTGATGGAAAGAAATAGCCTTATCGTATAGGCAGTTTAGCCTTTTATGGTCCTGTACATTTCTGTCCAAATTACATGACTTAGTATAAGGAAATGGATAAAGTTATCATGTAATTGTATTGGTCATCGAAACCAGAAAAAAATCATGAGAGACACTATAATGGGCACTCTAGAATTAGATAGAACTGGATTTACTGGATTTACAATTAAACTGTCTGGGAAAAATATACAAAAGCTCAAAGCAAATAGAAATATTATTTGATTTTTGGATACAAAAAGCGAAAATTACTCAAAACATTGGTTTTTATAGAGATATAGAATCCATCAGAATCTATCGAATTAAAGCCTTTAACAATACGGAAGGTATATAAAGAAACGCAATGTTAGTTGTAGCAACGATGCGTTTGAGACGCTTTGGTGAAATAATTCAGTTATTACCGACATAGACAAAATGCTTGACATCAAAGTGTTAAAACTCTGCGGCATGTTGGTACTGAAACACGTCTTCAGAGATGGTCAGGATTCGATACGAGATGGAGGTACCGTACCAGATAACGCGCAATACAGAAACCTTGGTCAAGGCTATAGTCGCATCGGGACGTGGATAAAAAAATAAAATTAAAATAAAAAAAGACAATAAATAAACACGTGTACCCACCCAACACATTCACCTGAAGCGATTTAAGTTCGTCCACTTTCTTAAACTATTACCCCATATATTTACTCAACAATTACAACATTCACCCCCTTGCCATATAACTTCTGGATCCAACCCAACTCATGTATGAAATTAATATTTGTGTTTGTTTTCAAGGAATGTCAATGATTGTCCTATCGAAGTAATAAAAAGCAATGCTTTCGATGGACTCAGCCAGCTCAGAACCCTGTAAGATATATTTTTCTCTTTTTCAAAATAGGCCTAGTTGTCTGCATCTTGGTTTTGAAGTGTGGTTAAAATATGGCTACCGCTATCCATGATCGCTTCTATCTATATACTAAGTCTTATTTGGATTTCAGACATAACAAATCAACACATTGTACGTCATCTTTAATTTTCTCTGATTTAAATTACCCTGCGCGTAGAGAGCACATCTACACGGTGTAGTAGGTTACTACATTTGTTTTAAATAACATTTTAATTAATTGCTCAAAAAAAAAAAAATTTTCGTAAGTTGTACGTTTATCGCAATGGAAATAATATGTTAGAAGCTGAAAGTACTGGGGAAGTTCGTTCACCCCTTTCAGTCAACCACAACTACCATGCCTGAGGAGTCCCTATGGGATTTGTGTACACACTGGCTTAGTGTTGGGTTTCACCGAGGTCATAACACAGGATGATTACCATCAAATAACATGCCTGTAGGCGGTCTGGGAGACATCTCAAAGGCTTCTCTGATGGCTGTTTGACAGCTCTAAGGTATTTAGACTAATAAAAACGTCTATGTTGGGGGGGGGGGGTTGATATTGGGGGATGGCTGTTGCGGGGGGGGGGTCGGAGGATGGCGGTATCTGAGTGATTGATGACATTCTTCGATAGTACTAGCTGGGTTGTTCTTAAACCCCCTCGACCCCCACGACGTAAGCGCGCTCAGAATCATTATCGTATCCCAAATCGGAATCTGTGTTCGAATACGGCCCCAATTAGAATGCCTGCTGCACTCCCGTACTATTGAACGTGAACAAACGGAGCTCCGGAGGATCGAAGATCCTATAGGTTAAATTGGGGGAAATAACTAAATCCTTTTCTCCTCCAAAAGTCTAATTTTGAGATAGAATAATATAAAATAGGTTATTAAATGAGAAATAATTATGTTTTGCTAAAATGTTGACAGACAAAACAGTTGGGATTTTTTTCCACGTCCATCAAGTAAAATGTACATTCGGGGCTGTGCGTGCATGCCAGTTTGTGATGTAATGCTTATTGACCAATCAGGATGCCGGAAAGCCATGCGGCCGTCTTGGAAGCGATATCCTACTACGACCGTAATGAGTTGTAGGAAGAACATTGCCAAAAACTGCGCCCTCACCCAACTATCAAAAATCCGACATAAGTATGCAATTTTTTTGATAGAAGATTAAATTATCTACTCGGGAATGGTATAATTTGGCTTGTGGCAGCATTATAAATTCGTTGAATTCGCGACGACAAGTCGTCATGCAGCAAACGGCGCAACAGGCTAGCGATCTAGCCATTTTCGAACGCGGGCCGTGACAGGTTCCCATTTGGGATACAATTTGATTCTGGTACAGGCCGGCCAGCCATGCGACATGCTTGCGCATGGGTATTGCGAAATACATACATACATTCGTATACTGCACCGGTGGTAGTGAATTCCGCGAGTACTAATAACGTGTGCTTCGTTTATATGAGCGTACGTCGTGGGGTCGAGGGGTCGTCGGGGTCGAGGGGGTTTAAGAACAACCCATAGTAGCTTGCTTTTATGAATGGGCCATGGGTTTGTATACATGGCAGGATGTTGTATTTGTGGCCTGGACTACTACTGAGTGAAAAATGTACAGATTTTGTGTGTAAAAATGAGTTTTTTAAAGGAAAAATGAGGTTTTTTAGTGTTAATTAACTAATTAATTTTCTAAGAAAAACATAAAATTTAAAACAAATGTTTTGATAGAAAACATCTCTAGACCCTCTGAAACAAGTTGAGATTGATAAAATTGGGAAAATCAGTTCATTTACCCATGTAATTAACGATTTTACAACCTACTACACGGTGTAGTAGTACTCTGACGCCGCGTATAATTTAACCCTAACTCCCTATAGGCATTGTATTAAAACAATAAAAATCCTTCAAAATCCTCCAACTGGCTTTGTTGTCTAGGGAGTTAGGGTTAATACTCGTAGGCTCACAGGGTTAAGGCATGGGTTACGAAATGTTCGTTATTTTACATTATTTATTTACCAGGTATCTGGGCGGACATACGACATACATTGATAACCCAGTTGATGTCCAGGACGAAGCGCTAAACGATCTTGTGAACCTCAACAAAGTGTAAGTGAATGATGAAAGCAACCGCTCGAACACTGATAAAAGACTTTAATATATAAACACTTTATCCTGTTTGTACATTTATTCCTATCAATCGTGAGGTGCCCAATGTTCCCTGTTATAACATTTTTGTTATACTATCTCCAGAACGCATCCACCGTTTCCATTCAAATTGTTTGACTTTCCTAAATATTCGTTAGCTTTAGTTTTACAAATTCAAAACAGAGCGATATTCTGCAATTATATGGTTTCATTCATTGGTGAATTTATATTTTAAAACAATTTATGTTTTCATTGAAAAAGAGAGTCTTTCAGAAATAATATTTCTGTTGCACTTTTTTAGAGTCACAATCAACCCTTTTAACATTTGCTCCCAAAAATGTGGAGTGTCGTGGCCGAGCGGTCTAGCTTACCGGACTCAAGTTCTGGTGTTAGCAGCAGAATGTGGGTTCGAATCACGGCCGTGACACTTGTGTCCTTGAGCAAGACACTTAACCATAATTGCTTCTCTCCACCCAGGGGTTAAATGGGTACCTGTGAGGGCAGAGTTGGTTGATTAGCCCTATATGCGCTGTAATGGCAGCAATTGAGCTGTATACTCCCCAGGGAGCTGAGATGGTTTCAGGAATGATTTATGAGCCTTATGAGCAGGGATAATAATATAATGCGCCTTGAGCACCACTCAGTTGGTGGATACATGCGCTATATAAGTCCACACATTATTATTATTATTATTATTATTATTATTATTAACATCATGCAACATACACGGAGGCTATACAAAATGGCTGAATGTTTATGTTAATGTTATTTTCTATTGTGTTTTTATTTTAGTTACGTCGATGACTTCCGTCTCTGCTGTGAATTTGTTTCAGCTCTTCCTGGTTTTAATGATTCTTATTGCAAAATCAAACAGTTTACGTCACCGTTAAACCAATGTGGAAGTCTGATGAGGAACCATGTACTCCGAGTGTTCATATGGATTATTGGTATTAGCGCCCTCATTGGTAATTCAATGGTTGTGATATGGAGGGGTAGACAACGCACAGAAACACATAATAATAAGACGCACTCGTTCTTGGTGCTCAATTTAGCAATATCTGATCTGATAATGGGGGTTTATATGCTGATCATTGCGATTGCAGATTTGCAATTTGGAGAGAAGTACTTTAATAGAGCGGAGATATGGCGGTCCAGTGCAGTTTGTAAGATTGCTGGGGTGCTGTCGGTGCTTTCAAGTGAAGCATCTGTCTTCTTCGTCACCATTATCAGTATCGAGCGTTTCATCGGTATCGTGTTTCCCTTCAGTAAAATCAAAATTCGGGGAAAGTCATCTAAAGTGATTGTCTCCATTATATGGGTAGTGGCTACGTGTCTTAGCATTGTTCCAACCGTCATAAGTGGGTCTGATTCTAAGATATATGGACTATCTGATGTGTGTATTGGGCTCCCTCTAACAACACATCCGAAAAGTGTCGGTCGTGAAAGCGGAATCAGGCACGGAGAAGAAGGTATTTGGTTGGTCAATTG
>CM055816.1:36082412-36103671 GCA_029582265.1 Zoroaster sp. YZ-2022
TTGCTTGGCCTATTGAATGCGAGGTTTGGGCCTGGACAGAAGGCGGAGAACTTCCTAATGGATTTGAGAACTAGACGACAAGGTCCAAAGGAGACCATACAGGAACTAGGCCAGGCTATCACCGAACTGACGGCAATGGTATACCCCGAATTTACAGAAACAGGGAAAGACCGCCTCGCGCGAGGCCACTTTTCTGACGCGATCGCTAGCCAGACGATTCGAGAGGAATTTTCAGAGCCAATCCATCGACTTTGGAGGAGGCAAAATTTCGAACGGATAGAGGCTCAGTGGTCAGGTATTGTGGAGATACAAAGGAAAAAGTGCAGGATGCACGATTTGGACGAGCAGGTCCGTGATACGGTGAAAGCCCTAGTTGACAAACAGCTCTCCTCCAGAGGGCCACTGTCACAGCCCGAGGCTACACCGACACAGAGGAAAATGATACGAGAATTTACCGTCCGAGGCCAAAGCGTCAGGCAGCGCCAGAAGACATTTGTTTTAGCTGTAAGGACATGGGCATTTGCATGGGAGTGCCCGACAAAAGGAGCAAAGAGACCAGGAAACGAGTCACAGCCCATCCTGGGACCCGAGGAGGGGCTGGCTGCACAGAAGGGTCAACAAGAAATAACCAAAAAGGACTAGGCCCGCCGTTGACCGATACAGCAAGGAGGGTGTTAACACCTCTAGTGTCGGCCAAGGCTGGATTATTTGTTGGAGAAGTTCGATCATTAAAAATTCGGATGCTGGTTGATACTGGAACTACGGACACAATCATATCGACCGAGGTTTACTACATGATACCGCCTGAGAGGAGACCAAAGCTGTATAATGACATGTATAATGACTCTTCTTGCGATCTTTACTGTTAGTAGCCTACTACCCTGTCTTGATGACAAATGAAATATCATAGAGTGTGTATAGAATCAACAATTTACAGGTTCCCTTGTTTACTCATATGCATCCAATAATCATATCAAAATTATTAACATTCATAGCAAGATTAAATGACTTGCACAATTTTAGTTTTAGTGACAGGAGAAAGTATTATTCATAATTTATTTTCCTATCTGGAATAATTGGAGAATTATGCACATTACTCTTTATACATGTTATAGTTGGCAATGAAGAAACAGCAGATGAGACCGAAATTGCATTTCCACTGTATGACATACTTGCCAACTGTAGAGAACGCGAAAGTAGAAGCAATCAAGAACAAACAACTGACATCCTTGCTGAAGATGAGCTCTCTGATGATGACATTCTTCCAGTCCAGGTAAACGATATTCCTTGTTTGTTTTGACTTACAGCAGGCCTGTGAAATCTCTAATTTAAAGAGGTATTCCGCTTTTTCATGACTTAATAAAAAAAAAATTAAAAAGGAAAAACAAAATTTAATCATGGAAAAATGCCCAAAACATTTAAAATACAACGGAAATAAAAATTAATAACCCTTGTACAATTATGTGAAAATAGCCATCATCATTCTGACATGTATGTTGTGTTTCATATTTGTTTATTTTTGTATTTATTTATTTGTTTTTTTTGGGGGGGTGGGTGGTTTTCACTCACAGGCCTGCTAACATTGTTTCGTGTTTCACTTATACATTTACATGTAAATGACAGATAAACCAGAGTGTCAATATTGTTCACGTGAAGTCCATTTCTGCTCCAACAGTGATCATTTCATATATTTTCAAACTATAATGACACTATAATGTTCTGATTTGTTCTTCCCATATTTTTAAAATTATTTTAAAGGTTTGTCTTGGAAAAGGGAAACGAAAAAACAAAAGTGGTACCAGCAGAGGTGGTGCAAGCAGACGAAAGCAGCCAAGACTATAACCATCTGCAACAACTTTTGCAGGCCTCCCAGCGAAACATAAAAACAGATTTTTCCAAAAAAGAACATATTTCAAAGTAATCTATATTAAAGAGGCAATAACATGGATAGGCGAGATAACTATCGTTTGTCAAATTTTCTGTTAATTTCGGTTGGAAGATTTTTGATAAATCTGACACTGAAAAAATGGTCTCTTGTGCATTTCCCTTAAAATAATGTACCTTTTGCTGTTCATGGTGCGCAACATTTTCTGGACTACACAGTGTATAACAAGTTTTGCTAATGACATTATTATTTACACTCATGTGTTTTGATATCCAGCGTGTCACTAGCTACATCATCATAGCGATGAATTTTGTGGATGGAGATGTAGTGTAGATCCAACTGTTTACATGCGCATAGCATGCCTGTCATGGGGGCACAGTTTACTCATAGGACTGCTTATACATGTTGTGACGTCACGCCCTTTGTCTTACATTTATAATGAGTCTTTCCTATGTTCAATCCACTGCGTAAATTGGTTTTCGCTTCGCTGCGGAGAGCCCCATAACCACTAGTGCAAAATAGATGCTTTTATGGCATGAAGGGAAGGACAGGTCAGTTTGAAACTGAATGTGTGTCACAATGGTCAATGACTGCGTATATTTCCCTTGTAAACGTCAGAATTCTTGTTTTATTGCCTCTTTAACCTATAAAATGATTGAATTTACTGTAACAAATGATTTATTGATGTATTGATTTATTGATTTATTGATTTATTAATTTATTAATTTATTATGTTATTTATTCATTTATACAATGTACATTCACTTATTCACATATGCATTTTCACCGAGGTGCTGCGAAGATTTTTTATCCCAAGGAAGAAAGTATGTACATGTACAAACACTTCTTTATTTCTAGTTGAACAAAATATTATTTTTTGTTATTTATTATGAAGTCTAGTAACTTATAAACTGAAATTATTTGGATTGTGAACAGTTAAAAATGTTATAGCCTTTCTGGAAGTTACTCGAGGTAGTCACATTTAATAATATGTACATGTAACTACTGGTCTACGAACATTGTACAGTACTGACGTTTTAGTTACTTTAATTAATATTCTGTATAAAACCAAAAAATTATGCTTCGACCAAATGAATTTAAAATATTGTTTAAATAATGCGTTCGCCTCTAAAAGCTTCACACTCATTCTATGAAATATTTATTATCCTGCTGTAAAAAATATAACACTATGCTATGCAAAGAGTTCTCATTCAGTCGCAGTAGCCTTTAGTCAGGGCGCCCACAGAAAAGGAATACAAATGTATTATCCCTAATACCAGACTCTGAAACTCATGGTCGCTTGCCTCGCATGGGAGATAATATTATCCAAAATACCGGGCTCTAGAACTAATGGTCGTTTGCTGGGCATGGGAGATAATATTATCCCAAATACCTGGCTCTGAAACTGGTGGTCGCTTGCTTGGCATGGGAGATAATATTATCCCAAATACCTGGCTCTGAAACTGGTGGTCGCTTGCTTGACATGGGAGATAATATTATCCCAAATACCTGGCTCTGAAACTGGTGGTCGCTTGCTTGGCATGGGAGATAATATTATCCCAAATACCTGGCTCTGAAACTAATGGTCGCTTGCTTGGCATGGGAGATAATATTATCCCAAATACCTGGCTCTGAAACTGGTGGTCGCTTGCTTGGCATGGGAGATAATATTATCCCAAATACCTGGCTCTGAAACTGGTGGTCGCTTGCTTGGCATGGGAGATAATATTATCCCAAATACCGGGCTCTGAAACTAATGGTCACTTGCTTGGCATGGGAGATAATATTATCCCAAATACCGGGCTCTGAAACTGGTGGTCGCTTGCTTGGCATGGGAGATAATAAGGGAGATAATATTATCCAAAATACCGTGCTCTGAAACTGGGTCTGCGTCTTCAGCCGCCTTAAATTGGTTGGAGTTGGAAAGTCAACCCTGAGCAAATAATTATTTTGTTTTCATAATGTACAGTAATCAAACGCGTTTAATATTTCAAGTAATTACAAAGCCTTCACTGGATACTAGATATGTTATGTTTTAGCTGAACTATAACAAAATATATCAAATTATGAATAAAGTGTGAACTCATTTAGTTCACTTTGAGAATATTTGCTGCCTCAGGTTTCAAAGATATTACCAGGTTTATTTTGGTAAATGCACATTAAACTTTCAACATTATTTTACAAAACTTACGGTTATTGATGGGTAGAAAAGCTTGTGTGGGAGGCTGAGTGTTGTGGTGGTAGTGGCGGAAAACCAAAAAGATGGTAATTTGCCAGGAAGATCTTGGTTTTGGCACTGGTATTGCCGAGCGGGCAAGATTTCTGTCTGTTTTCAGAATATCTGCCGATATACCTGCTTAATCAGGCGTCTTCTGGGCGTTGGTGCCGGACTCTGTACACTGAGGATTGCCTCGACCACACTCACTCTCGGATAGGTGTTATCTGACCTCGATCAGAAGAAGATCTGTAACACTCTTAACATTCTACCGTTACATCACACTCCATTCACCCTCACAATGTTGTAACAATAACCATGGCGACACAGACTAAACAAATTATATAACTTTAACGTTGTGGCATCTAATCTGATACAGCATTACCTTAAACATTTTATTGGCTGGAAAGACGTCTACGCGGGTTTTTCGCGCTTAACTATTGGTTAAACATTTCTATAAGCCTTGATTTTTGTGTAAACGGGGCGACTTAAAAGTGTTCACGTGTTGCGGCTTGCGAAAGACTGTGACACTTGGAACGCCGGAAAAGGGTGCATTGGGAGGGTCTTGGACGCCGCCTATAGGAATAATGAAGAAAAACAGACCATGGACGCCCCCGGGCAAAATCCACTGTGATGGTGGAGGATACAGAAGGTCTGGCAAAGGAGCCTTCTGTGCCACAAAAAGGAAGTGCTCAGGAGGGAACCCCAAAAGGAAAAGAACCAGTGGATGACAAATTACCTAGCGGGGTTGGGTGACCCCGGATTATGCCGGACCGATTCAAGGGGAAAGAGCCCTGGAAAGATTACATGGAACACTTCGAAGCCTGTAAAATTGCTAACACGTGAAGGACGACGAGGCGGCTGCATTCCTCGCAGCAAGCCTCCAGGGCCCAGCACTAAAGGTGCTTCTTAAGCACAAGGAGGATGGTAAAAGACAGACATATAAGGAGTTGCTTGGCCTATTGAATGCGAGGTTTGGGCCTGGACAGAAGGCGGAGAACTTCCTAATGGATTTGAGAACTAGACGACAAGGTCCAAAGGAGACCATACAGGAACTAGGCCAGGCTATCACCGAACTGACGGCAATGGTATACCCCGAATTTACAGAAACAGGGAAAGACCGCCTCGCGAGGCCACTTTTCTGACGCGATCGCTAGCCAGACGATTCGAGAGGGAATTTTCAGAGCCAATCCATCGACTTTGGAGGAGGCAAAATTTCGAACGGATAGAGGCTCAGTGGTCAGGTATTGTGGAGATACAAAGGAAAAAGTGCAGGATGCACGATTTGGACGAGCAGGTCCGTGATACGGTGAAAGCCCTAGTTGACAAACAGCTGTCCTCCAGAGGGCCACTGTCACAGCCCGAGGCTACACCGACACAGAGGAAAAATGATACGAGAATTTACCGTCCGAGGCCAAAGCGTCAGGCAGCGCCAGAAGACATTTGTTTTAGCTGTAAGGACATGGGCATTTTGCATGGGAGTGCCCGACAAAAAGGAGCAAAAGAGACCAGGGAAACGAGTCACAGCCCATCCTGGGACCCGAGGAGGGGCTGGCTGCACAGAAGGGTCAACAAGAAATAACCAAAAAGGACTAGGCCCGCCGTTGACCGATACAGCAAGGAGGGTGTTAACACCTCTAGTGTCGGCCAAGGCTGGATTATTTGTTGGAGAAGTTCGATCATTAAAAATTCGGATGCTGGTTGATACTGGAACTACGGACACAATCATATCGACCGAGGTTTACTACATGATACCGCCTGAGAGGAGACCAAAGCTGTATAATGACATGTATAATGACTCTTCTTGCGATCTTTACTGTTAGTAGCCTACTACCCTGTCTTGATGACAAATGAAATATCATAGAGTGTGTATAGAATCAACAATTTACAGGTTCCCTTGTTTACTCATATGCATCCAATAATCATATCAAAATTATTAACATTCATAGCAAGATTAAATGACTTGCACAATTTTAGTTTTAGTGACAGGAGAAAGTATTATTCATAATTTATTTTCCTATCTGGAATAATTGGAGAATTATGCATTACTCTTTATACATGTTATAGTTGGCAATGAAGAAACAGCAGATGAGACCGAAATTGCATTTCCACTGTATGACATACTTGCCAACTGTAGAGAACGCGAAAGTAGAAGCAATCAAGAACAAACAACTGACATCCTTGCTGAAGATGAGCTCTCTGATGATGACATTCTTCCAGTCCAGGTAAACGATATTCCTTGTTTGTTTTGACTTACAGCAGGCCTGTGAAATCTCTAATTTAAAGAGGTATTCCGCTTTTTCATGACTTAATAAAAAAAAAAATTAAAAAGGAAAAACAAAATTTAATCATGGAAAAATGCCCAAAACATTTAAAATACAACGGAAATAAAAATTAATAACCCTTGTACAATTATGTGAAAATAGCCATCATCATTCTGACATGTATGTTGTGTTTCATATTTGTTTATTTTTGTATTTATTTATTTGTTTTTTTTGGGGGGGTGGGTGGTTTTCACTCACAGGCCTGCTAACATTGTTTCGTGTTTCACTTATACATTTACATGTAAATGACAGATAAACCAGAGTGTCAATATTGTTCACGTGAAGTCCATTTCTGCTCCAACAGTGATCATTTCATATATTTTCAAACTATAATGACACTATAATGTTCTGATTTGTTCTTCCCATATTTTTAAAATTATTTTAAAGGTTTGTCTTGGAAAAGGGAAACGAAAAAACAAAAGTGGTACCAGCAGAGGTGGTGCAAGCAGACGAAAGCAGCCAAGACTATAACCATCTGCAACAACTTTTGCAGGCCTCCCAGCGAAACATAAAAACAGATTTTTCCAAAAAAGAACATATTTCAAAGTAATCTATATTAAAGAGGCAATAACATGGATAGGCGAGATAACTATCGTTTGTCAAATTTTCTGTTAATTTCGGTTGGAAGATTTTTGATAAATCTGACACTGAAAAAATGGTCTCTTGTGCATTTCCCTTAAAATAATGTACCTTTTGCTGTTCATGGTGCGCAACATTTTCTGGACTACACACAGTGTATAACAAGTTTTGCTAATGACATTATTATTTACACTCATGTGTTTTGATATCCAGCGTGTCACTAGCTACATCATCATAGCGATGAATTTTGTGGATGGAGATGTAGTGTAGATCCAACTGTTTACATGCGCATAGCATGCCTGTCATGGGGGCACAGTTTACTCATAGGACTGCTTATACATGTTGTGACGTCACGCCCTTTGTCTTACATTTATAATGAGTCTTTCCTATGTTCAATCCACTGCGTAAATTGGTTTTCGCTTCGCTGCGGAGAGCCCCATAACCACTAGTGCAAAATAGATGCTTTTATGGCATGAAGGGAAGGACAGGTCAGTTTGAAACTGAATGTGTGTCACAATGGTCAATGACTGCGTATATTTCCCTTGTAAACGTCAGAATTCTTGTTTTATTGCCTCTTTAACCTATAAAATGATTGAATTTACTGTAACAAATGATTTATTGATGTATTGATTTATTGATTTATTGATTTATTAATTTATTAATTTATTATGTTATTTATTCATTTATACAATGTACATTCACTTATTCACATATGCATTTTCACCGAGGTGCTGCGAAGATTTTTTATCCCAAGGAAGAAAGTATGTACATGTACAAACACTTCTTTATTTCTAGTTGAACAAAATATTATTTTTTGTTATTTATTATGAAGTCTAGTAACTTATAAACTGAAATTATTTGGATTGTGAACAGTTAAAAATGTTATAGCCTTTCTGGAAGTTACTCGAGGTAGTCACATTTAATAATATGTACATGTAACTACTGGTCTACGAACATTGTACAGTACTGACGTTTTAGTTACTTTAATTAATATTCTGTATAAAACCAAAAAATTATGCTTCGACCAAATGAATTTAAAATATTGTTTAAATAATGCGTTCGCCTCTAAAAGCTTCACACTCATTCTATGAAATATTTATTATCCTGCTGTAAAAAATATAACACTATGCTATGCAAAGAGTTCTCATTCAGTCGCAGTAGCCTTTAGTCAGGGCGCCCACAGAAAAGGAATACAAATGTATTATCCCTAATACCAGACTCTGAAACTCATGGTCGCTTGCCTCGCATGGGAGATAATATTATCCAAAATACCGGGCTCTAGAACTAATGGTCGTTTGCTGGGCATGGGAGATAATATTATCCCAAATACCTGGCTCTGAAACTGGTGGTCGCTTGCTTGGCATGGGAGATAATATTATCCCAAATACCTGGCTCTGAAACTGGTGGTCGCTTGCTTGACATGGGAGATAATATTATCCCAAATACCTGGCTCTGAAACTGGTGGTCGCTTGCTTGGCATGGGAGATAATATTATCCCAAATACCTGGCTCTGAAACTAATGGTCGCTTGCTTGGCATGGGAGATAATATTATCCCAAATACCTGGCTCTGAAACTGGTGGTCGCTTGCTTGGCATGGGAGATAATATTATCCCAAATACCTGGCTCTGAAACTGGTGGTCGCTTGCTTGGCATGGGAGATAATATTATCCCAAATACCGGGCTCTGAAACTAATGGTCACTTGCTTGGCATGGGAGATAATATTATCCCAAATACCGGGCTCTGAAACTTGTGGTCGCTTGCTTGGCATGGGAGATAATATTATCCCAAATACCGGGCTCTGAAACTGGTGGTCGCTTGCTTGGCATGGGAGATAATAAGGGAGATAATATTATCCAAAATACCGTGCTCTGAAACTGGGTCTGCGTCTTCAGCCGCCTTAAATTGGTTGGAGTTGGAGTTGGAAAGTCAACCCTGAGCAAATAATTATTTTGTTTTCATAATGTACAGTAATCAAACGCGTTTAATATTTCAAGTAATTACAAAGCCTTCACTGGATACTAGATATGTTATGTTTTAGCTGAACTATAACAAAATATATCAAATTATGAATAAAGTGTGAACTCATTTAGTTCACTTTGAGAATATTTGCTGCCTCAGGTTTCAAAGATATTACCAGGTTTATTTTGGTAAATGCACATTAAACTTTCAACATTATTTTACAAAACTTACGGTTATTGATGGGTAGAAAAGCTTGTGTGGGAGGCTGAGTGTTGTGGTGGTAGTGGCGGAAAACCAAAAAGATGGTAATTTGCCAGGAAGATCTTGGTTTTGGCACTGGTATTGCCGAGCGGGCAAGATTTCTGTCTGTTTTCAGAATATCTGCCGATATACCTGCTTAATCAGGCGTCTTCTGGGCGTTGGTGCCGGACTCTGTACACTGAGGATTGCCTCGACCACACTCACTCTCGGATAGGTGTTATCTGACCTCGATCAGAAGAAGATCTGTAACACTCTTAACATTCTACCGTTACATCACACTCCATTCACCCTCACAATGTTGTAACAATAACCATGGCGACACAGACTAAACAAATTATATAACTTTAACGTTGTGGCATCTAATCTGATACAGCATTACCTTAAACATTTTATTGGCTGGAAAGACGTCTACGCGGGTTTTCGCGCTTAACTATTGGTTAAACATTTCTATAAGCCTTGATTTGTGTGTAAACGGGGCGACTTAAAAGTGTTCACGTGTTGCGGCTTGCGAAAGACTGTGACACTTGGAACGCCGGAAAAGGGTGCATTGGGAGGGTCTTGGACGCCGCCTATAGGAATAATGAAGAAAAACAGACCATGGACGCCCCCGGGCAAAATCCACTGTGATGGTGGAGGATACAGAAGGTCTGGCAAAGGAGCCTTCTGTGCCACAAAAAGGAAGTGCTCAGGAGGGAACCCCAAAAGGAAAAGAACCAGTGGATGACAAATTACCTAGCGGGGTTGGGTGACCCCGGATTATGCCGGACCGATTCAAGGGGAAAGAGCCCTGGAAAGATTACATGGAACACTTCGAAGCCTGTAAAATTGCTAACACGTGAAGGACGACGAGGCGGCTGCATTCCTCGCAGCGAGCCTCCAGGGCCCAGCACTAAAGGTGCTTCTTAAGCACAAGGAGGATGGTAAAAGACAGACATATAAGGAGTTGCTTGGCCTATTGAATGCGAGGTTTGGGCCTGGACAGAAGGCGGAGAACTTCCTAATGGATTTGAGAACTAGACGACAAGGTCCAAAGGAGACCATACAGGAACTAGGCCAGGCTATCACCGAACTGACGGCAATGGTATACCCCGAATTTACAGAAACAGGGAAAGACCGCCTCGCGCGAGGCCACTTTTCTGACGCGATCGCTAGCCAGACGATTCGAGAGGGAATTTTCAGAGCCAATCCATCGACTTTGGAGGAGGCAAAATTTCGAACGGATAGAGGCTCAGTGGTCAGGTATTGTGGAGATACAAAGGAAAAAGTGCAGGATGCACGATTTGGACGAGCAGGTCCGTGATACGGTGAAAGCCCTAGTTGACAAACAGCTGTCCTCCAGAGGGCCACTGTCACAGCCCGAGGCTACACCGACACAGAGGAAAAATGATACGAGAATTTACCGTCCGAGGCCAAAGCGTCAGGCAGCGCCAGAAGACATTTGTTTTAGCTGTAAGGACATGGGCATTTTGCATGGGAGTGCCCGACAAAAAGGAGCAAAAGAGACCAGGGAAACGAGTCACAGCCCATCCTGGGACCCGAGGAGGGGCTGGCTGCACAGAAGGGTCAACAAGAAATAACCAAAAAGGACTAGGCCCGCCGTTGACCGATACAGCAAGGAGGGTGTTAACACCTCTAGTGTCGGCCAAGGCTGGATTATTTGTTGGAGAAGTTCGATCATTAAAAATTCGGATGCTGGTTGATACTGGAACTACGGACACAATCATATCGACCGAGGTTTACTACATGATACCGCCTGAGAGGAGACCAAAGCTGGAGGACCAGGGTGTGAGTGTACTTCAGGCGGACGGGAAGCCTCTGGAAACTCTAGGCGTAGCACAGGTTGAAGTGCAAGTGGGGAGGACAACTTATCACGTTCGAGTAGTATTCGCCAAAGTAAGTGTTCAGGGAATACTTGGAATGGACTTTTTGCTCCCAAAAGGAGGTAAATTGGACTTCAAGAGGCGCGAAATGGTACTCAATGGGGAAACATCTGAAATGTACAAGCCGGTTTGGAATATCGTTATGCGCTAGGATTGTTGTCTCGCAGACCAACTATACCACCCGGACACGAGACTATAGTTCCCGGAAAAATGGTCACACCATTGGAGGTTTCCAGTGCCGGAATTGTAGAGCCAGTACGGGGCGGTGGAGATCTAGAGAAGAAGGGACTAATCTTGGCAAGGACTCTGGTTAACACGGAAGGGGGCACAGTTGCTTTGTGGGTACTTAACAGATAAGAGAGTCCCCAAGTAGACACAACAAGTGTGCGCTATCGCTGTATTAAAGTGTAAAATGGACAGGTTTTAGGCTGTAAATATAATTTGTTGTTTTAATAATTTGTTGGAATAAAAGCCTGTTTTTTCAAGGTAGTAAACCAACTCCTACTCCATGGTACGTCCAGCAAGGTGTTCCAAACCACAGTAAAATACTAAAAATTAATGTACACTGAGCCAAAAAAGAAACTTATAAAATTTTAACAGATCACCAAATAAAATTCTGTGCATGAAAATGTACCAAATTTGGATACAATATTACTGCAATGTATTGCTTCAAATGGCAGTCAATAACCAATTGTTTGCTTCAATGACACAAGAGAAATGTGCACTGACCCAAAGGACTTGCTGTTCCACATGTCACAATCATTCCTATCGCCCTTCCACGCTGCTCATCTGTTAGCCTTGGCATATCTGTTTCATTAGCAATACTCAGAAGGACTAGAGCAACCCTGCATGAAGACTTGCAATCATGCAGGTAAGGGGTGCAAATCCCTTTACAAATTCTTTTGTTTCATTCATTGACATGCATGTGTGTACAGGGCTGCAGCTGAAGAATGTGACATGTGGAACAGCAAGTCCTTTGGGTCAGTGCACATTTCTCTTGTGTCATTGAAGCAAACAATTGGTTATTGACTGCCATTTGAAGCAATACATTGCAGTAATATTGTATCCAAATTTGGTACATTTTCATGCACAGAATTTTATTTGGTGATCTGTTAAAATTTTATAAGTTTCTTTTTTGGCTCAGTGTATATGGTATTTAGAATGAGGTGTATGAGAGGATGGGGAAGCAGCAGTGAGGAGTTATGGTTTGTATAATAGACGATCGGTATTATAAGAATAAAAACATGACAGTGAAAATGCATTTTAAACAACTTCAGTTATTTATTTCTAATAGGTCTCTAGTTCACTTACAGTAGTGAGTTACTTCTCACGGTACTCGACAATGAAACGACATGGATCTCGGCACCGTTCACAACCCAATAATATAATTCCTCGCCGGGGTTATTTTCTGTGTCAAATCATCTCTCCTCTTGAGGTCAAACTCACGGATTTTCTTCAAATTAATTTGGGTAATGATGTTCAGTTCTATGAGAAAACCTTAAATATTTGCAATTATCGTCAGAATGTTTGAGAGATACAGGTCATTCAACTTTTGCTTTATCATCGCACTTTCACAGGTATGTACCTCTGGTTTGCAATTTAAAAAAATAACAAATTGCACATGTACAGTCACCCATATATGTTCGTATTGTAAAAATATTTTTTTTTACTTAAATAAAAATAAAACTAATGTAAAATTCGAGAGATTGATCTCAGGAGATGTGATGAATTGACATGAAATAACCCCACTGTCAATTCTTCCGTTTAACATTCAATATAGAGTACTAGTACTGAGTAAAAATAAACAAATTATCAACAATTGTTTGCTTAATTATAAAATCGGTGAAGTGGAATATATATTTGGAAATTAGAAAGTTACAAAAATATATATTTTCTGATAAAGTTTCTGTAAAAGTATTTATGGTAATAATCAACAGATAATTGTTTATTTGCATAGGCCTAAATCAGAAGTTTTTGTCGTGAACGAGAATCTAGTAGAAATAATTATATTCTAATTATTCGCATTTGTTCAGGTGGTCCAATTTAGTTTAGATTTTTCATTCACATTCTTCTCAAATAGCATATTAGATGAACAAACTTCTCATAATGCTTGGTAGCATTACCATCTCAAAACCAACTTTTATAGATAATAATTCGCAATTAAAAAACAAATAATTCACAGTTAATTACCAATGAAGTACACTCTCTTGATTAAAATTTAACATCCAAAAGAAATCGCATAAGTTATACAACCTAATAGCACTAGTGGATATAAGGGGAGGTGATACAGAATTAAAGCTCCTCCCAT
The DNA here is from genome assembly GCA_029582265.1 of Zoroaster sp. YZ-2022. Lineage (NCBI taxonomy): Eukaryota > Metazoa > Echinodermata > Asteroidea > Forcipulatida > Zoroasteridae > Zoroaster > Zoroaster sp. YZ-2022. The sequence goes on from CM055816.1 coordinate 36,095,826, forward strand.
TCAACCTTCAGTCAAGTGTATGTCACTCCCATTGGACAGATCGTCGTTTCAGAGGTAAAATATACTACTCAAAACAATTTAGGGAACACCGGAATAATCTCAGTTAAAGCAAGATCATTTATTTCAGATAAACACAATATTTCACAGAATTGATGAGAAACAACTGCACAATGAAACAGATGATAAAGGATGCATGTAGTGATTACACATTTCATGACATGGCTACTGAAAGAGAGAAGTGGGGGTTGCAAATGAAAATCCCGGTTCATGGAACATTTCAAACCTATTTGATGTTAAAAATCCGGTGTTCCCTAAATTGTTTTGAGTAGTATATAAAACGATTGTGGTTGACAAGCAAACCTCTCGATTCGAAAAAAAAGGGCCATCCCTTTAAGGCATCATTATAGCAAGGGGAAGCAGTAACTACAAATTAAAAATAAAATGAATTTTGATTATTTGGACATGATTGGTGCTTTTGAAAAAGGAGGCCTTGGCAATGAACTTTATAGATTGCATTGACATTTCACAGGAGGACTGGGAACTGGATTGGGGTGGGAAAATAGGAGTGTGGTTTACAAACAGGAGTGTGATTTACAAGCAGACTACTGCGTCATCTATCAAACGTTTAAGGGGCTGATTCAGATACTTAACAATATGCACTTGTACTATATATAGTATAGTGCGAGGACTTATAACAAAAGGGATAACATATAGGTCCTCGTTTGCCAGTTCTTTGTTCTCAGATATCCTCGGAAGCGCGTTGTGTACAAACCCAATGGAGATTGCTGCTAAAAGTTAAGGTCCAATAACAATGGGAACAAAAGAAGGGAACATAGAGGTCTCCGTCCTCGGTTATGCTGAGATGTACGAATGCATGTGTGTTTGGGGGGGGGGGGGCGGAGAAGTGCGCTGCCCGTTTTGTTGGGCTCTCTCTCTTTAACGAGAAATAGTTAATCGCATGGTCCACCAGTGCAGTACAAAATCCATAATGTATACACAAGCAAAACATCTGAAAATTAAATCTAACATATTCATATATACATCTGACTTTAAAAATGTAATAACGAATTGAAATGTGATCTCTCTGGATGGGAGTACAACAGTGTTAAGCACTGGCTTTGATTTACATAAAAATAATTTACAAAAATAAACATTTGCTCAACCGGCCAACAAAAAATATATATCCAAATTACAATTTTGTTTTTTACATTACGATTAAATCTATTGGCATTTATAAGTACTGATTAGTTTCTTAATAATTCTTTAGTAATAACTTGCATATTATTCTGTGTATAAAAATATTGAGACAAAATAACTTTGATTGTTTATACAAATTCGTCTGGCTTCAAGAAAAAATGATTAAAATGCTTACAATAATCCTCAATCCATATAATTTTAAGAAATACATCTATCATAAAACAGCCACCGTTTCAAAAATTACTACAAAAACTACTACAAATTTGGAGAAAGCCATCATGATAAATAAAGCTGCATATTGTCAATAGTTAATTAGGCACATTCGAAGATGGATACCAGACTTGAATCTAACTTCATATATCGTGTTAAATTTAACTATATATCTTTGTAAAATTAATACATTTTCGTAATTAAACATCAGTACCTGATGAACAAATTAACAAATGGAAAGCAAAAAACAAACTAAGAAAAAACTAAAACGGAAACAGATTCATTAATAAAATATTTGGCTGAAGAGTCTGCATAACTATACATAAACCGACTACAAATGTTCACTAATACAATTTGGTAAGAGTCTGCGTAACTATATACATCCGATTACAAATATTAACAATAAAATAGATCATTAATATACACCGTGCTTTCTTCAATGTCCACACGATTTTTACATCAATATTAATTCTGAGTGATAATACAGTTTCTTCAATTCCTCAAAAAAAAATTAGATTTGTAACGTGGGTTGGAATATTACAATAATTTGGCTCATAAATGTGCAATTAGTTTTTGTTCTTTCTTATTATTATAAGTGACGCCGAGCTTCTTTACAAAAGAGTCGTCTTGTTTTTCTTCTAAATAAATCCATAGTGGGCAAACAGAGGCTTGAATGTGACCCGCTCTGGCAAAACCCAAAACTTCTCTGCATTTATACCATAATGCGTAACAGTCATGAAAGGTTCAACAAATTACCCCAGAGACCAGTTTGAAGGACCAGTTTGAGGGACCAATTTTCATGTCACCATATACAGCATTTTCTCTACATTTTGATGGAAAAGAAAAATCCTGAAAGGTTGTTGGGAACATTAATTTTCACGATAAATTTGAGAGGTCAATTTTGAAAACTGGGTCTAGGTTTATGGTTTGCCAAATTAACAAATGGAAAGCAAAAACAAACTAAGGAAAAACGAAAACGAAAACAGATTCATTAATAAACTATTTGGCTGAAGAGTCTGCATAACTATACATAACCGACTACAAATGTTCACTCATACAATTTGGTAAGAGTCTGCGTAAATATATACATTCGATTACAAATATTAACAATAAAATAGATCATTAACCCTAACTCCCTAGACAACAAAGCCAGCTGGAGGATTTTGAAGGATTTTTATTGTTTTAGTACAATGCCTAGGGAGTTAGGGTTAATATACACCGTGCTTTCTTCAATGTCCACACGATTTTTACATCAATATTAATTCTGAGTGATAATAAATTTTCTTCAATTCCTCAAAAAATCAAATTTGTAACGTGGGTTGGAATATTACAATAATTTGGCTCAAAAATGTGCAATTTGTTTTTGTTCTTTCTTATTTATAAGTGATGCCGAGCTTCTTCACAGAAGAGTCATCTTGTTTTTCTTCTAAATAAATCCATAGTGGGCAAACAGAGGCTTGAATGTGACCCACTCTGGCAAAACCCAAAACTTCTCTGCATTTACCATAATGCGTAACAGTCACGAAAAGTTCCAAAAATTACCCCAGAGACCAGTTTGAAGGACCAGTTTGAGGGACCAGTTTTCATGTCACCATATAGAGCAATTTCTCTATATTTTGATGGAAAAGATAAATCCTGAAACGTTGTTGGGAACATTGTTAATTTTCACGATAAATTTGGGAGGTCAATTTTGAAAATTGGGTCCAAGTTTAGGGTTTTGCCAGAGCCAGTAAAAAATAGGCTGGCCCCCGTTATGTATTGAGCATCTGTGGCCAAGATCACACTTGAGTACAGGGAATCCATCAAAGATAGCCTATTCCCCTTGTCATTTACACTAACAAAATAAATAAATTAATTAAATAAGGAAGTTAGTAAGAAAAAAGTATAAAAGTTTAACTTATTATTTTAATATTTGAATAAATTAATAATAAATAAATTGTTTTTCTAAACTTTTCACTCAATAAATCTTGTGTTTGCCTTTTTCAAGGCAGTCTCTTTATATTATTATTATTTTTACTATTTATATATAATTTTTTAAAAATTAGATTTAGCCTCTTATTTTTATTTTTTATTAGCCTACTGTTACTCATCCTCCTATCTTGTCTCACGCGCGCGTTTACACACGCGCTCAACGCTCTACCAGCCTATTAAAATGCTTATGTGTTCTTTGTTAATAACAAACGCAATATACGATTTTTATTTTTATTTTAAATAGCTTTGTATTACTATTACACTAATTACCTTCAGATGTGATGGACGTGTTTTTTACTTCATGAGTTTTGATACATTGTTGCATCATATTTCTACATCCTACTGTTATCCTTTGTTCTTGTTTATCATCATATTTCTACTGACTTTGTTTATTCATCTTACGGTAAGCTCATATTTATAACCCGAATTTTATTATGTAAACAATTTCTTTTGTTATCCTAATAGATCTACCTTGCAGTATTTTTAACGTTATTATTTTTTTTATTAAACTATCATTAATTTTACTGCATTCCGTCAACATAAAATATTTTGTAAAAAATGTTTTTTTTCTCCAATTTTCAGATACATCAACGTTAATTATTAGACCCTCCTAGTTCCTCCTCCAATTTTTATTTTTTCTTCACATAATAGGTGAGATTTCCTATTTTTAATATATATATATAGGCCTATATAATTTCCCCTACTATTCTTTAAAAAGAGTACTTAACAGGCAGGTCGTGCAGTCTCATGAGATGAAACCTGCCGTAAGCCTTATAGCATACTGCACCTGAGTCATGCTATTTTTTTTAATTTTTTTTTTTTCTAAAATAAATTTTTAAAAAGGCTGTTTAAGAACTCTTATATTGCCGGCTAGCCTATACCCTTCTCCTAACCCTTATTATTTTCTTTAATAACCCTTTTTAATAATTTCTATTTATTTTTCTTGTTTTATTTTTATTTGACATTAATCCACTTTTACATAGATCCACAAAACAAAATATTATCATTTTCATCATAATTTTTTTTAAATTTATTTATTTTTATATATTTAAAAAAAAAAAAAAAAAAAAAAAATTAAACCTTAGAACACACAACCCTTTTACCCTTCTTAATCAGATTTTACAACTTATAATAATAAATCATACAACACATCTAACATTAAATATTCGTATCCACAACCCACTATTTTTTTGGTATAATTTTTCTTCCTTTCGTGCCGAGTTTGACAAAGTCTGAATCTTTATAATCAGTCGTCACTCTCATTCTACGCAATTCTTGGAATAGTTTTAATCCATTTGTCCACGGTGATAGAATTAACGTTTTTGCATATCGCGAGATATGTTTAGGGCTAAATTTATAATCAAAATAATGAGCATTAATAATTCTAACATACAATTTAAAGATTACATACGTAGTAAAATAAACATAATTTCTGCATAAGGCACTGGGTTATCGTATCCAATTTCAGACAAGAAATTGGTAACTTTGTACAGGGGATTGTTTAACATAATATTGCTCTGATCTTTCACAAGTGAGAAGCAATAAATTTAAAACAACGGGAAAATGCATTCCAATGTTTTGATTGTCAAATACAACTTTCGCTATCCTCAATCGGAATTTGGATCAGCTTGTCAAAGTTGTATTCTTTTGAAGACGATCAGAGCATGCTGATCGAAATGTCCAATTGTAACCAACCAGTTCTTTTCAGCACTGTTTACTAATAAAACAAAGGGAATTTCTACATGGTGTCACCGCAAAACAGTCTTTACTTTTCTGTCAAATCTGACTAAAACACGTAATGTTTCTCAGTTGGTTCACACATGTCTGAGAAAAACTTAAAAGTTCATTTACAATTTTCATAATACTTTTTACATTTACATTTATTTGTGGAGATTTTGTTCGCATCTTATTTTACTTTACAAAAATATAATTTGACCATTATTACTAAAATGATAGCACCTCAGACAGAAATATTACAAGGAATGTTTGATACCATCATCAACTTTACACCATTTTGTTTTGAAATATTTCATCATTTCTGAGATAACCAATGTTTATTTGCCCCTCTTCATTATGAGCCCTACAGTTCTAATAACCTGACATATATACTGAGACGCAATAGAAACTTACCACTTGTTTTGGAATAGCATAAAATTGAAATGGTTCAAAATAAGACAACACAACAATTTGGATTAGAAATGTTGGCATTTTATTGAGGAAATGTCTGTATCCCATCTGTATCCACTTCACTGCGAAACGTCTGAGGGTCACGTTGCCAAGATAAGTGCACATATTACACTTGTGCATTGTGATTACTGATAATTTAAGGTCGAAAAAGTGGTAAGTTTCTATTGCGTCTCAGTATATTATTTTTTGGGTAAAAAATAAACAAATAGGATCTATATTAAAGGGACAGTATCATCATGATCAGCAGGACATGGAATCAGAGTGCTTGTTTTAGATTAACCCTAGCCTTCCCAAATCCTGCAAAATCCTTTTTGCTATAAAGTGAAGGATTTTGAAGGATTGAGGTTACATGCTACATGCTCTTTGGAGGATTGAGATTGTTAGGCATACTTGCCTTTCCATGGTAAATGTACATGTACATCGATTTTTGTTGTAGTGATTGCAAGGTCAGTGCTTGGGTCAGTGGACACTGTTTATTGCTCCATGCATGCAGGGAGGGTCCCTGGCCATGTACATGTATCACAGATTAGAAACACATGTATGCATACATGTCATGTGCTTGCTTTACGACTGAAGGATTTTGAAGGATTTTGAAGGATTTTGAAGGATTTTGGAGGATTCAGGTTTCTGTAAGCAAATGGGCCTAGGGAGTTAGGGTTAATTCAGTGACTGAAATCAATTTCCCACATAATGAGATAAACAAAATGACATAGCAAAAAAAAAGAAAAGAAAAAGAATGCCGACGTGCGGGTCTGAGGCAATGCGTGCAAACACTAGAAACTAGAGATGTTTTTTCTTTTTTTTTGGGGGGGGGGGGGGTTAAAACACAAATATGCAAATTAAGTGTTTTTTGTAATTGTGAATGGTTTTTCTCATAACTTAGACTCCACATTTTACTGAAACTTTCGCAAATTGTTACTTATCAAACCTATTGCTACAAGCAGTTTTGCCAACATTACCAATGTTGTGCTTTTCTTTTACAAGTGATTTGGGATTTCAGTATTCTCCAGGAGGCAATTCATATAATTTTGGAAATACATCTATCATAAAACAGCCACGTTCCAAAAATTATTGTGGTTGACAAGCAAACCATTCGATTCGAAAAAAGGGAAATGAGGAAGGCAAACGGTTCAATCAATACTTGACAACATTTTCTTGGCTTACTCTTCCGTGATCTAGTTTGAGGCAACACCTGGTTTCATGCGCATGAAATCCAGGGAAGCGTACTCGGTTGATTCTTCAGTTTGGATTGGGGGCTTGTCTGGAGGGTGAGCCTTCAAATGGGAGACTTCAGCATAAATCAGTCCTTCTTCATTGACCTGAAAAGGTGGATAAACAAAATAACAATAACAATTACTGAATTATAAAGTATTAAGTACTACATGTATATAGGTGAAGTAGGTTAAATATATGAAGTAGGTGATGGTACCAAACATCCCAAAAAATGATTCCTTCTGATAAATGCTGACATTTTTTGAAAACTTGAAATGTACATTGTATTAATAATTTGATAAATTTTACCTTTTTAGAATGAATGCAAACAAATTTGAATACATTTTCAATATTCACTTGTTACCCATAATGAAAATTGTTACACTATCACAGATTGGTTCCTGCAGATATCTCTTGATTCTTATAAAGTATGAATGCATTAACGGACAATTTACCAATGGTGTACCATTCCTTTAAGGCCTGTTTACATAATTAACGTGACAATTTACCAATGGTGTACCATTCCTTCAAGGCCTGTTTACATAATTAAACATAACTTTACCAGCAAGAGTATATCAAAATGGGATTTTCTCAATGACTTCATGATTTTATCACATGCAGCAAAAGCTAATTATATTAAAGTATGGTTGCCGAGTGGTCTAGTGCATTGAACTCAAGTTCTGGTGTTGTCAGAACTTGTGTCCTTGACACTTAACCATATGATTTGTCCAATGTTGTACCTTCCCTTTCAAGTCAGTGTGTCATGTCACAAAGAGAAATTCTTGCACAAGATGTCAATAGTCAACAGTAATAATATCAGTATAATAACAAACAACCAGGAGACGCGTGTGAAGATTGGTTATCTACAAACGGCTGTCCGTCTGACATAACCTTCTGTTGATTGTTAGATAAATTTGTTTCAAACCGAGGTCAAAAGCTTAAATATCTTGGAAACAGTAGCCAATCAGCAATTTTAATTGTCATATTTGAATTCAGCACATCAAAATCCATAATAAATAGCACATTTTATCTCCGAAGCAGACAACTTAAAACAAATTGTTGACCAGTG
>CM055816.1:36104171-36121135 GCA_029582265.1 Zoroaster sp. YZ-2022
CAAAACCCCATCCCGTACCTGTATACCTGGTAGTTTTGAAGCAATATGGTTATTAATTTGCTAGGTCCCAGGCAGCAAGCAATTATTTGATAGTATGAAGTGCTGGCTCTTCACCCCAACATGGCGATTGTCAGCCTTTTTATATTTAGAACAGTTTAGCAGAACTCTTGCAAAAAGTATGGTGCTTGGTGTGAAGGAGAACAAAGGATGGAGTGGGGATGGAGAGGAGAGGAGAGGAGAGGAGAGGAGGAGAGGGAGAGGGAGGAGGAAGGGAGAGGGATGGGGGGCAGGGAGGGGAGGGGGGGGGAGGGAGGGAGGGTGGGAGGGGAGGGGAGGGGAGGGAGGGAGGGAGGAGGGAGAGGGGAGGGGAGGGAAGAGGAGAGGTAGAGGGAGGGAGGGAGAGGGAGGGAGGGAGAGGTAGGGAGAAGGGAGGGGAGGGGAGAGGGAGGAGGGGGAGAGGGGAGGAGGGGGGAGGAGGAGAGGGAGGGAGGAGAGGAGGGAGGGGGGGGAGAGGAGAGGGAGGGAGAGAGGGAGGGAGAGGGAGGAGGGGAGGGAGGGAGAGGGGAGGGAGGGAGGGAGGGGGGGAGGAGGAGGAGGAGAGGGTTGGGGAAAGGAGGGGAGAGGGTAGGAGAGAGAGGGAGGAGGGAGGGAGGAGAGGAGGGAGGAGGGAGGGAGGGAGGGAGGGAGGGAGAGGGAGGGAGAGGGAAGGGAGGGAGGAGGAGGGAGGGAGAGGGTAGGGAGTGGAGGAGAGGGAGGAAGAGGAGGGTGGGGAGAGGGAAGAGGAGAGGGAAGAGGAGAGGGAAGAGGAGAGGGAAGAGGAGAGGGAAGAGGAGAGGGAAGAGGGGAGGGGAGGGGGCGGGGCAGGGGTAGGGAAGGGAAGGGGTAGGGGGAGGGGGAGGGGAGGGAGAGGGGGAGGGGAGGGAAGAGGGGAGAGGGGAGAGGGGAGAGGGAGGGGAGAGGAGAGGGAAGAGGAGAGGGGAGGAGAGGGAAGAGGGGAGGAGAGGGAAGAGGGAAGAGGGGAGGGGAGGGGAGGAGAGGGGAGGGAAAGGAAGAGTAGAGAGAGGAGGGAAGTCCGAATTTTAAAAGGTTGTTTATAGGTAATTGGAACCGAAAAATGGAACCGGGTAATGACCGTTTTGGTCGGGTATCCAGATACCTGGATCAGTCCTAATACCATGTGCTGAAGATCTGATGTCACGTTTCGGGGCTCACGTGCTAGTTACCAACCAAGGTCAAAATTGAATATCGGGGAAAACATGGCGGCCACGGCCAGTATCTGGGGTAATTCACGAGCCTCGAAGTGTGACGTCAGATCATCAGGCTACAAATGAGTGACCTTTTTTGCCTGTGCCTTTAAGCCCCATTTCACCACTCGTAAAATAGCTTGTATTAATACATGCAGTCATGTATCTCAACTACAATGTACATGTACAATGTATGTTTCAATGGCCAATCGTGTTTCTGAGTATACATGTATAAACATGTAATTTAAAATTTATAGCTACAAATCAATCGGGGCCACATGCAGATCCAACACATACCACAAAAACATTTTATATTGATACAGCTTCTTCAGTTGACTGTACAATTACACCGATCTTGAACATGAAAAATCTTTTCTGTCAGTTGTTGGTATTAAGTCTAGCTACTTTCCTCAGAGGAATAAGTGAATAATTACTGATGGTGAAATGGGGCTTTAACTGCAAGAAAAATTGTAAACAATATTTTAGGAGATTGTATGGTAGTATGATCCATTAGCAAGATGAAGCTGGTTGAAATGAAATAATTTATTTCATTAAATGGGTGATTTTTTAGAAATAACAGAAATGAAAGTACATGGAGACAGAAATAATGATAATATGAACAGAACCAAGCTGGGTAAACAAAAAATACACGATAGAAAGACAGATGGACAGAACCAAATGGTAACAGAAAGTCAATATTCAGGATTGTTTGTTCAAAAGTGGCAAGACCATTGACAAGAACATAGTATTAACAGGCATACTGATCTACAGACAAATACCAAGATGACAAAATTAACGTTGATCTTCGCACTTCCTGGTTTGATAACGAGGCTCTCAGTGTTGACGCATGCACTGTATGATGGGAGCATGAGTCGTTCTATTGTCTACCTCGCATCGGTGTTGTGACTTGACACAGAGAGCCTCGGTTTCAAAGCAGAAGTGCGCAGACTGGGGGATGGGAGACGACGGACACCCTCCACTTTAAATGACATATGACTGCATGTTAAGCAACACACACATTGGTACTGTACATGTATATTGCACTGTAAATTTACAGCTCCAACCATATGTCACATATACAATATGTGACCCGCTCTGTGAAAAAGGGTGACATGTCGCACCATGCGTTTACATGTAATGGGCGATGAAATGTTGAGAGGGTGTTTTTTTTCTTTTAACATCTGATTTTTGGTTATGTTTTTTTGACATTAGAATCTAAATTTTCTTAATATGTTTACATAAATGGGGAAGGGAGGGGAGGGAAAGGAAGAGTAGAGAGGAGGGAGAGGGAGGGAGGGGAGGGGGAGGGGGAAAGGAGGGAGGGGAGGGAGGAGGGAGGAGGGAGGGAAGGGAGGGAGGGGAGGGAGGGAGGAGGGAGGGAGGGAGGGGAGGAGGGAGGGAGGGAGGGAGGGGAGGGAGGGAGGGAGGAGAGGAGAGGAGAGGGAGGGGAGAGGAGAGGAGGAGAGGAGAGGAGAGGAGAGGAGAGGAGAGGAGAGGAGAGGAGAGGAGAGGAGAGGAGAGGAGAGAGGAGAGGAGGAGAGGGGAGTGGAGAGGAGTTGAGAGTAGAGTAGAGGAGAGGAGAGGAGAGGAGGAGGGAGGAGGGAGGAGGGAGGGAGGGAGGGAGGGAGAGGAGAGGAGAGGAGAGGAGAGGAGAGGAGAGGAGAGGAGAGGAGAGGGGATAAAATAAACTATTAAAACCAATGATTTTTGTGAGTACTTTGTTTCAAATATGTCATTTGTTTTCATTTTCCTAACACTAAATTGTGTTAATTATGCACATTATTGATTATTACAAATGCCATATCTCCATAATGCAATATGCCACACATCTAACATACCAAATTAAAGCCGATGATGTACTCTTTCCACCTACATAGAAATCTATATTTGTCATATTTGCGTCTTGAGACTCATTTTCACAGAGCGGGTCACATATACATACCGGTAATCATTTGCTCCAATGATTTGATGTACCAGCGATAACAATTATGAACCATTACTACAGCAGAAGGTATCATCGTCATCCAAGTGTTTTCTGATTGGGGTCTATTGGTATCCTCATTATAAGGTACCAATCGGGATATAAATATATCCCAATAGGGATAGTGTGCTAGAAATAATTGTCACCAAGAGTATCTGGATCGGGGTCTATTGTATCCTCATTGGGAGAATAGGGTACCAATCAGGATATAAAATATCTCCCAATCGGGGTCATTTAGTCGACATTGATCCCCATGAGAATATGTGACCCGCTTCATCGAAATGAGGAATGTCCCCCAAATTTCACATTTTGAGATATGGATGTCAATTTAATTGGCTTTCTGATGATGCCAAACATTCATTTTTGGTTCATTTCATTCCTGTGTTAAATTGATAATGTAATAATGCAGTCATGCACGTTTTGTGAACTTTTGGAAGTCCATTACACGGAAACATGTGTTGGTGGACATTCCTCATTTCGATGGAGCGGGTCACATATCATTATGGATGATGTGACATGTACATGTATATGACACCACACACCACTTTTTTAATTGGAAAAAGCTGTATGATTCTTAAAGGAATAGTATCGTCATGATCAACAGGGCATGGAGTCAGAGTGCTTTAGTTTCAGTTTAACTCAGTGACTGAAAATGATACCCATATGATGAGGTCATATATGAGCAAGTATACTCCTCACAAAAACTTAAGGACCACTCGCAATTTTTGATACTTTTTTTCAATTTTCATGATACCATTACGAACTTGTACATTATGCATTTACTATAACTCAAATAGCACCACATTTTGAGCAATACCACAAAAATACATGATATGCAATTTGGTAGTGGCATCATGAAAATTGAAAAAAAAGTATCAAAAATTGCGAGTGGTCCTTAAGTTTTTGTGAGGAGTGTAATTTTTAGTCACTGTGTTCATCTTAAACAAACACTCTGATTTCATGCCCTGTTGATCGTGCTGATATTGCCCCTTTAGGGTACATCAGTTTTTAGAGTTGCCTCAGAATTTCTGTCCTCTCACTCCATCGCCACTTGATCGATGCTCGTGATTTCACTGGAACATGAGTTTGAAGAACATGAAAGGATGAAGTGAATTATAAATCCAGGTGAATAATTTGCAGTAATGATAGCCACAGTCACTGCTACTGTGTCCGCTTTATGGACAAACAAACCTGTCCAATATGTATAGGTTGGTGAAATTTTGCCCTAACACCGACATGTGTATAGCACACGTTTTTTTTTTTTTTTTTTTTTTTTCTCCACAGAGACTCGGGAAGCACTGAGTATACAGTGCTATACACACGTTGGTGTTAGGGCAAAATTAAATTAACTGTCCAATATGGCAAGCCTTTGAATGATAAAAAAACACCTGCTTTCAAACGCTTTAACACCATTTTGCAGTTTGTATTTTTTGACTTCCCAAATCAGACCTGCGTCAGCAGCTTCCTCTCGTCCAATCTTCTTGATGGAAGGTTTCAGCCCTGTTATCTGTGGCTTCTCCCCTAGTAAAAACAAGTGTCCTCTAATTATTTCACAGAAAAATGTCTCCAAGGACATTTTCAAGTTTGGTGTACAGATACTTCTATAGTTTCTTCTATAGTTTTAGTAGCATGTGATTGTTGTTTTTTTCTGGTGGAGAAGTACTTTACCTACTAATTTGTACATGTATATATAATTAAGGCTATTGTGCACCTACAAGTAGGTACTGACAGGTCTGTGTGGACACATTATGTCAGTCCCTTTTCTGAACTAATTACTACTCAATTGAGATTTTCACACGGTGTCACCGCAATTAGTCTTACATATCCTCTTCACCATGCAAAGCTACCAGTTTTACAGGCCTACATACTGTATAAACCTGGACATTGTGGGCACCTGATTAATATGGACACTTTTCATTGGTTCTGTTGGGTGTCCACTATTCATTAGTTTGATGATCGTTTATTGTAATATGAACATAACTGTAGATTAATTAATGTGGACATTATTCACTGGTTTCTTGGGTGTCCACAACACAGGTTTGACAATAACCTGTATGTATACACATGTACAATTTTACACATGTACCTGTTCCCACGATATGAGTGTAATTTTTTTTTTCTGGTATGGACTTACAAAGTAATTTTTTTTAATGAAATGATTATAAGTTATGACGTTTTATAATTTTCATAGATTTTAATATGAAGTGCTAACCCAAGAATTTTTGGTACTATTGGAAAGCTCTTTCTCAGGGGTGTGAGTGGGCAGTTTTGAAAAATCCACGTAAATTTTGCTAGGGGTATTGGGGTCGCTGTTGTGAACAGCACTGGGGTGAAATCTATTGTTCTGAGCATTTGCTTTGCTTTCCTTTATTGCTTAAATCTTTAAAATCCAGAGGATCACAACATTGCGATTTGTAAAAATCTGACAAAAATCTGGACAACTTACACCCCTGTTTTCTACATGATTTGGAAATAAAAACATGTCAGTTTTGACAACATTCCAACTTTCATCTCATTTAGTGGGAGCAGGTCACATACATGTAAGGGTGTTATTTGAGCTTCAGAAATGTACTTTGTTTTAAAGTGAAGGTGATAGCTGATTGTTAGTAGCAGACCTTGGTTAGTAGCCACAAGTGCAGATTTTCTGACAGAAGAGTTCACACGTTTCTCATCAAATGTAACAGGCCACAATGATAACAATGATTACAGTTGTATGAATTTCAGGCTACATATTTTTGTAATCATGTTTTCATTTATTAGTAAAAATTACAGGGAAAAAGATAACTATGTGTAACTGTGAATGTAAGAAAAACTGTAGATTGGAATTTGAAAATATTATAAGGACAGTGTGTTATTCTTGTACACATTATACATACTGTAGGTTACAAATGACCATACATGCATGTAAGGAAATGTCCATGTAATGAAATGTATGCTGGAAGGAATTTGTACTTCAAAAATGTTACTGAAAACAATTTAAAGGGGCAGTATCGTCTCAATCAACAGGGCATGGAATCAGAGTGCTATTTTTGGATTAACTGATTGACTGCCATAATACCCCACATGATAAGGTGTTATTACTGTTGCTGCTGCATAAATGAGCCACTAATTTTCAGTCAGTGTGTTCATCTTAAACTTGGACACTGATTCCATGCCCTGTTGAAACTCTGCTTTGATCATGACGATTGTGCCCCTTTACGGTGATGACCCTCCCACAAACGCAACTTTGTCTAAGAAAAATATTACTTTGGATATGATTTGTTCTCTGAAGAAAAAAAGAAAGAAATGCATTAAGTACAGACTATGAATTTGAAAATATACTCCATGAAACTAATTATAAGTCATTACAAACAAGGATATTTGCAAATTACAATGCACATTTCATGGAGGAACATTTGTTGAAAATTGAGCTTTATAAATGAGTTTGAAGTGAATGTTGGAACAGAACGAGACAGCAGCAGAAACATCTGTTAGTAGCCATAACTACAGACATTCCGACAAAGATTCACTCCCTCTTCAACTGCAATAAGCCACAATCAATTTGGATTTCAGGCTTCGACATTTCCCCTTTTCAGTAAAGAATGTACAATAATAAATCGGTTGGATGAAATTGGTTATTAAAACATGTTTCAGCAACCAAATTTGCGGAGAGGTTTAACCAAAGCAAAATGAAAATGGCTTACATGCACGAGTGTAGAATTGAGACTTAAAAATACTTTTGAAAAAGAACTTTTCTTAAAAAAAAAAAATATTCCTCTTTCCACCTCCAGTTTAACCAAGAAGAGATGATGCCATTAATAGGAAAAAAAGTATTAGTTTAAAAGTACATGTATGTTTAAATATTAATGTATCAGTGCTAGAGAACAAAACAAGTAAACTTGGATGATAAACAAGTTTAAACAAAAACTGTTATACTATTAGTGTTAATGTTTTGAAAGTAAGGACACCAAAAAGAACAAAAAATTACCTTTTTTAGTAGCCTCATCGGCAGATCCTCTGAAGGAAGATCTCAATGGTTCCTCTGCAACTGCAATAAGCCAAAAGATTAATTCTATTAAGGATTTCAGGCTATTAGACAGGCAACAACATGTAAATACTAATATAAACATGTATGGATGTTCAAAATGTGTTATTTTTTTTATTCTATGCTACATTTGTAAGATGATGCCGATGTTGATGAGAAACTTGCTATAAATTAAGCAGTGGAGGGGAGGGGGTCAGGAGGGGAGGGGGTCAGGAGGGGAGGGGGTCAGGAGGGGGTGAGGGGATGAGGGAAGGGGGTTAGGGAAGGGGCTTAGGGGAGGGGGTGAGGGGAAAGGGTGAGGGGAAGGGGAGGGGGTGAGGGGGTGAGGGGAGGAGCTGGGAACTTTGAAGTACTGGCTCATTAATTCAGTAATCAGTCACACACCCAAGAGGGGGGAGGGGATACCTTCCATTTGTACTTATTTGTAATCCACTCCCCAAAAAGAAACAAAATGAAAACAAACAACATCAATAAACAAAAACAATTAAAGGGACATTATCATCATGATCAACAGGGCATGGAATCGGAGTGCTAGTTTTAGATTAACTTAGTGACTGAAAATAATACCCCACATGATAAGGTCATATTACCATCGCTGCTGCATAAATGAACCAGTAATTTTCAGTCACTAGGACAGCGATTCCATGCCCCGTGAAAAGTCCCTTTAATAAGTCCCTTTTTTATTATATTTGTAATTTGTGAATCTCCTTATATCGAATTCCAAATTTTCAGTTCGATCAGACAATTAAAAACCTCAATTTCAGGCTAATTTCATTGTTAGCTTTTATCGTGTTCTGACAGACAACTTGAAACAAAGACGGAAACAAAACCGCAAATCCCCCTCTAACACTTGGGGTACAGCGAACCACCAGACCACCAGATCTGGTGGTCTGGTGGTTCGCTGTACCCCAAGTGTTATTGGAAAGCTCTTGTTCTACTGAATCAAGAAATACCAATAACTCAATTGTTAAATTTCCGGCTCATTTTGTGGCGACATGTCACATATATAGACAAACAGCAACACTGATGATATAATTAACATGACAAATGGCAGCAATGTGGCCTACGAATGGCTGAATTTATGGTGTATGTCAAATTAAGATACAATGTGTATGGCTTGTTTATACATGTACATCGGTTCAGTATTATGTACATGTACTTGAGATTAAATAAATATTGTGTACTACATTGTAATACCTACATTGTAATACTAATACTAACTTAAGTATGACTAATTGCGGTGACACCATGTGAAATTCTCTATTGCGGAGTAATTAGTTCTGAAAAGAACTGGAGGTACAACTCGACGTTTCGATCAGTATGCTCCGATCGTTCTCCTGATCATCCTCCTGAGGACGATCAGAGCATACTGATTGAAATGGCGAGTTGTAACCTCCAGTTCTTTTCAGAACTAATTACTACTCAATAGAGAATTTCACATGGTGTCACCGCAATTAGTCTTACTTTACATTGCGTCGTGTCAGTGCAAAAACGTCGTATGTCCGAGTTACAACGTTTTTGCACAAAACCAGTTTGTGTCAGTGCAAAAAGGTTGTATGCAACAAGTTCCCGGATGAATGCACAAAAGCAATGGCTGAGATACGACGTTGTTGCACAAACATTTTTTAATGTATGTAAATTTATGCAGATTGACGACGCGCTGTACATACGACCTTATTGCATTGTGAACATACGACGTTTTTGCACTGACACGACGATTGCATCCTCTTCACCATGCAAAGCTACAAGTTTTACCTAATACTAACCTACTAAGATGTACACAAAATACCATAAAATATTTTATTTTTACCAGAAATATTTATATACATGTACAAGTGATGACAACGTATTATATACGCATGACAAAAGGCAGCAATGTGGCCTAAAAATGGATGAATTATTGGCGTACAGTTTGTCTAAGGTTTGAGAAATGGAGGTAGAATTGGGGTGGGGTAAGATTCATTTCCCTCTTTTGTGTAAACTTTTTGTATCATCTTCACTAAGGTAATTTTGAAGAATCTGTTTCTTTGACAAAATGCATAATCGATAGTTTTCTTAATATTTCCATGAACAAATTTACATGACCCCATAATCAACATGACAACAAACAATTTCTAAAAACATTTCAAGTTAACATAATGGCCCCTGTGCACCCACACTGGGAGGGCTGTGTGCCTACACCTTTGGACCCCCTCCTTCCACAATTCTTGGATGCACCCTTGGCTAAGGGAAAGCAGAATATCTATGAAATTGGCCCTAGGACTTAAAGACTACCAATGCCATGGTGTGGATTACAGCAGGCTGGCACGCTTCACATACATGTAGGTAATAGACTTCTGGTATTGATTAATGATGACAGGTCATATGATTAAGAATACAGTACTCGCGTTGAACTTTGGATAAAGATATAATCGCCCACCAGAAAATAAATAAATAAATTAATTAAATTTAACCAGTTCGCGTCGGAGGCCGTGTATACACGCAATTTTCTTTTTTGCACCACGGATCGGAGAGCGTCTAAACACGCCATAGGAAACTCCGATATATTTGTATGCATGCTCGGTTGAGCCACGCGTGTACGGTGACATGCTCAGAAGACGTGGCCACGAGCTGTGGAAGCTTCCATTAACGTGTGTGTGGGCAAAAGAAACCCGTACAGGGGCCCAGAAAAACTTTTTTATTCCCGACGCGAACTGGTTAAAAAAAAATTCCCCGCAGCATGTTTTTGGCGATGGTTCTAAAATGAATAAGGCAGACCTGTCTTTTTAACGGAGGAAGATTCTCCAGAAGAGAACTGTGGATGTTCGCTTTTCTGTTCTGATAAACTATCAAAAGTACCTGCAAAAGTAACATTACGTAAAGACAAAGTAAATGTCTTCATTAATTTAACCCTCCTACACATGGAGGCCACTCTGATCCACTAAATTTTTAATGTTTTTCACCAACCTTTAGTACATACAAGCCCGCTGTCCTTGGCAAGTAATCTTACAAAATCAACTGTGTGTCACCCAAGGCCCGTGTTTGAACATATTAGTATGGTCTGCAATGTATCAATGGGAGACCACCTTACCCTGCAATCTCAGTGGTGTAACAGTGCACAGAAGGGTAACCATAGGAGGCCACTGGCAACAGCTAATGGCTTGGAGTGGCCTGAATGGGTCATTTCACAAATTGCACTAGGCACAGCATGGGTGCAAGTACTGCTTTGTGGAGGCAAAACATTTCATATTTGCAACCTCTTTTTGCGCTACAGGCCAGGGCTCATCTAACACATTAACCCTAACTACAGTACATAGGCCCACTTGCTTACACATAGCCTGAATCCTCCAAAATCCTTCAGTAGTAAAGCAAGCACATGACATGTACATGTATGCACACATGTGTTTCTAATCTGTGATACATGTACATGGCCAGGGACCCTCCCTGCATGCATGGAGCAATAAACAGTGTCCACTGACCCAAGCACTGACCTTGCAATTGCTACAACAAACATGGATGTACATGTACCATGGAAAGGCAAGTATGCCTAATAACCTCAATCCTCTTTGCTGAAGTGAAGGATTTTGGAGGATTTTGGAAGGTTAGGGTTAATCATCTACTGCCTAACAGGTACCCATTTATACTCCTAGGTGCAGAGAAGCAATAACGGTAAAATGTCTCAAGTACGTATGCGTGCACTCAACCGCTAGACTCCTTAAAATGAAAGCATTGTGATGCCTTCTTTATAAAAAAATATTAAAAATTACAAACCCAATGGAGCTCAAATTTGTCTAGGTTTCTAATCTGCGCATATACAATTTTTCCCTAAACAAGTGCGAACGGTGAAACATTTGACAAAAACTGCAGTTTGAACTACATGTATTTATTATTTTTTAGTTTTTTTTTATATACATGCATTATTTGCTTTCTAAATCAACAATGGGAGACAGATTATAAAGCACACCTGCTGCTGTTGGGAGGGAAATACGTGTATAACCTGATGACCTCGTGTATTTCACTCTCAATAGTACTGGTTCATCTGCTGAAAATTTATTGAAATATGGCACACGAAAAAAAAACAGGAAAAAAAACGAATCATTCAGTGGGTTTTTTCCCTTTTTCTTTTTTCTTTTCTTTTTTGGGGCACTTTCAGGATTTTTTCGTGGGGGGGCACCACTGGAAATTTGTGGCCCCCCCAGGCCCCACCGTGGCTATGCCACTGGAATCATTGCATTTGGGTTTTGAAGGATCTATTATATCGTATGTTCACAATGGAAAGTTACCTGATTTTAAAATTACAGAATTATTATGTGAAGTTGGTAATGGTATCTTTCCTTTAAAAACAATTTTCCAGCTTATTATGAAGATCGATGCTCCACTCATAGTACTCGTAATCATACACTACATGTATATATATTTTTTTCTATATACTTGAATGCAACTCAAGAACTGAAGTATACTCATAGCCGTACTTTCACCCATTTCCTGTGCCTAGATCATTGTGAAGTAGATCCCACTATACTATTCTGAACACCCGCCTCATTGTGATTCTCATAGACATGTGTACAAGATGACCACTGTGTATGTATTAAATGGTCTACTGAACATGTCAGCATAAATTCAAATTAACAAGGACAATAAAATTACGGGCGTAATTCTACTGTACATTTACATACACATGTAACCTTAAATTCAAATTAACAGTGACAATGGGCATATGGGCGTAATTCCATTAAGGAGGTATGATCCCCGTCTGTATGACCCCCGTCTGTCCCACCCCCGTCTGTCCCACCCCCGTCTGTCCCACCCCCGTCTGTCCCACCCCCGTCTGTCCCACCCCCGTCTGTCCCACCCCGTCTGTCCCACCCCGTCTGTCCCACCCCGTCTGTCCCACCCGTCTGTCCCACCCCGTCTGTCCCACCCCGTCTGTCCCACCCCGTCCTGTCCACCCGTCTGTCCCACCCGTCTGTCCCACCCCGTCTGTCCCACCCCGTCTGTCCCACCCCGTCTGTCCCACCCCCGTCTGTCCCACCCCCGTCTGTCCCTCCCCCTCCACACTTTTTGAGCTAAAACAAAACTCATACAACAACCTCCCAAGCTACACGTAGGCACATTTTATAATGTCTGAAACAATGATTTTAGACTACCATTATTTCCCAAATTTCACAAAATTTTCAATAATTTTTACACACTTGTTTATATTTTTGTTTCATGAATGCTCCCAATACTACATGTATGTTTTCCCCAATTCTATGTTGTTTTTTGGGTTACAATGAAAATCATTATTTGACAGTTTGGTGATAAAAACCTGTTAAAACCTGTGAGTGTTATCAACTGGGAGAAAACAGAAATGTGGGATCAGGAAAACAGATGTATTGAATTAAGCAAGCTCAAGAAATTCCGAGCAAGACAACTGCACCTGTAAATAAGTTGTATAATGTTAATTACATGTACATGTAGTAATGATGACAAGCAAATACATACAATACAACATTTAAGAGAATCCGTTAACTGTGTGATCTACAGGGTTAATATTAATTAGCCTTTAGTCAAAGTACACGTGGCAATCCTGAACAACACAACAACCCAAAATAAGACCATGCTGGGCCAAAATAAGACCATGCAAAATGTTGGGTTTGTTTCTATTTAAATGAGTGATACTATAACAAACTAGTTGCCTAATGCATTAATCGGTAGAGGAATATAAGAAAAACATTTTAAAAAACACAGAACAGACTGGTAAAGGACCTCGGGGCATCTGCTAATCGCGTGGAGTTTTTATTATTTTATTTTATTTTGTGTGTGCATTGTGTTCTGGGTTGCCGCGTGGGCAAGGTTAATATAATCTGTTTATGATAACAGGACAGCTACTGTACATGTATGCATCTATAGCAGTATTGGAGGTCTCGACTGAGGTCTTGGTCTCGGACTTTGAGGTCTCGGTCTCGGACTTTGAAGTCTTGACTCCAACACTTATGCATAGTAATGGGGTAGTTAGTGATCATACCTTTGAACTGCATGATTTCTAGGGTTAATATTATGCTGATAATCATAAAAGGACATGTACATGTACATGTATGCATAGTAATGGGGTAGGCAGTGATGACACCTTTGAACTGTGTGATTTCTTGGGTTAATAATAGCTGGTGATCAGAACAGGAAAGCTATGTGTAATCATGGCGATCAGTGACCACACCATTGGGGCCAGCCTTGGCAAGGGGTTTCATGATCAGAGGTGTCGTCTGATTAGTTTGCCCTTTGTCGACCCGAGTGTAGATTGCTGTGAAACAAAAAAATTGGCATACGTACATGTATGTGCGAATGTTTGGAAACAGACACCAAGGCACAGGAGAATAGTATGATCATACCAACAATTAAAAAGCCAATAAAGTAAAGGAAACACAAAGGAAACGGTATTCAGTTTACATTACTATTCAGTTTACATTACTATTAAGAGCCGAATTCTCACTGGTCCATTCACCATCATGTGCCAGATGCTATTTTGGCTGTTTACCAAGCGCCCGCGAGTATTCACGCACAGGGTAAATATGCATGAGTAGTAGAACTGTCGCATGCGTCAGTCTACTACGCATCGCTTCCTTATAACAATCGGGGAACAATCGCGCAGATTGTACATTGTAGTCGCCTTATGCGAACATTGCCCTATATAGCTACATACACACGAAAAGATGCCGGCACACGTAAATGTCAATTCGCGTTTTCCCAAGCTCATAATGATGCTCCTTATTATTGTAATGGCAACTGAATATGTATGAGGTATAGTAAAACAAATATAACATGGTTTATTTCGGGTGGACAGTCGATATTAGCTCCCCAAGGTATTGGAAGTTGACAAACTAGTTCCCTCGGCTTCGCCTCGGGAACTAGTTTGTCAACTTCCAATACCTCGGGGAGCTAATATCGACTGTCCACCCTCAAACCATGTTATATTTGTATAATATTTAGTATTTAACAGCTTATACATGTACTTTGTATTAATGTTGGTACATGTACATTATGTATGCATCTACTATCATCCTAAGAGAGCATTTTGTCTTAAGTGTTTCCATTAACCCTCCTACTATTGCTGCACTTTAGTGGGAAGTTGCTGTACAGGTCAAAATCAGTGATCAACTGCCTC
Source organism: Zoroaster sp. YZ-2022 (assembly GCA_029582265.1). Lineage (NCBI taxonomy): Eukaryota > Metazoa > Echinodermata > Asteroidea > Forcipulatida > Zoroasteridae > Zoroaster > Zoroaster sp. YZ-2022. Next base: position 36,118,541 of record CM055816.1, read on the forward strand.
AGCGTTTTGACTTTTGACCCAAATGTGCACACAGGGGCATTTTTTACTGGTTTTGACTGTCATTTCGACCACCCTGAACAATACCAGACAATGCTTTTACCAGTGAAAAAAAAAGTGCACTAGATATACCTTGGCAAGTATATCAAAAAATTTACTGATTTTGAGCCTTGTAGTAGTAGTAGTAGTAGTAGGAGGGTTAAAGATAAAACAGGAATCATAAATTTAAAATGTTGCCTTCTGGCAATTTTGTTTTCAATAAAAAATAAGTTTTCCTCAAACATGTAAGCAACTACATGTAAATTATATTACGGGGAGACTTATGGTACGTATATCTTATTCTTTCATCATTGTATTATGGGGAGACTTATGGTACGTATATCTTATTCTTTCATCATTGTATTATGGGGAGACTTATGGTACGTATATCTTATTCTTTCATCATTGTATTATGGGGAGACTTATGGTACGTGTATCTTATTCTTTCATCATTGTATTACGGGGAGACTTATGGTACATGTATCTTATTCTTTCATCATTGTATTATGGGGAGACTTATGGTACGTATATCTTATTCTTTCATCATTGTATTATGGGGAGACTTATGGTACGTATATCTTATTCTTTCATCATTGTATTATGGGGAGACTTATGGTACGTGTATCTTATTCTTTCATCATTGTATTACGGGGAGACTTATGGTACATGTATCTTATTCTTTCATCATTGTATTATGGGGAGACTTATGGTACATGTACCTTATTCTTTCATCATTGTATTATGGGGAGACTTATGGTACGTGTACATGTATCTTATTCTTTCATCATTGTATTATGGGGAGACTTATGGTACGTGTACATGTATCTTATTCTTTCATCATTGTATTATGGGGAGACTTATGGTACGTGTACATGTATCTTATTCTTTCATCATTGTATTATGGAGAGACTTATGGTACGTGTACATGTATCTTATTCTTTCATCATTGTATTATATGGGGAGACTTATGGTACATGTACCTTATTCTTTCATCATTGTATTATGGGGAGACTTATGGTACGTGTACATGTATCTTATTCTTTCATCATTGTATTATGGGGAGACTTATGGTAGGTGTATCTTATTCTTTCATCATTGTATTATGGGGAGACTTATGGTACATGTATCTTATTCTTTCATCATTGTATTATGGGGAGACTTATGGTAGGTGTATCTTATTCTTTCATCTTTGTATTATGGGGAGACTTATGGTAGGTGTATCTTATTCTTTCATCATTGTATTATGGGGAGACTTATGGTAGGTGTATCTTATTCTTTCATCATTGTATTACGGGGAGACTTATGGTACGTGTATCTTATTCTTTCATCATTGTATTACGGGGAGACTTATGGTAGGTGTATCTTATTCTTTCATCATTGTATTATGGGGAGACTTATGGTACGTGTATCTTATTCTTTCATCATTGTATTATGGGGAGACTTATGGTACATGTATCTTATTCTTTCATCATTGTATTATGGGGAGACTTATTGTACATGTATCTTATTCTTTTCCATCTTTGTATTATAGAGACTAGTTATGGTTACATGTCTTATTCTTTCATCATTGTATTATGGGAGACTTATGATGCGATGTCTTATTCTTTCTATCATTGTATTATCAAGGGAAACTTGTAATTAGATGTATCTTATTCTTTCATCATTGTATTATGGGGAGACTAGTTATGGTACATGTATCTTATTCTTTCATCATTGTATTATGGGGAGCCTTATGGTACATGTATCTTATTCTTTCATGATTGTATTATGGGGAGACTTATGGTACGTGTATCTTATTCTTTCATCATTGTATTATGAGGAGACTTTTATAACAGTTTTATGCTACATGTATATTTCATCATGTCGAGGGTTTGAAATGAAAATACATTACCAAATACCAATGTTGTCTTTTCCTTTCAAGGGTCCAAACAAACACTGCAAAATAAAAACATAAAAACAAGGAACTACCTGCTGCATATTTGTATTTTTACGCAGAACAAGGTCATGCAAAACAAAGCAATTGAACTATTTTCAGTCTAAATAAACATGGTCAATGTTTATTATCAAGAGATGAGAGATACATGTATGTGTACATGTATGTCATTTACATGTATGTTCTCAAAGAGATAAGAGATTTCAGATCAAATTACAATGATTAATTACACTTTACAAACACGGCAAAATACTTAACAACAAGGAACTACCTACTGTACTGCATATTTGTATATTTTTATATGAAACAAGGTAATGCAAACAAAACAATTGAACTATTTTCAGTCCCCTAAAATAAACATGGTCATCAATGTTTATTATCAAGAGATGAGAGATACAATGACATACTATGTACCACATGCATGTACATAGCTGCCAACATTTCAAAAATTCCAATGCGTAATGAAACCGAGCTAAGACAACAATTAGGTACTGAAACTAAAGCGATGGTCCAAGATGAATCTTTTCACAACTGCAAATAGATCTAAAACAAAACAAAACTACATACATGTATATATGTACATGTCGCAAATCAATTTTGTACTTTTCATAAATTCCTGACAAAAA